>WEIT01001512.1:41880-53499 GCA_013389985.1 Dryoscopus gambensis
TGGAAAGTCCAGCGGTGGTTGTGTAGCTCTTGTCCTCGGGGAATCCAGTGGAAGAGGCTGCTTGTGGTGTTCCAAACCTTAGCTTATATCCAGGATGGAATGCTTGGCTCCTCTGTCTGGGTCGAGCATCTCACAATGGAATGATGTAATTTTATCAGTCATGCGGTGAGACTAAATGGCCCATTAACAGAAGATATCCCACTGGAGGGAGGATGGGTCATGGGAGGGATAAAGAACTCTGCCCCACCTGGTGTCAACAGCTGGCCCATTAACAGAAGATATACCCATGAGTTTATCAGGGATGAGTCATGAAGGAGGTGTGGGAACACTGTCCCATCGGTTTTAACAGCTTATGAAGATGGTGATAGAATACATACTTTTGGGCACATCTTACATTGTAACCTAGGACAACTGGGAAAAAAAAAATGGGGACCAGCTTACCTGAAGTATCTTGGCAAACATTCCCCTTCATGCCCTTATCTTGATAATATTCCATCTCGATAATATTCCACCCAGATAAGCTGAAACTGCCAAAGAATCTTGAAAAATTAAAGAATAAGTCTAATAAAAAATGCAAGAAAATTAATAATCTTGCTAGGTACTTGTTCTCACTAAGAAATTCTGAAAAAATCTATTTTCAAACGCTTGTTCTGATTCCAATTGGAGACTTCCTTGGGTGGGAACAGAGCGGAGTTCTAGTGTTCAGTGTGCAGCAGTTCAGCTCTTCGGAAATGCCATTTCTCAGCTTCGGCTGCTGTCTTCAAGAAATAAAAACTCACCTGCTATTTCAAGAAGTAAAGTAAATATGTATCTTTACTGTTTGCACAGTGCAAACTTTCTTTTAGCAGCATCAAAAAAAAAAATCCCAGACAACACCACCTTCCCACTAAAAAATTTGTATTTCAATTAAAAAGAGCATAATTTGTGCAAGCTATCTTCTCAGTCTTTCTGTGCTTAAGTCAAATTTTGAAGGTTTCAAAAAATATGACTACATTTTTCAACATTTTCTGCCATGGACAAAACCTCCCCAGGGAACGTGTTTTGTGTTTCAATCAGTGCAAAATGATATTCTACTTCAGGAACGTTTTTTGTAAATAGGGAGGGCTTTACTGTGAGTCATTAGCCAAATTAAATTTCTATTAGAAGAATGAGTTGTAGAAGTAATGTCTATTGTGATTTAGGATCAGGTTACTTGAAACTTTGTTCTCACCAAAATATAATCAAATAAGATATTCTTTGATTTGCTGGAAAGATGAGGCTTTCATAGAATGAAACAGGCCTCAGATTATTTGATTGATTTAATTTTTTTGGACAAATCTGAATGGCATGATAGGGGTTAAAATAAGTGTCCAGAGAGAAAACAGGAAAGAACAATTCCCTCTGGTTATTCCTTGTGTCTCTCTCCATGGTGGGCTTCAGAAAGAGGTAATAAGAGCAATTGCAGGTAAAGTCCTGACCAAGCCCTATCAATCCACGGTGAATCATGCTCAGTGAATACCTTTTGGGATAGTTTTGCTGCCAAACATTAACAAGTATTTGCATTTGCCTTTTTTTTTTTTCTTCAGAACCTTAGCCATATTTTGGGCAGCTTTTCTTGGACATACCATTCCTACCTGGTATTAGTGCAGTCTTTCTGCCAAATTTCAAGCCTTTGATACAAGGATGGGAGGTAAAGCTGCAGCATTTCAATGAAGGAGCAGATTTTCACAGATAATTCAGATTTAGGTACTATTTTCAAGACATGTTTTATGAGCAACCTTCGGTGTTTTTCAAATCTTTTTTATTGGATTCGACCACAACTTTTTTATTATGCTCTTAGTGCTTAATTGTATACATCTGCATCTGAATACATATACTTATATCTGTTCCAATGTAATTCTTCAGTTTTGGAGGAAACTAAACTTGATTACAAGTGTTTTATTCTCTTCCCTGTACTTTTTAAGGGCAGTGCATGTAGTTCTGCATGTAGTGAGGTGACAGACATATATTGTTACAGACATAAACTATCTTCAAATGAGTATGAAGGAAAGCATTGTCTTCACTGTCAATACAGTGTTGAGACTGATTGTATTTTAATTTGATGTTTGCCACATGCATGTCTCTTAAAAAGCACTAAATAACAAACCAGGAGAGAAAGAAAAACAAATCTCTGACTTCTTGCCTTACCATAATAGAGCTGGAGTTATTTCAGGAACAAGCTGGATTGGTTTTGCCTGGGACTTAAAAATATGTAAGAGACCATGGTTTCCAGAAAAGAATTGAATGGAATGAAATGCCAGCATTGGAAAAGAGACCCTTTCCAGATGCTGGGTTGTTTTTTACTGGGTTATGCTGGTCCTGACCTCAGGAACATGGTGTTCCACTGACTGTGAGAGCTCTTCCTGTCTGCAACACACACCTCCCAGGTTAAAAAAAGCTATGGAGGCTGAGGAAAATGAATTCCTGAGAGAAGTATGTTTGTTAGGGAAGCACAGTATAGTAAAGCAGAGCATTCACATCATCAGCAGCCATTGCTGACATTGTTTTCCTCTGGGAAGAGCTGATAACAGTGTATCAGCAGCACCAGGACCAGAGTACTGTGTTCTACCTCCAGTGACTGTGAAGGACAAACTCAGGATGACTAACAGCAGCATAGGGTAGGCTTTCCAGCTTGTAATAAGGTTTCTGATAAGCTCTTAACAAAAATAATGGAAGCTCATCCCTTGAGCTTCATTAGCACTGCCTGAGTCCTAAATACTTTGCTTCAGTAAGTTCTCCTCAATTTTTCCTAGTTATATAGGAAAAACCTGGGCTCCGGCTCTCCTTCCTTCTCCCATTGTGGGTAAAATGCTGCTGACAGGAAAAATGGTGGTGGTCTACCCAGAGGTTTTGGAGGCCACTTGCTTTGCAGACCTGAGGATAGAGGTCTTGTTGCACGGACTCTGCCATTATCTCGTCCCAGCTGACAGCCACCTGACATGTGCTGGCTGCCTCCTTTCATCATGGGTGCAGTGGTGTTAGCAAAAAGGGCAACCTGTGTACAGCAGAGTCTGCCAACACAGACGGCCACGACGTGGGTGGTGGCATTGCATTATGCATCTGGGATAAGGCATTTGTTTGCGGAATGCATCAAAAACAGTACAGTAGGCCATGCACTCTTTCTGTTCCATGGAAATGTAAGCCCACTCATTTGATGAGATCAGCTGTGCTACCTCCCAAGGTAAACTTAAAAGATGCATTCAGATTATCAGCCTTTTGAACCCCGGAAACCTGATGCTGACATGCCTTCATCTTGTTGTGATGCTCATGACAGAGAGTCGTGAGTCTGGATCCCATTTTAATAGACACTTTACAAATATAGAATAAAGAGCTTCCTAGTATGAGGCAATAGACAGATGCAGACTGAGCAGGAGTGAGAAGGTATGGCTTAGCTTTGTAAGCAACCATAATAGCATTGCCAAATTTTTTTCTTTTTTGTTGGCAAAAGGCAGCTTTAGGAAGGATTTAAAGGATGATAATGAAGTAACTATCATTCTGCACTCTAATTACAAGCATGCAACATGAAACCACAGTACTGCTTCATTCTAGTGGTTTGAGTTGTCCAGTCTCTGGGAAAGAAATGATTTTGTTTTGTCCGGAGCTTTCCTAAAATCAGAGACTGTGTTCCAGACATCGTGGTTAGCAATCGGTGTTTCAACAGAGGGATTGCTGATGTGAGAGGGCTGCTTCATGATAAAAACTAGTCCATCTTTTGCTTATGCAGTGGTTGATGACTGATTCTGTAGTAATCCAGGGTTTCAACCTGGCTCAAAGGCAGGCTGGACTGCAGCAGACTGGGGTTAGATCCTGAGTCTGTTCTCAGGAATAGCACATGAAAAGCGTGAAAGATAAGGGGAATTAAGATAAGGCAGTCCATTTCTCAGGATAGTTTTACAATGAATAAACACTGAGTTCATAAGAATTCAAAGGGAAAAAAAGTCCAAATCTTTCTTTGATGGAGAAGGCAAAATTCTGGGGAAGAAAAAGGGTTTTCATGGGAAAGAGAGGACATCAAAGCAGGAAAATTGTAAGCATTTTTTCCCCTTTTAAGCCTGGGTCTTTATTTTTGCTAGAAGCTTGGGGTTTCTTCATTTGTTGTTGTTGTTTTTGTTGTTGTTGTTTTCTTTTTTTTTAATTGCATGGCATGCACATGGGTTGGTTTCACTGGAAATAAAATTCCAGAAAAAAAATTAAATTATTTAGACTTACTGGTTTACAGAAGGCAGTAAAAAATGTCTAAACACTAAACATGCCAATAATAGCAGTAACAGAATGAAATGTCCAACAGAAAACTCCAAATCCTGCTTAAATATCCCACATCACCAAGTTTACCAAGCTGTCACAAAGCTAACTGTGTCTTGGTATTTTAGTGGAAGCAATAACAGTGTCCTGCAGGGAACCTTGTGGTGTACCAGGCACAGTGTTGCAACTGTGAGACTTCTTAGTCCATGCCTGGCGCATTTGTAGACTTCTTGAACACAGCTATTCCATGAGCTCATTTTTTAAGAAGAGAAACTTATTTTTAATTGTTGCAAATGTTAAGGGCATTTTTTTTTACAAAATGGTGTATTTTGAGACTGTGGGGATTGTCTTGATCTAGATGCAAGATGAGCTTTTATTCTGAACTGAAGCGACTTTAGAATAGTCAGTACTGCTTTGACCTGCATAATATAAGTAAATGGGAGGAAAGTATCTTCTGTCTTTGATTGCAAGAAATTTTATAATCTGCATTAAGAGTCCTGCATCTTTATGCTTAGGGTTGATTTGCACCCTGACTGGTAGAATTTGGAGCTCTCATTGCTGTTCTGTGAGTCTGACTGAGCCTGGTCCATTGAGACTCCATCTGGGTGGAGCGAGACAGAATTTTATCTTCATGTTCCTTGTTACTTCCAGACAGGAAGGAGTTCTGCTGCTGTTGCACTGTTGTTGGTTGTTGGTAGCGACCATGCAACACATTTTCTATAATGTGCCATCCAACCATGTTAGAATTGAGCCCTTCATCATCACTGGCCTCAGAATAGAAATGAGAATATGCTTTCTGGCAGCAAAACAGTGAGACTTGTGAAAAACAGTGAGACCTCCGAAGAAGAGGTAAATAAACTGAATCTTGTTTTAGTTTGGCATATGTTTTAAATTAGGATACAAAAAATAATTGTTGTTATTTAAAACTTACTGGAGTTTAAAATTCTTTGGTTTGCAGCTTCAACAAATAGAAAATTCTTTATCTTGCAAAGATGGAAACACATTGATAGCTTATTGACATTATTTTATAGAACTGAATGACTGCCCTGCATATTCTTGTTTTTCAGAATCACTTCTGGGAGAAACTGAATATCAGGAAATAATCCTTTGCAAAACTGAAGACATAAACTTGGCCTTCTGCTCTTCTTTTATCTGAAGTGTTTGATTTTGTTTTGTCATTCTCTTCAGCTTCATTTATGTAATTTTCCTTTTCTCTTCCCATGCTTCGCAGATTTGGTTGTTTATATTTTTTAAAGTGTGTAAACAGAGATGGAAGGGCTGTGTTCCAGCTGCTAGTTTCATTTTTCAAAGTGTGCAATGATAACTGAGAATCCCTAAGGATATAACTGAAATGAAACCTCTGAAACGGTTATAAGTAATTTCTAGGTAACTGAAATTTGTGAAGCTCTATTGGTAGATGTGTGTTTTGTGGTGTCAAGTCACTGACATGGTGACTTAATTATCCACAATTAATAAGTGGATTTCTGTTAAAATAATAATAAAAATTAACTCCCCCTCAATATTTAATAAAAGGTATAGAAGTCTTTGTACAAATGAAATAATATTCTAATGCATGAGAATTCTCCACTTCCTCACAAACCTGGAAAGTAAGTTGCCTTGGTCATGGAAGTTTTCTGTCTTAGAAATCTAGATAGGTATGCGATAGTGATTCCTAAAACGATTTTATGATGCAATGCAAGTGCAAATAAATTGCAGTTATTTATTTATGAGTATTTGCTGTTTCCACAAAAATCTGGGTTTAGAGACACACATAAGAAAAATATAGCCCTTCCAATCCCTTCGTCCAAAGTAGACCTTGTGGGTGAAATTTAGACTCTATGTGGAAGCCCTCCAGTTTCATCAGAAGAATGAGGTATATTTTTAGGAGTCTTCTAAGTTTGGAAGAAAAAAAATCACCTTTCATTTTCAGCAGAGTATTCATATGCATATAGGCAGTAGCCTCCTGCTCCATCTCCTCCTTAGTTTAATATTGCAGCTTCACATGTGAGCACATTCCCCGCTTCTTCCTCCTGACTGATGCTGGAAGGCCTGAATATTCTCCAGTCTAAGTATGACTTCTGCTACTGCAAAGGTAGTAGCATGAACATTGCTGTCGATAGAAGGGATGAATAACCATCTTTCTATACTATATTTGTCTTTAACTCCAATAGGAAAGGAAGTTATAGATGTTACTGTAGACACTAAGGAATGTTTTCTTATGGCACATTTCTTTACCAGTTTTTTCTTGGCTTAATTTGTTTTATATTCTGTGTGCAGCCAGCCGGCTTCATCCGCTGGTGCAATTTCATAAAAACTTGAGCCTCCAGAAGGGCTTAAGTTGGATGCTGATCAGTCAGGGTGTGTGTGATTAATATGCTGCTCAAGGGCTGGAAGAGATGGAAGACAAGGAGAGAGCCAGAAGTGCAACCAAGAAGTTTATTTCATGCTATTGACAGATAGGTCAGACAACCTCATCTCAGGTTCTTCATCCATTTGAAATATTCAAAATCCATTTTAAATTCAACAAAGGTATGTGACAGCACTCAATGGGCTTAGAGGAACGAAGCCAGTTAAATGAGAACACAAACAAATGGCTGGAGTACTGCAGAAGTGGTGAAAAGCACGGAAAGACCACTGTGGATTTTTTATCCAAAGCATATGGTTCTCTCCAGAGTGAAGTGACTGAGTTGAACCAGCACTGGAAGTAGTAGGAGAAATGTTCTTGCATATAACGAGAAACAGTTCTTCCAAATGAGCAATGTCATCAGGCATTTTCGTGCATCCTGAAAGATCTGTTTTATATGAAGGACTAGGATTTTTCTCTTCTTCTTTTCTCCTTTTCTCTTTTTTTCTCTTCTTCTCTCTTCTTTTTTTTCTCTACTTTACCTTGCTCCTTTCTGTTTCCTTTTCCCCTTCTCTCTTTTCCTCACTCTCCTTATTTTTGGCAGACCAGAAAGTTTTCTGAATGTTCAGAATAATCTGTATCTCTTATACATTAAAGTGGCATATCCTACACATTTGTAATATTTTTGGGGTGTGTGTGTGTGTATGTGCATAGAAATAAATACCGAGATTCTATCAGATTTGCCTGACTCATGAGAAGCTGATCCTTGGAGTCAAGTTCAGAACTGTCAGTGAGGAATCCAGACTTACAGTAAAATATGCAGTCTACATTAGAAGTACTATATATCTGGTTTTTCTTGAACCTTTTTTTCCACTCAGTAGTTTTATCTAAGTGAATCTTGGGCATAATTTACTCTTACCTGTGATCCTCTGTATGTTTGGTAGCTTCTAGCAGGTTGGATGCTGCTCTGCAGGTAAAGTAGCTCCAGTCTGGCTGCTGTACATGTGGAAGCCATGATTAAGTTAATAATGAATGCATGGATCTGCATGGATTGTTCATGCCTGGTAAATCCAGTTCTCGTGGGATATATCAGGCTGTGCATAGTTGTTACCCAAATGCACCACTTGGTGATACAACAGAAACCTCGTAAAGTGGCATGATGTTTTCCATAATTCTGAAAAACACATACCAGAAGGTTGTGAAAATCTTTGCTTTATTTTCTAGAGGCCATGCACGAAAAACATGGTCTGAGATTTGTCAATCGCAGTGGATAGTTCCTGAAGCATTCCTCAGTTACAGTAGCTAGTGCAACCCTTCTAAATATGTGACTGCAGCATGGCAACAAGATTCTGATTCAAGAAGGAAAAACACTGCTGAAGAGCAAAACTCCCTTCTACTATTTCTGTTCAGAAATGTTGCTCATTATGAAATGACATTTTTGTTATGAAACACTGGAATGATGGAAGAAAAAGGCTAAGTTTTTGATCAATGAATAATGTAAAAAAGCTACTGCCTGTGGAGGGCTGGCCAAAATTCAGATTCCATGGCTGTTTGGTGCCCAGATTCGATCCCCTCTATTTTTCAGCTTCACAGAATTTTACATGGAGAAGGGACAGCCATGACAGTCAGATCAGCTCTTCCACATCATTTGCCCTAAGACTCTTCCTATCATTGTCTCTCACAGGAGATGCTCTTATTCAATTACTGTGAATTGTGTCACTCTTCCTACACATACCACCTTATATTTGCATGGGTTAAAGAGTATTTTAATCCAAACTGATTGAACTGTTGTGTCCCTCATATTCCTTGTCCTTTTTCAGATAGCAAAATTATAAATTTAAACAGTAGCTATATTTTTATCTTTTCTCTCTGTTTATATTTAAAGATACTGAGAATAAAGATGCTGAGATTAGAGCAAATTCTTGCTCATTATGTGAAGTAAATTTCTGTGATCTCCGAGAAGTCAGATTTTAATTTTTTTCAAATAGGAAAACCATTTTTTTAAACTTTGTGCCTTTAGATATCAAGATGATGACAGATGTAACAGGTATTAATAGAATAGACTAGTATTATGAAATATGCCATGTGGACTATGTTTTTAATAGTCTTAAATTTTGGAAGTTTGAGACACATTGGTTTTATGTAGGAATCATTTCCAGATATTGAAGAAAAGTGTTAGTTTTCTCAGAAATGTTCAAGTAAAGTTGACTTTTATATAACTGTGAAAAAATGTGCTGCTATGTGCAGAAATCTGTAAGAAAAGTGCCAATTTATATGGCTTTTCCCCTAATATTCCTAAAATGGTATTTGTTTTCTTAAAGAAATGAGCCAATATGTCTGCCTTGCCCAGAAATATTTATTTGAAAGCATGTTTTGAAAAGTAAATATGTTCATTGAATCAATACATCGAATTAATTGAAGAAATAACAAGTTCAAAGGCTAATAATAATAATGATGATGATGATGATGATAGCAACCGAAGTCCAAACAATGTAGCTGTCATTAAAATTTAGAGCCTATGGAAAAGCTGACACTTGTCAAATGAGAAAAGAATGGTCTGTGCAAACTTTGAGAAAAAGTAATGCCCTAGGATTAATTTATGTATTATGGTATTCATCATTACTTGGATGTCCACGTAGAATGGGTGAAAATATTCACAACTCATGAAAAGGAAAAGGTTTTTGGGACATGATTTTTTCATTTGAAGATTCATAATGGAAACAAACTTTTGTTTTCATCACCGTCCAGATCTAAGCATTTGTCACTGATTCAGGGACTAGAAACAATGCCATATGGTTTGAGTGGCTAATCACACAGCATAAATAACAACAAAAAGTGGTCAGAGAGAACATCTGGTGAACATTCTGAATCTGAAGATCATCCTGATTAGTCTGTGAATATTTATGAGTAAAAAATACTAGTAATAAACTAGTCCATTAGTCCAGAAGCTGTTCACAGTGAAAGGAAATAATTACTTATGCAATCAATTTTATTTCAAGTGAATAATTGAATCGGTTCAAATTTAACATATTTCTGATTATAACAAGTCTTTTGCTGTGCTGAGATCTCCATTTTTCTGAACCTGAAATCTGAAGACAGCTTCTACTAAGAGATTCTAAACCTGTGTTTAGATTTTGTTGTATATTTTATTCACAAAGAGTGCTTCACTAAAAAAGAAATGAAACATTTGTGTCAGTGTGGTTAGAATATATCTCACAGACTTCAGAATACAACAGTTTAGGATAATGAAATATATTTGTACATATATTAACTTGTGTCATAAATTAAGAAGCTGAATTCACAGGAAATCAGTATTTAGGAAAGCCTGACTAGACATATTTAGAAGATTTCCTTCTGTGTATTAAAATTTTTCCATAACTCCAAATGTATAAAACTTGAGAAACTAGAGGTGGGTCACTGAGTACTCATAAAAGTTCTTCAGTAACTCTCTAGAAGAAAAACTGCAAAAAGCGTTATGTTCTGGGAGCAGGCGCATGCTGCATAGAGTTGAAATACAAGACCTTGGTCACTCAGTCAGTAGGAACTCTGATGATGACTTTGGTAGATAAAGTGTAATAGCCTTCAAATCCCTTCTAGAATCATACAATAGTTTGGATTGGAAAGAATATGGAAGATCATCTAGTTCCAATCCCCCTGCTGTGGGCAGGGACACCTTCAACTACACCAGATTTGCTCAAAGCTCCATCCACCCAGCCTTGAACATTTCCAGGGATAGGGCATCCACATCTTCTCTGAGCAACCTGTTCCAGTGTCTCACCACCCACACAGTAAAAATTTCTTTCTGATATCTCATCTAAACCAACTTTCAGTTTAAAACTTACTCCTTGTCCTATCATTATACTCTCTGATAAAGAATCCCTTCCCATCTTCCTTGTAGGCCCCCTTTAGGTAGTGGAAGGCTGCTATAAGGTCTTCCCAGAGCCGTCTCTTCTCCACACTGAACAACCCCAGCTCTCTCTGTCTACATAGCAGTGGTGTTCCAGCTCCCTGATCATTTTTATGTCCCTCCTCTGAACCCACTCAAGCAGGTCCGTGTCTGATAGGCTGGGTAGGCCCCAGAGCAGAACACATTGCTCCCAATAGGGTCTTCAAAATTATTTTAATTCCTAGTCAGAAACTGTTGAGAAAATCTGCCATTGATTGTGCTGGACTAGAATTTCAGTCTTGCCATCGTGCCATCACCATACCGAAAATTCATCTGCTTGGGCAAGGCATTGCAGTGAGGGGTCAAGATTTTAATTTCATCTTGTTTCATTTGCATGTCTTGTGTAGATCACTCCTTGCTCTGTGTCTTTTGTTTTCCCCATCACCTATCCTTTGTGCTGCTTGTTCATCTCAAACAGTAAAGCTTTGGAGCAGCATCTGTCTCCTTTGCACATTAACTAACATCCCTGAGGCTTGAAAACCGCAGTATTTGGATGTTATTGCTATATGAATAATAACAATTAGAATTTTATTCTTTGAAGAAATCCAAGAAATTGCTGCATAGATTCATCAAATCATTTACAGCAAGAAGGCATATATTTTTAAAGGATGTTTGATTTTTAGCACTGCCCTCAGCTGGTATTACAAGTCTATGCAAAAATGTATGTATTCTGAATTTCTACAATAATAAGTTTGTTTTCTTTAGAAATAATGAGTTTGTGCTAGTTTTTTTTGGTGGTGTTTCAGACTGAAATAACACAATAACTAGCTGCAGAAAGTCTTGTGGCTCACACCACAGAACATTTTAAATCTTATGAAGTCAATGGTGCAGTTTTCACTTAGAAAAATATATGAAAATAAAGAGCTTCCTAGATTTGTTTTCCAAAGCCAGACTAGGGATTTGATGAGCTTAAAGTAGTTTCTACAGTCAAACACTTCTTTTGTTAGTAGACCAGCATTAAAATCTATTGAAATTACAACATTTTTCTCTAAAGAGGTCTTCTTATATTGTTCTGTCAACAGTTACCTAAGCAGCAACAACAGGTCCATTTGAAAACCATTTTAGAAAA
>WEIT01001513.1:5539-47139 GCA_013389985.1 Dryoscopus gambensis
TCTCCCTAGGAGGTTATTTTAGTGCTTCTATAAGGAAAAATAAGTGCTCAAGCTGGCAGCTGCAGGGGGTAGACTGGTCACCATGCTCCAAGCAACTCTGTATAGCTGAGCTCTATCAGAGGGGCAGGCTCCTGGTCATGCAGAACCCATTAAAAGGGAGAGGGGCCTCCTGGGTTTGCATAGCTAAGGGCAAGGTATGGCCCCAAGCACACAAGTAGGCTGCTGGGGAGTTCGAGGCTCGGGATTTTCCCATCGGGCAGCAGCCCTGATGTTTGGTGAATTCACACGAGGTAGACTGCAGTTTACCCTAATGCATACTGGTGCTTTGGGAGGGCCCAGAGCTTTAGAGTTTTGCTGCATTTAAGCAAATTAACATAGTCGTGGCAGCAAATGACTGTGATTTTTCCTAAAGATGAACAAACTGTGGGTCTAATAGAGACCTGCTACTTCTCAGAAATTAAAATGCTGCTTCCCTAAATGAGGCCAGGGAGGATGATCAGATGTATAAAGAAGGAAAACATTGCCAGACAGTATCTGGGACTGGATAATTCGCATGAAAATACTCCCTGTGTCAGAATCAAATAGTCTCTGTGATAAGAAAATAATTTTTCCCCAGCTCAGAGGATATTGAGTACCAAGATTTTTACATCCTCTTAAAAACAGCCCTTTGTCCCTATCAGTGCTGGTGGTTTATTTTTTTCCACTGGACAAACATTGATTTTTCTTGCTGCCAAACCCTGCATTTCTAATGGAGCTTGAAATTAACACGATGTTTTTGTGGTTGTTGTTGTTTACCTCCGTGTTTGCACACCAACAACCTAAATGATGTTGGCACAGCTTGAGGAACAGGTTTCTTGAAATTTTAGTTGAATGCAACAGGGAAAGCACAACACATCTTTTTCTCCAGGCACTACACAAGTAACGACAGCCACATGGTATTGAGGAGTGGTTTTGTGTGTCTGTGACACTGATTGAAAGGCTTGGGAAAGCTTGCATTTGTTTAAGATACCTGGGATCCGGAGGGCATTCTTCATCATACTCTGCTGGGATGATTTCAGTGTTCTGCACAGACAACCTTGAGGTAGCAGCTGCTGCAGTATCCTGTAATTCTGCTCCAAGAACCTGTTCCTATGGAGAACCTATTCCCATGTTTTAGGGAAACCTTTTGTGCGGTCTGTGAATTAATCAGAGATATCTTGATTCAAAGAAAGTGGCAATTAAACTGAGATGAACAGTGTTCCTAAAACTGTCCTATGTATCAGAATTCCCTGTGTCTCCCAACCTCATACATTGGGATGCTGAATTGGGGTGGTACCCTTGTACAAAGCCTTAGTCAATGCAATAATCCACTCTTGTCTGGCTAATTTTTGCAGTTTCAACTGGCTATAAATTACAGCAATACCTTTTACAGTAATTTGAAAATCTAAATATCTGAGTATTTTTTTGAAACTTCACAGCTATCCTTTGGTCACAGTACCAGTTCCCCTTAATCCTCTCACTTGGAAGAATCCTTGTAGTTAGAGATAATGGTCTTATAGTATGGCTGAATTTCCTTGCTGTAAGTTTGAATAGATAATAATAGCAACAGATTTCTCCCTTCCTTTGATGTTCACATAACAGATTTTTTAAAATGATGTTTTAAAGCCTGTAACTAGAAGTTACTAATGATAAGATACTCCTGAGCTCTTGCACTTGGGACCTTTTGCAAATATGGGTTATTTGAGAGAGCTTTTTTACCCCTCCACAACGAGAAAGGCTATGACTGAATCCCAGCTCTGCTGTCAGCAATTTGGATCTATATGGGCCTAGTCTCATTTTCTTAACCATCTGCCAAGAATAAGATGTGATCTTTGGCAAGAGCTAGTGCTCCCATGTATTGAGAGTGGGAGATATACACCACAGAACCATTCTGTATCAAACCTGACTGGCAAAGTGTCCAGAGTATCAGGTCAGCAATTTTCCATCAAATTTCTGTCAGTTATTGTTGATCCAGTGTGAAGGTCATGAATTAAGCAGAAAGGATTTGGGCAGTTCAGGGTCAAGATCTGAGCAGCTCTTATTCAGTGAGTAAGAGCCTCCTATCAAGGTCCTTGTTAGCTATTACAGCTGGAAGTTCTTTTGAAATTACTGTGTTAATGTACTGGTCTACTTAGGAAAATGACTGAATGGCAGTGTGACACGCTACATTTTGTATTTGTTTTCACTCACTGTGAAATCTGTTCACTTTCCATCTCCAGCAATGATTTTTCTTCCTGCCAGAGGCACAGACTTCACCTGGGATCTGGAAAAATCAATCTATGGCATTGTTTTCACCCATGTGGAGCAGACATAAGGCAGGACTCAAGCCACATGTCCTAGAAGTGCAGAGCATCCTCATGGGTGCTGTACTGCAGGCTCCCATCTCCTCCTCCTCTCCCAGTTCTGCAAGACCAGAAGGTGAAAATTTGTGCATGTTGGTCAAGTCAGTAGTTTTAAAGCTTAGGAGGGGCAGGGAGCAGAGATGGTGGATAAGATCACCACTTCTCAGCACTGCCTTTTCTTGCTCATTCCCTTCAGTTTTCTCTGTGCAAAGCCCCCAGAGGTGAGGCTGTACGCCAGGATAGAATCACTATCATGTGAGCGAAAGCCAAGAGATGTGTGCTCTAAGACAGTTTGGAGGGACTCATCTGGGGGTAAGTCAGCAGTCTTCTGTCAGTGAGATAAAGATGTTAATGAACCCGCACCTTTGTTCAATCAAGTTTATTGTAAGCCGGGATTAGAAAGTTTTTTCCTAAGGACTTCTGCATCTCTTGGCTGCGATGCTGTGGGGCTTGACTCAGCAGCATTCAGTGGCATTCCCTGCACTGTTTTACTGCTATTCATTTCTGCTCTTAAGATTGAAATGTCATATTAGATTAAGAGTTCTACACATGTCAACACCATGAAAGGCTTCCCTTTCAGTTTAGCAGGAGTGGGGACTGAGGTACTGTTGCTGAGGGCGTCTGATGGAGTTTGGCTAATAAGATCTGATTTCATGAGGTTTGCATCCTATTAAGGCAAGAAGGCATCAGGCCTGTGAGCATGATAGAAAAGTGCAAACACAATAAAACGGCTCTTATGAATATTAATAGGCCTTGAAACAATACAGGGCGAAAATGGTGATGAGGTAGGGGTTGAGCAACTGCTATCTGGTGTAGCACAACAGCCTCCCTTTCACCTTGCTTCTGCCTGCAGCTTGTCACTCACAAACCCTGACAGATTTGGGGATGGGCTCAGGAATTTGATAGCTTCCCTGAACCCATTTCAGCTCTGCAGCCTGCAGCTTCTGTGTGGGTATGAGCGCAACTAAAGTAGCCGATCCCTATGCACCAGCTGTCAATCTTCCCTAGCAGCCCTAACCAAGCCAAGATCTGCTCCTCAGCTATCCAAAGCATTGTTTTTAAAAGTAGAATAAGCTTGGCTTATTCTTTATAATCCCCTTCATGGCTGAGATACCATCCATGTCAGTGATCTCTCTGCATCTCTTACCTCAGTATAAAACATCGGTGGGTAAAGCTCCTATATTTCCCTGCATTTCTTGGACGGGCTCACAGCCAGAGCTCTGTCTCCCTCTGCATGGATTGCTTCCTCAGCTGTAGCTCAGGAAATTGCTGGTTGTGTTTTTGCATGATCTGTCCTGTGATGCACCAGCTTTGATGCTTTTTTTGCAGTACTTTCACAGAGGAGTCAATTAATGCCTGCCTGTTACCATCCATTGTAGCTCATGTTTCTTGCTTGCCTAGCAAAGAAGTGCCCTCCTTTGTGCATCTTTAGCTTTTGAAATTTAATGCAGATATGACCCATCCCAGCAGCCTACAGCAGACCTTCCTTTAGCCCCATTTTATGGACTGAGACAGAGAAGCAAAGGAAATTAAGGTCAACAGACAGTTATGATTAAATCTTTTGCTTCTTTGAGTGTGCTCCCATGAGCGACCCTTCAGCAGCCCCCTGCCCAGCTGCCAGTGCCACTCCCACTTCTTTATGCAGCACATGGGAGTTGCCATACCTCTGGGCTACAAGAATTCAGGGCATGTACTGGCCTTCCAATTTGTTCTCATTTTATTTTTTTGAATGTTCATCTCTCTACAGAAGTGTCTGAAATCCCCAAGACATTGATTATATTTCTTTACACACATTTCTTTATCAACTGAATTATTTAGTAAAGAGGTATGTTCATATTTTATTGATGTAATTTGAGGTGTAATCTCCCTCCTTTTCCCTTAGCACTTGTTTAAAGAAAACAGCATTTCACCCTCTGTTGCTTTGGTTTGTTTTCCTTTCATTCATCCCTGAATCTCCAAACATTTTATTGCTTCTTTTGGGGGAGAAAACTGACTCGTGGAGGTTAAAAAACTGAAAACTGACTTGTGATTTGCTGCCATTTGTAGAAGCAAGGAGCAGGCGAGAAACAGCATCTAGGTATTGTGCCTGCTTCTCTGGCACTGGCCACACTGACGTGGTATCAGGCAACACATGGGCCAGTAGTGCTGTCCTTCCCTTTATTAGTAAATTGCCCATGGTGGGGCTTTTTTAAGTAGGCCCTACCTAGAGTGATGTTTTCAATTGCTCAGTAATAGTTTCACGGCTTGAATTAACTTTCTTGCTTAACCACTTTCTTTCATCATCTTTGCTGTTCCTTTAAGTTGCTTTCTGCCTTGGTTTCCCATCTCTTAACTGGGGCCAGCTGCATCTGCTCACTTCTCTGCAGAGATGGATACATCAGAACCATAAAGGGTTCTGACACTGTGAGAACTGTAGAAGCTGGGACACCAAGATAGCCCTCTTCAGGAATATGGCTCTATATTAATAGTCTGCAGTGAAACTCCCTAGGAGTACGGGGCCTGGGCAGGTTTGACTGTAGCACCTAAAGCTTGTTAAAGAAGTGAGTAATAGTAACTTCAGTAAACTGCCCTCTGCTTGTTGGTGGTAGAGAATTGAGAAGCCAAGTCCTGCAGCTGTGCCATCATCTCTGGCCCCTGGCGGTGAGAGAGGTGTTTTATGCTTGGCCTCTTCAGGGAAAGGCTGCTTGTTTGCATTGTATTTGTGGCATAATTACTAATGGTACAGATCATTTTTATTAGCCAAGCTGTCTGCATTAATATGATAGATTTTTTTGTATTATTAAGAACATCCAAGGGAGTCTCCGCAGCAGCAGGAGAAAGATGATAATTTTTCGTTTAGCTTAAGAGCAGATGGTTACAGAAACATTCTAGGTAAATAAATTAAAGAGAAGCCACCCTCGCTAATAGTTAAGTAAACAGGTTTGGAAACAGCCGTCTCAGGACCAGGCTTTTCTGTTCTCTTCCTTCCTCACAAGAGCTTCATCTGCTCTTCAGCTTAAGGCCCATATGGATAGGGTATTAATTAAACCAATTTGCTTTTGGGCCAAAGTCATTTAAAACAACTTGAGTCCTGCTAGAGCAAGACTATTACTCTCATGCAGCTTTCTTGAGCACTAGAGAATACTTAGCCAGCCTAAGCATCTGGGTTGTAATCAATGTTATTGATAAGCATTTCCATATGCCTTTTGTTGTGGTAGCAAGGCTGTGAGCAATCTGAGAGAAGTATTACTACCATTGCTGTATTTTAGAGTTGCATCCTGCAGTCTCTGATGAGTGCTGCAGTGGCAATGCCGTGCTCCCCTCAAGAATTTCAACTCAACAAAACAAGTAAAGTAGAAGTGGAGAAATGAGAGGTAATTAGGGGAGGAAAGTAATTTTATAGCACAAGGGCTGCAAATGCCTCAGATATGGTAGCTGGAGAAAAAAGCAGCTTCTCTTCCCACCATCCAAAAGCAAACAACAGGTATTGTAAGGAGGAAATTGTGAAAAGCCTAATCCTCAATAGGTTCTCCAAATGAGAAGCTGTAAGAGCTTTGAGGACTAAGAAAGCCATGCTTGATCTTCTTTGAGTGGTTCTCTCTGCACATGGAGTTGGAACAGGAAGGTAGGCAGGTACTCAGAAAACACCGTTGGACAGGACAGTTCCCTCTTCTGTCTTTGGAACCAGACTGATGCAAAAACATCACCTGGGCTTCTTCCTGAGGTGTCCAGTTGCACAGCCAGGATTCAGCATTTTTGTAAGAGGGTTTGGAGTCTCAGGGAGTAGCAAAATGCAGTTTGTGCTCATATCAAGAGATCACATGCTGATGAAATGGTGGTTTTCTCAATTGGTGGAGGCTGGAGCTGGAGGAAAACGAATCCTCTTCCTAGTATGGAGCAGGTGCTTGCCTGGGATGACTTGCACCATTTTGAGATTCCAGCACAAATTTTCCATTTGATGTGGATATATGAAAAAGCATGATACAATGCAATTAGAATATTGCTATTACTGAGAGTAATGCTTGGATGTCATAGAGCAAAAACTGATGACTAATGGCAAACATAATAGAAATGTAAAATTTGTTAACAATACCCGAAAAAAAATACTGTAACCTAAGGACTGGTAGCAAGAAGTGTGGTATTAGCTGAGAGCTTATTAGGGGGTTGAGGGAAGAGAAGGGTTAGAGGTTAGACTATGTTATTTAATGAAAGAAATTCCTATACCCTATCAGTATACTGAAAACCAAATGCAGTCCTGGATTGTATAAGGAAAGCTGTCCCTTTAGGGAGAAGGCAGTATCATGGCTTTGTCAGTTCTCTGCATACTACCAAGCACCCATGTGCAAGGAAATCGACATTAGACTGCCATATAGATAAAGGGAAAGGCTTCTGGGATGAGGGGGACAATGGAGAATCCATTGTATACATGAGAACTGCAAGTGTTTGGCTTGTTTAATCCAGGAAAACAGAGGCTTAGAGGAGATACGAATGCTCTCTATAAATATGTCAGAGGAGTAAACACCAGGGAGGGAGAACAGCAATTTACACTAAAAGACAACATTGCCACAAGAGGAAATGGGTATAAATGGCCCATGAATAAATTTAGGCTGAAAATTAAGTTTCTAAGCAAAAAACCAGTATGATATTTAGATATCCAAGTAAGAATACTAGGGCAAATAATCTAACTGTTTCTAAAATGGGATTTGGTTTACTTTTATAAGAACAAAAATTGTGCTTAGCTGTGGCACCTCCACTACCATACCTGACACTTGCAGATTGAAAATTTTTATGATCCTGTAGTTTTATATTTGCATATGGGAAGATCAGCCTGAAAAAAGCACTCTCCATAGTTGATATTTCCAAAGGCAGAGACATCATATGTATAGCTTGTGTGCTTCACTATAATTTCTACTACCTAATTCTTCATAATTAAAAAGAAGTTCTAAACAAATGAGGGTCGGCCCTCAAAATTATGAATTTAAAGTAAAACTTGTACTTACCTAATTAGCTATGATAGGGTCCTAATTTATGAGAGCAGGCTCTTTTTTTCAAGGCCTAGGACTGCTTCTAAGTTGGGAAATGCTTAGGTGTGCTAATGCAGGTGTTAACAGCTCTAATGTCAAGATTCAAATTGTCGTTTGTGCACAGTGAAAATTTCCCAGCCAACCTTACCTGCTGCTGATCTTTCACCACCCAAAGCCAGTGACAAGCCTGTTCTCAAGCAACATATATCCTCATCGCATCAGTGACTCTGGAAATTGAGAAGTGATCTGTGTGTGGTCTACCTTTCTCTTGTTTGATAGACTGATTTTTTTCCTGCTTTACTGTAGCATTTAAACCAAAGTCTGTGTGTCTCAAAGCAACAAACTACTTTAAAAGAAGTAAGCAGTGAAGAAAATTCTGTTGTTCACTAGAAGTAACCACACCGTGAACTCCATTGACCAAGGTAAAATATGTAAGGTTTTGATATATGACATTCATTTCAGTGCATGGCAGAAGTATGGATTGAGGGGGATGTTTATGCCAACAAAAGATTTTTGTCTAGACAAACAACATTCATATACTACAGATTTAAGATTTGAAAAGCTACAGGCAGCATCTTATATTTTTTCCCTAAACCTCCTTGTTAACAATTCCTTATCCAAGTGGTGTAAGGTAGAAATGAAGGCAGAAGGTTTAAAGGAGGTAGAGTTGAGTAAAATTTCAAAGCCTTTCAAACCTTCCTATTCATTTGCTTTCTAGCATATAGGGTGGTTGGGGGTTAAATGTCTGAGCTGTGGATCTGCAGACTTTTGCTGGCTGGATTTGCAAAACTGAAGGATTTTTACTTTGATTAACAGGATAATTAGTGCTGTATTGTAAGCATAAGCCTCACTGAGCTTTGTAAGTATTAATTTCTTACCTTGACCTCAGAGACTCACCACAATCCTTAATGCTGTACAGACCAGACCTAGGGTGTCTATTTAAAGACCTCCTGTGCCTTTAGCCAGTGCCTCTTTCCTGCCCTGTATTAAGCTCCCCTTTGGCAGTGGTGCAATTTCAGAGCTCCTAGGTGGTTTTTTTCCAGGTTTCTGTCAATCAGCTTAAAAAATTCTCACTGAGGTCATTAATGCAGTGAAGTCATGTGAGCCATGAGAGCCAGGGTCAGGAGCCTCTATGTCACCGGGGACAGAAGAGAGGAGACTGGTAGCATTGCAATGGGGCTGCTTGGATGCCGCTCCCCTGTGCTGACCCAACACCAGCCCCTATATCTTTGTCCTCCTGTTCCCTCTGCTCCATCTTTTACAGTGGAAATCAATCCCACAAGTGAGTCTAACTTGCAATAAAGTCTTTGAAGTTAAGTTGCTGACTCCAGAGAAAAGCTGGATATTGCCATCAGTCATTTTGCCTATACAATATCTCTCAGTAGGCAAATTTTCTGCTGGCAGCATCCACTGTCACTTTTGAATCTTTTTGCAAAGAGCTCATTTGGTAGCTCCAACCTCTACACTAAACTTGAGAGAATTCAGAGTTACACATCAGGAATCTGTGCTGTTCTGAATTTCCACACCGAGTGAGTTACTTCATAAGTAACAAACTGATGAACGATGATCCTTGAACAGGAAAGGTTGGGTGTGGGGTTATTGGTCTGTGTTAGCTAAGCACTCTCAGAAAATGAAACAGGTGGCACACCACAGCTTGTTTAGTATAAATCAATCAACATTAAATCAACACTGATTCTGCTTTTGCAGGTCCTACATTATAATTAAATGTGAGCTTAAGATGCCTGAAACTTTGCAACCCCTGTTGTGATGTTGAAGTAGTGGACACCTTCCGAAGCTGGGATATGTGGCACTTCATCCAGGTGGTTACTGCCGTGCTGACCACTCTTGAAAACTTGTGTTGTTTTCTGAGACCAGGAACAGCCTTTCTAGACAGATTTTAGTTTTTCTAGACCTAACAACTGCCTTTTCATTTCCCACTGTTTACAGATGGAAATTTTGGTGTTCTAGAATCTATCATCTTAATGAAAGCTAATTCCCAGACAAGCTTCAATTTTCCATGGAGACGCTGGACAGGTTGTGGGGCAGAGGAGGCAGGTGAAGGTAGACATGGGTGGATTGCAGCGCTGTGTCTGTGCTGCAATTCAGTGGCTTTCCTGGCACTCAAGACCAGCTGGACTGAACACCTAGAAGTGCTCCTCCAAACATGCCAGCTCTGTTTCGGTGCACTGGCTCCTGGGAAGCTCTGGTATGTAAAATCCAACCATCGTCAGGGCTTGCCATAAGAATAAATTTGTAAGCAGACCATTTTTGGCTCTTGCTGTAACAGTCTCTGAAAAGAGCCATTCTTTCTGTCTTTCCTCCACCTCCCTTTCAGAGACATGACCAATGTTTTCCACAAATGGAGAAGTCTACAGTTTTCCACATATAGTAGCTCCTGCCAGAAATTTTGTTTTAGTTGCCACAGCAACAACTTAATGGATTTTTAAAGCCCCTGCCACTGGCCGTGCTTCTGCCCTGTTTGTTCTTCCTGTGCATTCCCACAGCACCGTGCGAAGCTGCAGAGGCAGTGACTGAGAGCTCTAATAACCCGGTAATGGATCCAATTATGGCCGTTGGTGCTTCTGTTGAGAATACATGAATAAGTAAATCTGTGCATAAGGATGAAAGAGTGTGTTTTTAAAGCTGCCTGAGCAGTCTCGAGTAATGGTGGCCGGGTTGCTCTTGCCAGGCCCTGGTGGAGGATGGCAGCTGAGGGCTCGGCAGACACTCAGCTCCCCTCAGGACCATGCTGGCCCACAGGCTCCCTAGCTGATGGCTGTTGTCTTACAGGCATGGCCTCACACCACAAGCATTTGTTTGTGCTTTCTTCCAATTGCACTTCAGATGTCTCTGTGGGGCAGCTGGGTGCTGGTGTGTCTTACTGACAGAGCCTCTCCCTTGATGGCAGCCCGAACACACTTAATAGCACTCCACTTACTCCACAGTAAGTGTCACTGTGTTCACATGGGTATGAGGGTTGTGGCTGGGAATGGACTGGGCAGGACAGAAAAAGTACTGGCAAACTTTTGCAAGAAATGTTGCATGCTTTGAGTGCTGCTCTCTAAGTGCAGGATGATCCTTTCATCCTCTTCACACCACCAGAAAATCTGTTTCTTCCTGTATCACTGTGTTTCCTTCACCATCTACTGATAGAAGAGGCATCCATCTTTACCTGGCTGGCACACATGGTGACACACATCTTTGACCTTCTATCATCCAGCAGTTGATCAGACAGGGAAAAGGGCCCTCTTCTGTTCCCAATTTTCCTTCCTTGTCTGCCTTTTCCCAGCTGATGCATGAAGTGGTAGGAGAATAAATGTCTTTTGGACAGTATATGTCAGATTTTGAAAAGAAGGAGTCTAGAGTATCATCCGTCCCAGAAGAGAGCTGAGGGCAGGTATCTGAGGAGGAGAGGCTGGCTCCAGAAGTCCTTTCAACACCTTTCCTTTTCCCATTCCCTGCATATCTGTGGTGGCAGGAGGAGATAGTCATACTCCAAGATTCAGGCAGTGAGCTCATCACACCCAAAGTCATTTGTAGGCACCAACTCCTACTGTGATGTATATCCAGACGTAAATCCTTATGCTTGTTCTAGCTACTCTTCCTCTTCCCATGTCATTGTCCATTTGTCCGAGATCCCAGGGTTGCTTAGCTGCACTGCCTGGGTTCATTTTTGTGGTGCTCTCGGACTGTCTCTGTATGGATTGGGTCAAACTGACTGCCAAGGCCATAGTGGTAATTCCCCAAAGTCAGGCTTCTGTACTTTATGGGTAGAAGTTGGTGAACCTCTTGAGAAAATTATGTCCTGTGAGATACGTAGTGGTCCCTGTAAGCACAAGGGTGATGGTCTCCCATTAGTGTTCAGAAGACAAAGATCTGTGAAAAGGATTCAGCATCAGCATTTTCTGGATTGAAACTTCTATTTTCTGAGGAGTTGTTGGAGGGCTGCTTTACATATGAACCAGTGAGGAGTAGGCTGGGAAAGGCTGACAATACATCTCTTATTGGGTGTAGATCTCCCTTTGAAACCTGAGATTCATTTCTATGCATGTTGGTTCTATATAGCCTTTCTTTCTGAAGTGAGGCCTTGCTTTCCTGCCCTACAGGGGTTTTCAGAATTCACTAACTCTTGTTAACTGTTGGAAATCTGAAATATTAGGGTAGGAATTACAGTTTGGAAGAGTGATTTGACCCTTCTGGATGCCAGCTGCCCAGCAAAGCCACTCTTTCACTCCCCTCCTCAACTGGACAGGGGGGAGAAAATATAATGAAAACTCATGAGCTGAGATAAGGATGGGGAGAGATCATTCACTGATTACCATCACAAGCAACACAGACTCAACTTGACGAGATTATTTAATTTATTACAAAGCAAAATCAGAGTAGGATAGTGAGAAGTAAAATAAATCTTAAAAACACCTTCCCCCCAACCCTCCCTTCTTCCCATGCTTAACTTTATTCCCAATTTTCTACCTCCTCCCTACCAGAGATGCAGAGAGACAGGAATGAGTGTTATGGTCTGTTCATCACATGGTTTCTGCCATTTCCTCCTCAGGGGAAAGACTCCTTCCCCTGCTCCAGTGTGAGGTCTCACCCACAGGAGACAGTCCTCCATATTCTTCAACATGAATCCTTCCCATGGACCACAGTTCTTCACAAACTGCTCCAGTGTGGGTCCCTTTCTATGAGTTGCAGTCCTTCAAGAATAGGGTCCAACCTGGATCTGCCACAGGGTCACAGGTCCAACCAGCAAACCTGTTCCAGCATGGGCTCCCCTCTCCATGGGTCCACCAGTCCTACCAGGAGCCTCCTTCAGCCTGGGCTTCCCACCAGGTCACAGCTTCCTTTGGGCATCCACCTGCTCCAGCAAGGGGTCCTCTAGGGCTGCAGGAGGATCTCTGCACGCCCATTGACATCCATGGGTTGCAGGCACACAGCTGCCTCACCATAGTCTGCACCATGGTCTGCAGGGGAATCTCAGCTTCAGTTCCTGGAGCACCTCCTGCCCCTCCTTCTGCACTGACCTTGGTGTCTGTGCAGTTTTTTCTCACACATAGTCTCACTTCTCTCTTCTCTGGCCACAAGTACTTCTTTGCAATATTTTCTTTCCCTTCTTAAATGTGTTACCATGGAGGCATTACCACCACTGCTGATGGGCTTGGCCTTGGCCAGTGGTGGATCCATCTTGTAGCAGGCTGGCATTAGCTGTGTCAGACATGAGGGATACTTCTGGCAGGTTCTTACGGAAGCCACCCCTGTGGCGATCCTGCTACCAAAACCTTGCCATGCAAACCTAATACATTTCTGAAAGCAGTTTCTGGTCAGTGACCCCATTTCACTTACAGATCTGCCCACATGATCCAGATCCTAAGAAAGTTTAAAGTACTCTACAAAATAAGATATTCTTTAATATTTGTCTCCCAGACATCAGGGAGGCTGAGAAGAGAGTTAAAGGAGGGCTCATCTTCCTGCTCAGCTGATACTGCCAGGTAAAAGGAGTGATTCTTTTCCCCCCTCTCCTAACCTCACCTAGCTGTGTCACAGGAGAGTTTATTTCTGTTATGCATCATTAATCTGAGTTTCTAATAGCAGTAAAAGACTCTGAACTTGGTCGACAGAGAAGTTAACAACCAGTTTGCCTGAGCCCTAACACTTGATCATTTAGCCTTGGTTATTAACTGCAGGCAAGGACCAGTTTCTGGGAGATAATTGGGGTCATAAACAATAGCTGTGTAATGGAGAGCATGCCCTAGGAGAGGGACTAAACATACTCAGCTGCAAGAAACTTACTGCCTTTGGACGGCATCCAGTTGCTGCCATCAGCCAGCTAGAGAACGGACAGCCAAGTTATTGCTGTAGGGGAAGAGAGGCCTTTAGTCCTTGGCAAGACACAGCTATGCGTGCACAGGATGGCCCCAAGCTGGAAAGATGCTTGAATGCGACCTCAGGAGGCTTGATAAAACTTCTTAAACATCAATCTGGAAGGTGGGCATTGGAGGCCATGTGTCTTTTAGTCCATTTCAGAAACAGGACTTGGCATTTAGGAGTAGTAAATTTTGCAGCCTGAGCTAGGTTTAGTGGTGACAACTGGATTTTCCAAGTTGAAGGTCCCTCTTGGCCTGCTCTTGGGTGCCTTTTACCTCATGGGGAGAATATGGAGACCCCTGCTGCAACAGTGACATCTCATCAGTGCTGACACCATCCAGAACGTGGTGGAATGTTTGATTGGGCCCAGGGAGCTCTCTGTCTCCTCCAGATGTGCCAGAGCTCCTGTGAGATGTAGGTGTTACCTGGTGGCCACTCTGGGCCAGTGCCCTTCCCAGCCCTCTCCTCAGAGACCCCAAGCAGAAGGGCTTCACTGCAGCATCTGGTGCCAGGGCCTCAGTCTGTGACTCCTCCTCAATGAATTGAGGAGCAGCTGAATTTTCCTCTTGTGCTGGGGTCTCTGTTTGGTTGCCTGCTCGACACAGAGAGAGAGGCCAAATTCGCCTCCTCTTGTGCCACAGGCTGCAGCGGTGTGCAGTGCCCCTCTGGAGCGCCAGGCAAGGCTGGCTGGTTCTCTGGCACAGGCAGGCCTGCCCATCCTGCTGCCCCTGCTGGCTGCTTGCTGGGGCCAGGGGCTCCCAGCCCCCTCGCACCTCCTTCTTGCCCGTGGCATCATTAAGGGGCAGGTCAGGAGGTGATTTCCACTTGCATGCCTGGAAGGAGAGCAGGGGATTTGCAGAGGTTGCCTGGCTCCCCCCAGTCAACACCTGCTGGGGCCTGCTTGTGCACAGCAGGCATGAAATGCTAAGTGCAGGGGCTCCTAGGCCATTTAGGCTCTGTGTTGTTGGATAATTAAGATTTCTGTGCTTGGAATCCCTCAAAACAGAGTTGGCTTTGGTAGGGGAAGAGTCCAGAAAAACACCATAAAGAGCTAGGAGGGTATTTAAATAGAAAAGTTTTTTGTCTGGAGTTTGTAAAGTAAAACTCAGTTTCTGACTACTGAGCCGATTAAGAAACCGTGCTGGGAACACAACATCCACAGGGGTTCTCCAAGCCATGACAAGATGTTTTGTTTCAGGGGAAAGCTTGTTGGGACTGGAAGATAACTTGATGGGATTTCTGATGTGGCATCAGCCTCTGATTAGATTCATGTCACTCCAGTCATTCCCTGTATGCATCTGATTGGAAACAAAGGGAGGAAAATAAAGGTGCAAATGAGTTTCTGTAATGATTGCAGTAGCCAAGCCAGAGTGTGGCATGTTGGGATCTGGAGTTTCAGAAGTTTTATCCTGTTGAGAATGAGGGTAGCATGTGCATGCATGTGGACCACAAGCTAAGCTGGGAACCCTGATGTGAAAGCTGGGAAGGTACCTGACACATAGATCCTGCAGCTCTGCAGTGGGGTACTTGAAAGCATCCTTGGATGCTTCCTCATTTTTAAAGGAATCAATTGTTCTGCCCTGTTGCTCCCCTGTGTGTACAGAACTGCAGAAGAAAATTTAAGGGGAATCAGAAGAGGAGGGTAATGTTGCTCTTCATTTCCCAATAACAGAAGCATGACAGCATTGCCAGGCTGGGCTGCATCACAGAATCAAGACAGTAAATGTCTTAACTTGAAGGCCTGAAAGGCTGCCGTAGGTGTGCAGCTGATTTTTTTTTCACAGAGCCCTTGTTCTGACAGCCAAGTCTGGCTTTACTTGGCTTTGCTTCACAACGGGTAGATACCAGACAAGGCAGTGATCCAGAGAGTCTTGGATTCTCCAGGCTTTCAGCCTTCCACAGCACATCACTATCCCAGTCAGGCATATGCAAAGATTTTCAGCAATTGTTAAAGCAAATGAGAGTAGAAGTATTACCAATATTTTTGAAATTGGCCTTACCTGAAATCCCTGCTGGGAACTGGGTTGACCAGGCTGAAGGGACATCTTTGAGGCAGGGAAGGTCTTGCTGAGTAAGTAGGTGCTGTTGTTTGACATTTCCCCTCCTGGTGCAACAGGGATGCACTGCAGGATAGAAACTCTTCAGGAGAACTAAAACCAGAACAGAGAGGGAATTGGGCTCTCTCACTTCACTCACTGTGGTTCTAGTACTTTGTGGTCAGCTGGTCTTCTCCAGGCAGTGACCGGGGATATCCCAAGCTAGAGTCAAGACTGGCTCAGGAGAAAGCCAAGAGGGAATAGAGGCTCCTCCCTTTCAGATAAAGCACAGCCTGTTTATCAGACTCCCCCATGAGAGGCTGAGAGTGTAGCGGTGATTTGTGGCTGCAAGCAAGAGATGGACAGGAGTCTCTCTTATTCCAGATATTCTTCCAACTATATGAAGCACTAATCTCAAAGGGACACCTGGATATCCTAGCATTTCTGAGAGCCAGACTAGACCCTAGCTCCATGGCAGTCCTGCCACAGTATCAAAGGAGTCCAGTTTACCTGCAGGACCAGGGAGAGCCCTTCAGTAACCACCCAGAAGCCAAGTGTGCATAGGATCCCTGCTGTGCTGTATGGAAATCTGCCCTGGAAAGAGAAAGGACATGAATATGGAAGGAAGCGAACAGAACTGTCACACTTGTGGGTTCATGTTTCTAAGCAGCAGCTCTTTGTCTGTGCAGTGCAGAGGTGGAGGTTTGATGTCTCTTTGGGCAGTGTTAGTGCTATCTCTAATTTATGCATTCAGGGGCTGAGATTTCCAGGTGACAGGCTGAGGAAACAACAAGTAGGACCAGCTGGCTCGCTCTGAAGTGACAGGGTGAGGGGACACACGATAGATTTGGGTGCAGAGCTAGGGGACGATTTTTGTGCTAGAATAGATCTCATAGTCTGAGACATGGATGGGTCCCATCCTTCTCTGTTCGGCCTGGCCGTGGGGGAGGGATGCTCTGCCTGTTTGCTCCCAGAGGCAGCATACCTGCCCACTCACGACTGCAGTGCTCTCCCCTTGTCAGCTGAGATGGGGAAGGGTTTTTGAGACTAGGCTATCAAATACCTTCCACTAGCAGAATAATAAAGGCCTATCCTGCCTGCTCCTGGCATACTGCAGCATGAGCAGGCAAGCATATCTGTACCTCCCTAGCAAATCCCGAGCTCAGCTGCTTTTGTAGCACACAGCTTTTAGCTTAACTGCCTTCTTATCCTTTGGATAGACAGAAAGACCACTGGATAGCCTCTGGGATGAACAGGTCATTTCTTTGAGTCAAAGGTCAGTTAAAATTTGTGCCTTTGCTTTTCGAGCTGCCATTCATTTTTTTCTTCAATTCCTCCATGTGTCTTGGAGAGGAGTAGGGAACACGTAAGCAGAATAAATGGGGAATTTCTGAATATTTTACTGGTGCCAGCCATCCCACTGAAAAGCATCAGCGTCCATTGCTCAACTGCTCCAGGAGTGGAAAGAGGAAATGCCTGGACCTGGATCCTCCCCTACTACCAAGGCAGGATATGTTCCCAACTTTACTAGGAGGTTTTTGGACAAATTCTTGGATGTCTCAGCTGTAAAATGCTTAAGTTACAATCATGTGTTTCCAGAGATTAAGCCTTTGATAATATAATGGCAGAGTACACAAAATATTCATGGCAGTTGGTGAACAAATAGAGGGAACTTTTGATGTCTGATCTTGGCAGCCTAGAGCACCTTCCTGTTAGTTAGTCTCACTCCCATGCTCCTTCCCAAAATGCTGCTGGGACCTAACTTCATGTGCTTTTTTTGATAAATTGTGAGTTAGCAGTACTGTCATGGGAAGAACTTTTAGCCTCACTGGACAGAGGAGGCTTAACTGAGTCTGCCTTTGTTTAAAATCCACTGGGTAGCACTAGAGCATGGAAGAGAAGTTATTTCTTACATAAGCTTGGATTATGTTATTTACTCTCTGTTGTTTGTAAGGGCCTCATAGAACCGTGAAAATGACCTTTATTTCTCTATGGATTTTGTCCTTTTTCACTTTACAAATATTGATTTTTTTTTTCTCTCCTGTGTCTTTATCAGAGCTAAATTAACAAGACTGTTTAACAAGATCCTCTGATTCATTTGGGGTCTTTTTGTGCCAGGTACCATCAAAAGCAGCTGGAAGCAGCTCAGTGAAGAATATGCAACCACTGCTACAGAATTGACAGAGGAGGTGATGTGCCCTGACAAGAGCTGAGCTAGCATGGGTCAAAGAGCAGGCTTAAAAAGATGGTCTCTTCAGCCTGGGCACAAATGCTAGGAAGGGTTATTTGTAAAGAATAAATTTTTCTGTTGGAAAGCTCTCCTCCTCATACCTTTAAAGCGTGAGGCCACTGAAAATTGCTGAGTCTGCTGGATTATCCCTGTTACACCCGCATATCCCCCAAGTGGGATCAAGAGTCCATATTCGTGGCAAGAGGTGATTCCTGTCCTTGTGATCCAAAATCTCAGTGTAGCAGTGATGAGACTCCAAAAGGAAAAGGAGCCATTGGTGCAGTTTTATGTGCTCTTTCTTGCCAAGCTTTTAAGCAAGCTTCTTAACTGATCCAGATGCATGTAGGTGGAGCAAAAAGTGGAAACTGAAGGCAGGCAGGAACATAAAGTTCAAACAAGTCAAGTCTGATGGCCATTTTTGATGCTTTTAACACAAGTACAGGAAAGGTAGAGCCCAGCTGATAGCTGTCTCTTGCTGTTCATACTTGCCATAATACACCAGTGCATTTTCTAGCACAGGGCCCAGAGGGTGGCAAGAGTAGGGAGGAAGCAGTCACCGTGCACAGTTCTTTGTGGCAGGCTGCAATCTCTTGTCTTTCAAGATAATCTTTCCACTCTGTCAGCAGCCTTGAGGCATCCTATAGGTTTTTTTGTGACCTGTCTGGCCAGTAGCAAAAACCCATTTCTGTATATATTCCACATGGAGAGATATGTTGCAATGGACATAGAAAGGGGAATGTCCAGATTTCTTTCTTCCTGAAGGGCCAACACTGCTCCGAGTTTTGCTCTAGTTCTCTCCTGTGGGCTCATCTTTCTTACAACCTATACACCATGGTAAGAGATGATATTTGCATCAAATGAGACAAGAGGCTTCTTAAACCAGCTGCCATACAGGCCTACAGAAACGGTATATCCTCATCCTTAAGCCCTTGTGAGCTGCATCAGAAGGATGGCAAGCTTCGGAGAACTTTGCACTTGTTTCTCTCTGAGATGATAGGTTAAGTATGTCAGTGGGAGCTGGTAGATTGTTTCTAAGAAGTACCACGAGGCCAACCAGTTAGTGTTCATTAGTTTCCCCTCGCCAAAGGGTGGACTTCTCCCTTTCCCAGCTTGCTGGACTTCACAGAGCTGGGATTAACTCCTGCCTGCCAGCCCACTGCACTGCAGGTCATGCAGGATCCCCAGCATGCCGTCTGGGCAGTCACACCATCCGTGGCTGAAGACATAACTGTCAGCAATAATGCTGAGAACAGAGCTGGGTCTCCAGGCTCCTGTCTGATCCATGTCCTTTCTAGTAGATGATACTGCCTGTTTGGCAACTCACTTGTGTTTTTCTGGAGCACATGGAGCATTACCTCTGGACTGTGGGCCATCCTGTCTTCAGCTTCATTAGAAACCATCTCTATATACCAGAGTAGCTGAAGTCTTGAAAAAATCAAAGGGTCCCAGGATATCCTGGTTGAAGGAGACTCTGGCTGTTCCTGACAAACTGTTATAGCTATATAAAAGAGATATTTTTGGATTAAAAAAACCAATCACCTTCTGCAGGATGGCAAAGCAAAGGCGCAACTATTTTTCAGGAAACAGAAACCCATATCAGGGCAGATCTTGGCTCTGATATTTGAAAGCACTTAGGAAGTGAGAGGCCAAGTTTATGTTTCTCGTCCAATTAGTATCTCTTCTTGCAAAGTGAACCAGTTCAACAGAAACAGTGCAAATAGCCACTNTGACTCAAGCCTGGTCAAATGCCTTGACCACTGGGCTGTTACCTGCTCTGAGGCCCAGCTCCCTGAATTCTTTTTTCAGTGAAAGTTTGAAGAATACCATTGTGTTCTTACAAACAGTTTCTGTTTTGGTGACACAAAACTTCCCAACAAAGAGAGTCAGGAAGCTCCCAGCCAAGTAAGCCTCACACTTCCAGAGCATTGGCTGCTTCTCCCTCAAGGCTCAGCCCAGGAAAACAAGCCATTCCATATCACTGTTCATTTCCCCTCCTGAACCCTGTCTCTCAGTGCTTCAAGGTCGATGTTCAGCAGTTAAAACTGCTCCTGGGGCATGTGCAAGGAACAATTAAAGCTCATTGTGCCAGTGAAGAGCCCTGGGGTGACTAGGCTGTGGAGACAGCTGCCCCCGTTTTGCTGTGTGCAGCAGCTTCCTGAACAATCTGTTGCAGAGATGAGTATGTCTTGCTGATCACAGAGTTAAAGTTTAAAACTCCAGGGCTAAACTCAATGTGGCATTTCTAGGCTTTTTGCTGGTGGCAGCCGTCGTGGTTTGTAGCATTCGGTGCCTGGGCAGAGCAGGGCTGGGTAGAGCCCAGCTGCTGAGCTTGCAAAGCCTTTTCCAACAGCTGCAGCATGGGACTGATGGCAGGAGTGAAGCACTAGTGTTTGAAGAACACTTTGTAGCGCTCCCTTTAACGTTTTGCCTGCGACACTGCAGGATCTAGATCTTTGATCCAAAAATGACAAAAAGGACATGAACAGCAGTTCCTTCCTCTCAGATGTAAATGCCTGTTACGGATGTGCCACGCAAGGCTCAGCTAAGCCTTCTCCAGCAGCAGACAGGCTTGGAAGAAAGCAGGGTTGGTCATTCTCTGGAGAAGGGTCCTGCTAGATGGTGTACAGTGAGATTTCATTTGTGCCCAGCAGTCAGAGTGGTCTCTGCCTGCTTCATCTGCTTGTGCTAGATGAGGAGCATATCACACAAAAGGAGGGTCTCACCTGCAGGATAAACTTGTGTAGCCCCACAACAGCAGGCTGGCATGCGTGGGGATGGGGCAAGTTTTCTACTCATCTTTGTGACTTGTCTGGAAATTGGAAACCTCTCCAGGAAGTTGTCATTGGGGTCTCCATTGATAATGGGAACAGGAATCATATCAGTGCCAGTCATGACAATACCAAGTACAGTTTCCTTGTTTAAAGCACTGCACCAGCTGTACCTAATTAACCTTCATGACAGCACAGCAATACAAGGAAATAGGGATCATTAACTTCAGCTTTGCTTTACAGAAGGGGAAGAGGAACATCAGTGCCAGCCCCATGCATCTCAAATTGAGGTAGGCTTGAAAAAGTCACAAGGTTAAAAATAACAATAATCCACTTTGAGGTTCTCAGAGCATTAAGAGTGCACTTGAATCAAACTTTCAGTTTTTTCTTCAAGAAACATCAGGACTGGAAACTTCTCTCCCATAAATGCTTGTTTGTGACTCAACAACCAAGGCTTTCAGAAAATCACACATTCTCAATCACAGTGGGGCAGAGGTAGTAAAGGTCAAAACTACTTGCTCAGTGTTGCTTAAAAATGAGCTGGGAAAAGCTGGACTAAACTCTGTGAGTAGCTGACCCTCCACCCTTTGCTTGTTTCTCCAGACCAAACATTTTTCTAGGTGAGGGAACCTGCCTAAATCAACCAGTGGCCACTAAATAGCTGTCAGAGGAGTAATTCAGGTTTGAACTAGTGACCTCACCCCTTCCTCTCACATCTGCTGAGGGACAGACTGATGACATTGACTGCTGACATTAGGTCTCTGAGACACCTGGCTGCTTTGTCTGGGGCCCAGCAGGAATGGAAAGATGCAGAACCAGTGCGGCTCCCTGACACCACTTTCCTGGCTTGGGGCTGTTTTTATAAGTTATTAGGAAAGAGTAACTTGCACAAGTCCTTCTTAAAGTAAAGAGTTCACCCTGCCTGTCATATCACCTCCTGGCAGGGGCTGAGGGCAAGAGTAGTGCCTGTGCCATTTGTACTGGGCACCAGCACAGGCTTGCATGTCTCTCCAGACGAGTGCAGTGCAAAGCCCTGAGGAGTGCCATGGCAGCAAAGAAAGTTGTATCTGTTACTACCAATCTCACTTCTGCCCGAGTCATAGAAGCTGTTAGGATCAGGTGAGAAGATCTAAGTTTGTCTGGCGCCCCAGTGGGCAGGACCCCTGCTCTGGAAGAGAAGCCAGTGGGGAATGCAGATGGCAGTGGCCAAGGAGAAGAAGAGTGTGGGGAGACCCCTCTGTTGTGTAGGGTGCTGACCCCAGCCCTGAATGCAGGCATTCATACAGGAGAGCCTTTTATTTACCTCTTTTCTCCTACTTAATTCTTCTCTTCTCAGCTGACATGGGGTGAAGTGAAGCTGAAGGGACCCTTGAAAAGGCCAGGTCATTGATGGAGAGGAAAAAGGGCTCCGCAGATTGTGAAGAGCTTTCATGAGCAGCATGGGCTGCAGCTGGCTCCAGGGAACAGAATTGTTCCCCTGCTTAGGCTGTGTGTCTGTCTCTCAGATTATTTTGTGTATTTCATCTCTGCTGTCTATCTTGCTCTTAATCTGGGTTCCTCTGTGCCAACAAAATGCTTAGCTCGCTCCATTGTTTGAGAGACTAATTTGCACTGTAAATCTGATGCTTATCTTACATGACAGCTTACTGTGGGGTTTATTGCAATCCTGAAGACAAACTAACCAGGGATGGCTTGAAAGCTTTCAACACATCATCTGGAATATAGAACAAATATGACCCATTTCAGCTTGCTGCCAGGTTAGGATGTGGCCCCTTGTGGTTGGGGTCACCAGGGATTTATCTTTTTCTGTTCAAATATATTCAAACCTGAGCATGTTTGGGTTTTGGTTTGGATTTTTGTACATTTGGTTGATTGGTTTGGGGTTTTTTTTGCGTGGTACATCTGCTTTGTGTTGGAGCTGTTAGAGTGCTTCTGTAACAGCCTCCCACCACCCTCCTAGGGCCAGATCCTCCATCCCTTCTCCCTGAGGAGTTTTAAGGACTGTGAGAGCAGCTGTAGATGAGGTGCAGGCAGTGTGCAAGCACTGGTGCTCCAGTGCACTGTAGCTTTGTTGTCTTCTGCCTAGCTTAATCAGGAAGAACCTTTGTCCTTGTCTTGTCTTCATTAGTATTTCCTGACACTTTGTCCAGCATGTTCTAGCTCTCTGCTGGCAGAGTAACATCCCCCCTTAATCTCATCTGCAGTTGCCACCTTCTCTCTGGTCCGTAGCCTGTCCACCTGCGGGCATTCACGTACCGTGTAAGAGATTCTCACGCTAGTGTAGCTCAGATAGCTGGGCAGCTCCAGAGGCATAAATCATCCTACAGATAGGTTCCAGGTAGCCTAAGATGCAGTTTTACTGGGGGAGAGCCAGGAAGATTATTGCTACTTTGATATAGGTCTTGGTTCTGCAGCTGAGCATGCCAGTAGGTGTTTAATGCCCAGAGCTTCTGCATTGCAGTCCTCTGGGACACAAAGGATCCCGCTTCCTCAGACAGGAGAGCAGGAACACAAGACCTGCCATCCTCAGAGGTTAGTCTTTGTTTGGAGAACCACTCTGATTTTCACCTAGTCCTGCTTTACAGTTGCATGGATTTCTGGACCTCTCAGTTCTTCCTGCCCTTGGAGTGCAGGCAAAACACAGGAATGACTGTACTGGATAAGCTCTGTGGAGCAGTTGAGGACTAGCGGATAAACTGGACATGGATCCAGTGGGTCTCAGTAACACTGAGGGAGAGGAGAAAAAAAACCCTCTTGAGAAACTGTTGAGGAATAGGTAAGGAATTGGTTGTATACTAGGAACTGTACACTGGAAACTCTGTACTGGCCCTTCTCCAACTTCATATTGCTGTCTGGGTTATCAGATAGATGTGTAATTTAAGGCTTATTCCAAGTCATCAGAGCTGGTGAACATCAGACTCCCTGCCCAAGGGAGACCTCTGTTCAGACTGGGAGAAGCTCAGGGGAAAATGTATGAATCCAAGGAAACTCCAAACTCTGCAGAATTTTAGAAGAATCCAGAACAAAAATACCTAGGGAAGGATCATCACACCACCTGATTCTGGTTTAGGCTTAGGGTTAGGGTTGAGAGAGTCAAAGAGTCTACAGCTCCAGGAATACTGGGGCTGGAAAAGGCATGCCATGGTGATTGCAGCAGGGCCCCAACATTGCTGCTCCCACATCTTTCTGATATGGAAACCCATGGTGATGGATTAGGGTTCATCTTAGGCTAATAGGGCATATTTCAGCACCTTCTGCTGGGCTGTGATAAGCAGGATCAGGATGCTTTCACGAAAAAGCACCATGAAAAATTGGAGTCTGATATAGCTTTACATTATGCAAGTACAACAAAACTGCAGTGATTCAACAGCCAGCAGTATCCTTCCGTAGTCCTCTCCACCTAACAACAAGATGCTCCAATGAATAAAGCCATGGGAGCTTCCATCCTTCAGGAAAAGATCTAACAAAGCTGTAGGATAACCAAACAAGTGCCAGCATCATTCTCAAGTAACTGTGCTGTTTAGCTTTTTGCAGACCTAACTCATGTTCTGCCTTTTTTTAAACTTTTTTTTTGTCTGCGTTTTTCTACTGCTGCTCACTTTGTGACACATTGGGAGGAAAAAAACACACAACCTATAAATATTTAGGTTTTCTGCTACTTTGACACAACTTGTTGTCCATCTAAAAATGATTCCCTCTTAGCACCATTTGCATTTGCAGAAGCACAAAGATTCACCACTTTGCTGTCTTTGTAACAGAGCCGGAAATACAATATTCATTACCCCAGGTGAAGCTATTTTCTTACACTGTGAGGTCAGAAGCATTATTTCATGCTGGAGAATTAACATGCTGGAGTTCATTAACAGGTAGGGTGAACTGGCCACTTCCTGAACTGAATCACCCTCCCAGAATGGAAACTTCAATGTATTTGACATTACCTGCCCACCACCTCTGCTTTTGTGGGTGTTGTCACTTGTATTTGAACACAACACAAATTACAGTGGCATAATAAAAGTAGAAGATTAATTCTCATAGCTAGACCTGCAAACCTTCCACACCAGCTCCCCATGGACTTCAGAGTGAACACACTCCTTTTTTTTCCTGCCAGATTGCTTTATTATGTTTTTGCAATTATTAGTAACTCATCTCATGTACAGAACTGACAGTGAATCAGAAGTCAGAGTGTCCAAAATATCTTGCCCCATGAAAAGAGCAGCTCTTGCATTGCTGCCTGCACACTGTGTTGTTAGCTGATGCAAAAGGAGAAAGTTGTGTGCAGGCCAGCAGGAGAGTTGTCAGGTTTGAAGCCCGTGAGTAGCAGTTCAGATTCACCCTTTTCCCGAGAAGTGGTGAGCTGTGAACGTTATGTCTGCAGTGTTGTGGGCAGGTGTGATGGCAGCTTGGGCGGGTATATCATGCTGGCCTTGATCCAACTGGCACAGGTAAACCAGCAGCGACACAGTGCAGTAACTTAAGCACTGTCTTAACACTATTAAATACATAGCTGAGATCTCTGGAGGGCTTGTACAACCCGAGGTGACATTTCTGTCACTGTATCTTTACTGCAGTTTGTTATCTCTGCTCGCTCAATTACAGCTCTCGCAGATAAGTCTGTGCTGTGCCTCAGTTCCGCATCTGATGTGAGTCCAGACCTGCTTCCAAACAGATGCTTCTGAGGACCTGCAGGCCACACAAACATCAGCTGTTGCTGTCTGCAGTTCGTGCCTCCTGTGCTGGCATTAGTCTTTGTGATTCACTGGCATTAGCCAACACGCATGAGAGGGGAATTACATCTCTTGTAAAGTGGGATTTGCTTTGCACTGCAGCACGAAGGCTTGCAAGTTTGGGTCTGTAACTGACCTGCCTTCTTCCCTTCTCTGTCACACAGGCAATTCTGCTGCCACCTCTACCCTCCCAAAGTCCTTTCCTGCTATGCTGTAGGCCTGGGATTGCCTTGGTTCCTCCCAAGTGCCAAGCACCAAGAGGTCTCGGGCTGCAAGGCAAGGCATTATGCATATGAGAGCATGTGCCATGGTTGACAGTCCTGGGCTGGAAGAGGTGCCCAGGGAAAAGGTCTCCAGCATGACCGCTTCTGACATTCCCTTTTTCTCTCTCCCCACAGATGCCAGCAAGGACCACCCACAGCAGCAGGCAGGAGTCATCTGGAGAGTGACAGGTGGCCTGTTCAGTATCACCCGGGGAGCTGTGGGGGCCACACTGGGAGGAGTTGCCTGGGTGGGTAGCAAGAGTCTGGAGCTCACCAAAACAGCTGTGACCAGTGTCCCTGCTGCTGGCGTTGGACTGGTGAAGGGCAGCGTCTCGGCAGTGACCGGCGGCGTCGGAGCTGTGGGCAGTGCAGTCGCCAGCAAAGTCCCTTTCACCGCAAAGAAGAAGGACAAGGCTGACTAATCCCTGTCACACCTCCCTTCCAAAAGATCAACCTGCCCCTACTCTCCCCCTACCCCTTTGAGTTGGAACCAGCCGCTTCAGGGAGGGTCAAGCACCCGAGCAGACTCTGGCTGCAGCCTGCTCAGCACCGCCTGCCTGGCTCAGAGCTCACAGAGCCACTGTCAATGCCTTTCACTCCCATCACCTACTGGGAACCATCTTTACTCCGAGGACTTTAAAGGCACAGTTGTCTCTGTCTTGTAGTTTCCTTCCTCCCTTCTTGCTCTTGTAAGCATGGAGGGATGGGAGAAGGCATCAGGCTCCATCTGCCTGGAGGTGAGGGGAGTAACAGGGATGGGGGAGAACTATGCCTGGCTTGAGGTGTGGGTTGTGTAGTCAAATTCAACTTCAGCTGGGAAGACAGCCTCTGAAACACCCCTTCCCTTTGCTCTGGGAGGTGTGTTTGGGAGGTGTGCCTGGCAGAGAACCGTAGAAGTCCCACTGACACAAAGGAGAGATACTGTGAAGAGGGGGAAGCCTCCGTCCTGCCCTGCACCACTTACCTTTTCTTCGCAGGGCCCATCCCCACAAGCTGCTCGTAATCACTTACTCCCTGGCTGAATTGCATCTTTCAGAGAGGGAGCCCTCGAGCTCAGCAGAGCAGCTCTGGGGATGATGCCACACCAGAGTATGATACATCCCAGACCATCAACTTCTACACAGATTTTCTTGGTGAGAGGGAGGAATACGAAAGCTGCTGCATGTTCCCATTTGGGGAAGGAGCTGGCAGTGGCACTTGCCAGGCCTCTGTGATATTGCAGTACAGGCAGTGATGTTCCACAGAGAGACCAGGCCTTTTGTTTGACCCTTGAAGTCCTTCCAGTATCCCTGTCTGCAACAAGGGCATTTTGTCTCTTGGCCACATTCACACTCCACAGACGTCAGTAGTAACCAGGAGCAAGTGTGTCCCCAAATGCCACCCAAATTCTGCTGCAGGGATGGAGGGGAGGCCAAGAGTGTTGCTCTCCCCATGACTTAGCACCCCAGGAGTGGTGGCCTGCGTGTGAGTGGGCTGCACCATGCTGGAGAACACTTCCCAAGGGGCTGAGCATGCTCCAACAGCAGCCAGCGTGCACAGGGCACCAGCAACTCCTCCTCTGCACACTGCTCCTGGGGCCCCAGCCCGGCTCCTCTAAATGACCATGTTGCACTAAATAGCCCACCCATAGTCGTAGTGCCGCAGAAACCCAGACACCTGCACCCATCTGGGAGTCACAGCCATCCTCAGCCTGGCCCGTGACGCTCAAGGGGCCATGTGGCATTGCACACACACACACACAAACATAAATGTGCATTCACTCACTCACTCAAAGGTCCCCTGTAATTCTTGGGACGAGGAAAACCACAGGCTCCACCATTAACTCTGCTGCTCCTGGCTTTGGCAGGTGATTTGCCTAGGTCTGTAGGTGTTGGATGCATAGGCAAATGAAGCAGTGCTTGTGCTGTATTTTATAAATATGCATCTGTGTTAGCATGCATGTGTACGTGTCAGTCCACAGGCATGTCTTCAGCCAGGGAAACAAACCTGTGCCACTGCCGCAGAGGAGTTTTACAAAGTCGTCTTTGGCACTTTCAGGATACAGTTTTTATATAGGGTCCTGGTCAAAAGTAAAATCATGTTTTAGAGGATATTTTGCCCTCTGTTGCCCAAGAGCATAGTTTATTGAAACCAAAGGAATGTGAAAAATCCCCTTTCTCCCGTCTGTGCTGTTTGTTTTCTCTCAGCCCTATCTTTTGGACATTGAAGCCAACTTTCTTGATCTTCATTTCCCCTAGGAGGTCATTGCACTTCCTGGCTGCTCTCTTGTGCTTAGGACTTAGACATCAGGGAATATTTAAGTACAACACACAGACACACACCCGCCACCATTTTTGCTGAATGTTCTTGGGCTTGTGCCACAATTTTCATTCTGACCTTTATTAAATCCACATTTTGGGACATATGTTGCTGTGTCCCTGTGATAATCATGCTGGTGTTAATCACTCTTCATACCCTTTGCTAGGTAGCCCCTACTCTTTGTGGTGGTAAGACGCTGCTGATCTCCACAGTTTGTTACTCTTGATAGCATGAGAGAGGTTAACTTACATCTTTGTTTCCGAAGAGGAAGCAGCATTTGGTAGGTGTGTGCATTTCCTCACTTTGTCTCCTTTGTTCTGGTGAAGGCCAAGTTGACCCAGACATGTCAGTTTTGTCTCTGAAGGCAGCAGCTTCACAGAAAGATCAGGCCTTGATGTGTGCCTGTACTTTGCTGGGATGCTCGTGGCAGTTGGCAAGGCCAGAAGAAGTCTTGTCTGTTCTCCCTTTGTCTCAAACGCCCCGCAAAGAAGGAGGACTGTTTGCACTACATGGATCTCTGCTCAATGCTCTCCCTGAACACATCTCATCTCTTATTCCAGATCACAGACTGCTCCTGAAGCAAGCTCTAGCCCCAAAGCTAAAAGCTGCTTGTGTGTAACTAGCTGTGTTGTCACCAGCCCTCTGAGAAAGATAGCTTCTGGCCAGTTGGGACAGAAGAGTCTTTTGCCTAAATGTCTCTCCTGGGTCTCGGACAGGAGAAGATAGAATCTAAGAACCTTCAGCAGCCAGCCCTGGGTGGGTGGTGGGAGGCTGATCCTGCTTTTGGCTAAATAGTGTCTCACACAGGCTCTTGCTGGGGGACGCGGTACATCCTGCCCAAGCTGTTGTCTGCAGGCACTGTGTGTACAGAGCAGGCCTGGCAAATGGGATAAAGGTGATGTGAGAAAGGCCACGGGGGCCCTGAGGGTTTCCCATCTTTTTATTTCTTCTCTTCTGTGCATCCCTGCAGTAAATGGAGTAAAGCTTACCATTTGTCTGGAACTGCCATTTCCTTGCAGGATGGCCTGGAGAAGAAGAGATGAGCTGGAGAGGACAACTCATAGCCTAAATCGCTGTTCTTACAGCCCAGCTAAAGGAGAGCTCAGGGACCATGAGTAGCAAAAGCGATCAAATTAGCAGGCAGGGGTAGAAGATTAAATCTACTCCACAAACAAGGCCTCACACTGCTAAACAGGCATTCAGGAATAAGTAACTCTCCAGGACTAAAGGCTTTAAGAAAGTCTGTGCTAGGCCTGCTCAGTTCACCATGGTGACCCAGTCCCAGCCTGCTTTTCTGGGCATTCACAGTGCCAGAGCAGGGGGAAAACAGGGTCAGTCTTCCCAGTCTAAAAGTAAAGATGCCTTCTGACAGCTTTGGTTGCAGGACAGTGGGATCTGGATTGGATGGGGAAGCTGTTGGCTCTTGTCAGATGCCCCATCTTTCCTCCTCCCCCACTACAGAGACTCCAGTCACCTGGGCCACTGGTGCAGCCCTTCCCTCACTGCCCATTCATGGTACGAAGGGCAAAAAACTCCGTTGTGCATAAATCCCATGGCTACCAGATGGGGTTGCTTGATACAAAATAGGAGGGGATGGCATCAGGGTAGAGGGAAGAATTGAAGGGAGTTGGTACACAGAAGATGAGGAGAGAGTGGTGTGACAGAAGGAGTTGAGGAGTAGGGGAACAAGAAAATGGGGAGCGTGGAGGGGATTTCTTTCTTAGGACAGGCTTTGAATCAGAAGATGAACACAATGGAGCTTGTCCTAGGGAAGAGCACAGAAAGGAGAGTGGGTCAATGTGGGTTTTGTTATCAGTGTGCGGTGGTGGTCCACACCTGGCTTGTGCCCTGCTTCCATAGTAATGATGATTGCTAGCAATTTCTGTTTAGATAGATCACTGGCTGGTCGAAGCACCAGATCAGCTCCCTTCTTATCACCCCCCCTTCCCAAATCTCCCCCAGGCTTTTGTCATGATCTCCCCATGATGGGGCTGGGGTGGGATGTGGCCCTATTCACAGCCCTGTGTCCCACCTTGCCTGGCTGTTCCCTGTGCCCAATGAACATGTCCTGACTGAAAGGAGACCCACAGGCACATCCTCTCCTCCCTTTTCCCTGTCCTTGGTCTCATTATCCTTCACTTTTTTATCCCTCCCTTAGCTTTTCGTCTTGCCCGTGGATAGGGCTCCGCAAAGCTTTTGCTGAGACCTTCATTAAACATCCACACTTGCAGTGTCTGGGAGGCAGAGGGTGACTGCCCCCGCAGCTCCTCTGGCTGGGAGAGAAGTGCATGTCTTCCACCCGTCTCTGTCCCCTTGTGTTTTGTGTGTGGAAAATTTTAACCCACTTCTTTTTCTCTGAGTTCCCTTGTTGGCTTTTGTCCCTGTGGGTGGGTCATTTCCGTGTCTCCATTGCAAAGTCATCCTTGTGAAAACAACAGCATGAGTGGGAATATGGAGATAGTTAGAGAGAGCTGCAGAGCCAGGGTGCAACTCGGCTTCTCTAGGAGCTGAGGAGGCCTTTGGCAACCCAAAACTGTGGCCACACGGTCCCATGCACAGTGCTGGGCTCCAGAGAACACTTTTGTTCTTTATCATTTCATTGTCTGTAATTGGTTTCCTACTGAATTTGTTTGCTTGGTTTGTTTTGCAGTGTGTTTCTGGGAATATTCTGCATCTCTGTATTTTAATTACAGTAAAATTTGAGGATAAAAACCTTGATTATGCTGGCTCTTCTTTCCAGTGGGGGGAAATGAGGAGAGGAAGCACAGTTGAAGGAAGATGTTAGAGATTCCTTGGGAAATTAGATCTCTCCCCTAAGGGCTCTAGATGAGGCACCAAGCAAGGCTGAATCTCCATCTCTGCTTAAACTAGGACATAGCTTTCAACCGCGGCTCAAAAGCCATTTTGCTGCAGGCGCCTTTCCTGATTGGAATGGTAAGAACAGTTTGGATAAGACTTCTAAACTGAACTTTTTGTGTTGGTTTAAAGACCAGTGCATAAGAGGGCTTTCAGGCTGGGGACAGTTGGCCTAGCCCTGAAAGTGGGATCTCAGCAGCTAAGATGGGATATTTTGCCTTTTCAGCCGCTGTTCCTTCAGGCAGGTTTGCATAGCCACTTTTCCCAGCTGAGGAAGCAAATTCTCCTCTCAGCAGCCTGCTCCTTCCGCACGAGGTGGCGGTTTGACATCCCTCCCCAGAGCTGCAGCGAGCCCCGTGGGGCAGCCTGACCCTCTGTTGGCTGGCAGTGTTGGTGCTGGGGGGCACAGGCAGCAACCCCAGCCACCTCATCTGCTCCACGGGCACTTAACCGAGGGCAGAGCCACGCAGCGCTCCCGGGAATGCACAGCCCTCAGGGAGAATTGCAGCCCAGCGGCCCTGCAGTGCTGGATCAGGCACAAGACAGGGTGTCCCTTTTACTGGGTCGAGGCCAGGAGCCAACAGCTCAGCATTTGTTAAGTGCTGACAAAAGGATTAATTTAGTAACTAATAACAGGGCAATCAAGCCATTTATTTGGTTGGCATTTTGCTGCCAGCTGCTTGGGAAGAGCAGCACACAGCACACCAGTAAGGCTGTCTGCAGCCACCTCTGCCACCTGCCCCGTTCCTCTGTCCTTGCTTGCAGACACAGCCACGCAGTGTGGCTTGGGAGGCACCAAGCCGGTGGCAAGAGCAGGTTTGGCAGTGACAGGGGGGTGAAGACACCTGGGGACACCATCTCTTCCAGAGGCTGCCCCTGTGCCACTGGGAGGCAGATGAGGGAAGTGCCCATCCCCGAGCAAGTGCACACTGTCCCTCCCCCCATTCCTCCTCACAGAGCTGGAGCCATCCACACAGCCTTGCAGACCGCACAGATGAATTACAGATGCTGGAGCCTGTCGAGAAGCTATCAGGTACATCACAGCTTCTCACCTTTCCTGCAGCCCAGCTGGTTTGCCACATTAAGCCAAGCTGCAAAACACCACTAACAAGCTGCCCCTCCAGAGGTCTTTTAAGGGGTGAAAGGTTGGTGCAAAATCACCTATAGCTACAGCTTTGTTGTGCCTCACTCAGGCAGCATGTCCCAGCCCCATGTGCAATTGCAGCACCCAGTGGTCTCCCAGGTAAGAGTGGGGTGAAAGCTGGTGGGCAGCAGAGCTTGGAAGAGACCTTTGGAGGGAAGACTTGCCCAGGTGGGTGGGCTGTGGGTGGCTCAGACCCCTCTGGGCCACTGAGCGGGCCCAAAGCTGGGAGTGTGCAGCTGTGAGTAGATGTCACAAGTTGTGGTCTCATCTCTCTGTGGGTCCCTGCCCTGCCTGGCTCCAGGAGCAGCTGGGAAACTGCCGGGGCATTGTTGTCCTCTGTACCCTGGGGACTGGCCCCAGTGGCTTCCCATCTGCAGCTGCTTGTGGTCTGCAGGACATGTCTCAAGGGCTGGACTGCTCGGACTCTCCCAGCTGGGCTGGAGGAGCTGGCCAGCTGTTCTGTCAGACAGGGATCAAGCAGACCAGCAATGTCTTGTGTAAGTGTTCTTGCCCTGCATGCCTGGCTCCCCCATTCAGCAGCTTTCTGACCTGGCCAGCCCAGGCTGCAGGCAGCTCATGAAGGAATACTTGTGTATTGCCAGGATCATCTTGTTGGTTCATTTTCATTCTGGCAGTTTCATCACCTGCACCAGAGCACTTTCCCTGTCCTCCAGGGCAGGGCATACCAACACTGGCACCAGCACTGTCAGACATGGTGGGGAGCAGCCTGATGGGGCTGGGTTCGCTGTGCTGGTGCATTATCACTCTGGAGTCAGGCACTTCAGGAATTCCCATGGCCCCATGCAGACCAACAAGCTTTCAGGTCAGTAAATAACCACGGGTTCTTGCTTTTGGCTTAACTGCTTGCATTTTGACACACTTCAGATGCAAACATGCACATGCCCGAGGAGGTGGCTGCGGCTCCCTGCCGCCCTGGGGGCTGTGGTGTCTGCTCCCCCAGCCTTCCCCCACCCGCTCCCAGCCTTGCAGCAGTCGGGCAGACCAGGAGATGCTGCTGTTTGCCTGGTGGTGCATCCACCCCAGTATACTCGCTGAGGTCTTTCAGTTGAAGTTCACCCCCAGGTCACTTTTATTGCACTTTTATTTACAGAAAACACAGAAATAAAGCATTAAATGTGATGGGCTTTTACCAAACCACCCAATCACTTTTTTCCCTTTTTTTTTTTTCTTTTTGTGGGTTTTTGGCACAAAGAAATATCACAGGTGTTACCAAACAACCATGTAGGAGCAGCTGACCAACTGCCCAGCCCAATAACAGGACTTAAACAGACACACATGTCGCACTGAGATCAAAAACAAGGAGGTTGTTCCACTTTTAGCTTCCAGTCTAACCTGCTCACTGGGGGCAGAGGGAGTTATTCTGGAGGGGATGACACCATTCATAAATTATATTTATATTTACCTCTTACATTGTAAAAGTAAACAGTGCAAAAGTACAGTACCCCAGATACCCTTCGGTTTGGAAAGCTTGAAGGTTGCTTTATACATTTTGTGTGGTTTGTAAACATTGTTACCCATCCAGAGTTCTAGCTCTTGCTTGGGAGACCCAACTCCTCCTGGCATCCAAAATGTATTGAGGGGCAGCAGTCACTTCCCCTGGACTCGGCCGTTGAGATTCCTGCTCAAGGTTTAGTGCAAATTTTGGAGAGAAAAAGACAAGAGAGAAAGAGGGGGAAACAAAATGAAAGAAAATAAAATAAGGCATCAGTTAGAAACAGTCTGCATCAAAACCAGGCCCATTGGGGCTGCCTTAGGAGAAGGGCAGGAAGTCTCTCTCCTCCACCAGGCTGATGGAGAGGTTCTTCAGCTCCTCCTCAGAGCCAGCAGTTTTGTAGCCGAGCTGCGCCAGCACCTGCTGGCAGGCGTGCTGGGTGAACGCCACGATCTCGTAGGACAGACGGAAGCGCCACTTCTCCGCCGTCGCTGCCGAGTTGCGCACCGTTCCGTACTTGTGTTTGGAGGAGGACCTGTCTCCTCGGGTGTTGTTCTGTATCCAGCGCTCGACATTGCTGTCCATGGGGATGCCCAGGAAATCGTAGATCTCCTCAGTCTTTTTCATGGGGTTCCTGGCCAGGTCTTCGTACCGCACCAGCATGTACTTGCCCTTGAGCCATGGCGGCCGGTTGAGGCCAGTGGACACAGAGTTCCAGAAGTCCTCACACACTGTGGTGAGCTGGGTCACGTCCAGGTTGTACGGCTTCCTGCCAGTGCCATCCCAGATCCTCCACAGCCTGTAGGTGTCTCGGAAGGTCTCACTCCGGGATGCCAGGATCCCCCGGGGGTCCCTCACCAGCTGGATGACCTTCAAGTTCAGCCGTGGGTCCTCCACCAGGGCCCGGAGGTCACTGACCTCGGGCACCCGTACGGTTTTGATGGCCACGTGGCCGTGCTCTCTGCAGGACTCAGTGGCCAGCGTCAGGTTCAAGGTCCCACACTTCTTCACGCAGTCTCCTTCCTCCAAGTGGAGATCCACAGCTCCCAGGGACTCACAGACGGGTGGTGAGCACAGGGCCTTGCTGGCTCCCCTGCGGAAGAGGCGGTCGGTGGTGTGGTTGACAGGCTGGGGCTTGATGTAGTTCTCCAGGAAGTAGAGGTCGCAGTCATACAGGCTCCTCAGCAGGTCTCGGCTGGCCCCCAGCATGACCCGCCTGTCTGTCGTACTCTTGCTCTGGGTCAGCTTTGGGATGAGGGTGTACTGGACGTGGTACAGGGGTTCAAATAAATAGAAGACATCAAAGTGCTGGTTGAACAGCTGCCCGACGAATGAGGAGCCGCTGCGGGTGGTGGCGAGGATGAGAACGTGCGTCTTCCTGGAGAGGTTATATGGGAAAGTGGGATTCTCATCGCACAGCCTGTCAGCCACATCAGTGTCCTGGCTCAGGCTGCAGTTCACAGGATTAGGGATGGGGCAGCTGTGGAAGGACTTGGCAGTGAAGGTCCGGATCGCTGTGTACTGGATTGCAATGGATGCCAAGGCTAGGAGGAGTACAGCCTTCCAGGAACATTGCATGGCTGGTCACCTTCATGGAGCTTCTTCGCAGGTCGTCTTGGTGTCTGCAACCCAAGAGAGAAGTCATAGGCTGAGCATAGGCTGCCAAGTATCCAGCTGATGCAGGTACCAACAAATGCCCTCCCAATGTATGTCCATCAGTCATAACCATGTGAATCCCAGTCACACACTGCAGAGCCCCTTTTCAGACAAGAAAAATAACAGGCAGAGGCTGGCAAGCCTGGAGAAACATGTCCAGCCAGGACTTCAGCCCTGTTCCTTCCAGGCTGGGGGTGTACATAAATCCTGTGCCCTATGGCTCACCCCATGCCCTGCAACCCAGGCAGGGGGATGTTGGAGCCTGGAGGTGACACTGTCTGTGTCTCCATCCAGCTGCTGCAAACCCTCTTCCCCAGCTGCCTTGTGAGTCACTTGTCACCCCACCAGCCAGTGCCTTTGACCCCCAGTGCAGGAGCTGTGGCAGGGAAAGGTCAGGGGATGGTGCTATCTTGTCTCCATCCTTTCTGTCCAGCTGTCAGGATAAGGCATGGCCCATCCAGGCCAGCAACCTCCTGCTTGGGAGAGTGGCAGTGTCTCTCCTGGAGCCGCAAACCTCTTTGCACAGAGGTCCAACAGCCTGCTCAGTCTGTCAGCCTCTGGGGACGAGCGCAGCCAGAGCTGTGCCCTCACCAATGAGCTCATGGGACTCGTAAGATCCTGCTCCACTCTGGGATTCAGGGCTCTCCTATTCTGAGCATCAGAGGGGAAAAACAATACTACAAAGGAGGAAGCATGACGAACTGCATCTCCTCCATACTCTTTATTGCCAGCAAGGCAGTAGCAGAAGCCCTTGGCACCAGGGATGGGTGCAGGGAAGAGTGGGGCTGTAGTTGCACAATTTCAGTGGTGCTAGCCCTGCCTTGCTGCTGCCCACACATGAGCAAGGCTAGGGGAAACTGAGCAGGATCCTTAGATGGGATGCTCAGGGACCATGTGGGGGGAGCACCTGTCATGACTAGGGAGCTGCCACATTGCTGGGAGGGGATGTAACTGTGGTGGTGCTTCAGTATTCCCCCCTGCTCACTGACCAAGTAACCTTCCTAGACTGCCTGCTGCTCTCCAAAGCACAGACTTCACACCCACATATTATTGCTCCCGGGGGGTCAGTGGGGCTGGGAGGCAGGAGGTAGAAGATGCATCCCAGAAACACCAAACAAGCTAAAACACCTGTGTGTGGGAGACACACCAGTATTAGCAATGGCTTTGAAGCTCCCCTGCACTCACTTTCGCTTGCCCATCTTCCTTCCATGTTCCCCCTTCCGCAGTGTGGTACATTCACCTGCCCATCCACCTCAGGCAAACCAAGGGGACAGACTGCTCCTCACCCCACAGAGCCCACTGTATCATCACTGCCATTGCTTCCTCTTCCCTGCTCTCTGTGGGTCCCCAGGGAGAACATCCTGCAGGCCCCAAGCTCATGGTGAGTGCCTGGTCCCCTGCTCAGCCCTAGCACACGGGTCACTGTGGGTGGGACTGTCAGAGCCACTGCTGTTGCTGCTTGGACGAGGTCTCCAAGGGAGACCAGTGTGCCAGTGATGGAGTTCGGCATGTGAGGGCCGTTGTAACCCAGAGCGCACTGAAATCCCCAAAGGGCTTGGGACAGTGCAATGCTCCTGGTGTGTGGTCCCTGCAGAGCCCATAGCAGCTGGCACGGTGTATTGTTCTGATATCTTCAATGTGTCCCACTCCCCGGGGAGACCCTGTCATCCAGCAAGTGACATCAGGAGGGCAGCTCAGACCTGCAGGTGAGTAAAAAACCAGCTTGCTTTTTTTTAATTAATATTTTTATTATTTATTAATTGGTCCAGCTGACTTGTGGAGGCAGGAACCTTCAGGAACTATCAGCTCCAGAGACCTCTCACTGGGAGCAGGGGTTTAGAGCAGGATCCCAGGACAGGGGGTCTGGCACAGCTGCTGCAGGCAACCCCCCACCAGCACTCCCTGTGTCTGTGCACTAAGAACTGTGCTTTAGACCCAAAATGATGCTTTGAATACAGGTTGCTCTCACCTGGACTGCTGCCTGCCAAGGATTGTGGCACATGGCTGGAGGACCAAAGTCACAGATGCCTGGCTATTTCTGCCGCTGGATTGGGGTTACCCACCCTGCAAAGGGGAAACCCAGCCCCAGTGCCCACACTGGATATTCTATCCCTTGGATAAAGTGTTTTTCCAGGTCTGCTAAGGCAGAACAGGACAGGAGAGTCCCTTCTGGCATCTCCCGGCCCAGGTGTCTTCTGCATGCTGCCTAGGTGGAAGCTGCTGTGGGAATGCTTTCCTGCTCTCTAGTGATGGCCAACCGCACTGCATCCCTCACACACAACCTCAGCTCCTACTCTTTGCTTCATTGCTGATGGATGCTGGAGCAGATGTGACTCAAACTGTCCTGGTTGTAGCAGAAACCTGCTGCTGGCTCCCCAAAAAAGGCAAACCAGAGACCAGATGTCTTCTTGGTCCCAATTCCCACCAGATCACTCACTGGCTGTGAGCATTTCAGATTCTCCACCCACACCAACCCATTCCCCTTGCAATGTCCCAAGTGGCAGAGGGGAAAAAATGGGGCATTGATTCACCTCCTAGACTGAGCAAGTGCTAAACCACAGCCCAGCTTCAGCTTTGGCTGCCCCTTGACACTCTTGGTGTGTGCCCTGCCCATCTGCTGAGCTGCAGCCAGGGAGGGGAAGGCTTTGGGAGAAGGCCTCCCTCCCTCATGTCTCATCTGTGGCCTTTAAAGCCAGCCAGAGCCTACTTTCACCTCCCGTCTGGCTCTCCTGCCTCCTCCCATCACTGCCTGTCCCTGAGGGGCTGCAGTTCCTGCTCAATCCGGCCCTGGGCTCCAGGGGCAGTGGCGACTGGCAGCTGGGTGCTCTGGAGGAGCTCCCGGGGCAGCAGAAGCACATGGCACCTGGGAGCTGACAGGACACCTGAGGATCACTTTTACTCCCATTGCCTCTTGTTCATCTGTCAGACAGAGCGAGGCTGGTGTGAACACCTGCCAAGGAGGAGCTGCGCTGGGCTCCACATGCGGCTCAGAGCGGGCAGGCCGAGCAGCGGCTGCAGCCAACATGCCCCAGGAGGATGTGTCCTGCACACAGGTACAGCAGGACAGCCGCTCGCACTCCCACTCCTGCCCCGAGGAACCTTGTTCTGAAATCGGCCAGTTCCTCTTCAGGCACTGACACCCAGGGCCTGCAGTTCAGGCTGGAGAGAGGGCCATGCCCACGTGGGGCTGCATCTGAGAATCCTGTGTGAGGCACGGATTGTTTTGGCTCCTCAGCCCCAGACCATGGGAGTCATCCAAAACACTGGCCTTGTAGATGTTTCTGTGCTAGAAGTGTTTTCAGTCGAAATCACTCTCTGCTCTGTCTCCAGCTCAGCTCCACCAAAGAGGATGAGCAAATGCAGCCCAAGGGTGGGAGCTGAGTTCAGTGTGTCCCTCCAGGCAGCTGGACTAAGAGATGGAGCACGGGGTGGGGGCACATCACTCACACCTTCCAGCCCCCGGCACTGCTGGTGCTGCAAGGGGTCTGCCAGAAGGCACGTGGGCTCTTTTTGCACTGCGCTGGGGCCACCACTGCCCCTTTGCCAACCCAAACCCCCTTGTGGTCACAGCGTGCCAGACTGCACTTTGCTGTCTTGCCTGCATTGCTGTCCAGCTGCCTGCAGTCGCATTGGGACCAGGCTGTCCACAAGGGATACACAGCATCCGGCAACCGGCTCTAAGTGCAGCAGGAGGCCAGCCAGTGCCTGGCACAGGGACAGGAGCATTGTCTCTGGGAAGAGGAAGGTGCTGAGCCTTTCCTCTCCCCTGCTCCACTTCCCGCAGCCTTGAGCCTGGAGGAAGAGAGAGGATGGGCGCAGGCAGTGCAACCTCCCCCACCCTGTGCACCTGCCAACAGCAGCGGCGGATGCGTAATCACCTGCCTTCCTCTTCCTCCTCCTCCTCCACTGACTCCCAGCACTGCTCCAAGGGAGATGAGCAGGCGAGAAGCCAGCAAGACAGCCCAGGAGCGCCTTGGAGATCGGAGGTGATGAATTAAGCTGAATGGCATCTGTGAGTCACCGGTGCGGGGAGCAGCGAATGCGGCCGGCCAGCCATTGTGCAGCAGAGACCGGGGGCTCGGGTTTTGGGGATGGTCTTCCCAGGTTTGATGGGAATGACCTGCTTTCGGAGCCATGCGGCCAGGCCGTGGCACTGAAGGCTGCACTGGCAGCTCAGTTCAGGCACTGCCAGGCAGGCTGGAGTCTACGGGGAAGTTGCAGAGGTCAGTACGACTCACAGGTCCTCTCCCCTCCAAAAGCAGCCAGGTGTTATGCAGGGCAGTGCCTCACGGCACTGTGGCACTCTCATCCTCCTGGGGGGCTCCCACAGCATCACCACATGGGCAGCTGCCCTCACTCCTGCCCCACGCCTTCCTTGCAGGTTCCCTTGCTCCCCGGAGGCGGCTGTGTTCAGGCAACACAGGGCCGAGGGCAGCTTTAGGCAGGAGCCCTTGCAGTTACTGATACTGTCTCTGCTGTCCCCAAGGCTCTCTCACAGCACAGTCAAAAAAACCTGCTCTTTTTGGTTGCCTTCCAGGCTGTCCCCCTCTCTCAACAGCTCCCCAGAAGTTGTACCCTCAGCCTGGCTGGGCTCATCCTGAGCTCCCTTGCAACTGCCAGGGAAACCCCTCTGCTTCCCCACAGCAGGGAGGAAGGGAAAAGGGAGTGGAAGTAGGTGTGAGGGTCTGCGCAACACAGGTGCCTGCTCCAGCCTCGGTAAAAGCCCTGGCACAAGGATGATGCACTGGAGGAGCGCCTGCACCTCGCCAGTCCTTCCCGCAGGCCTGCCTGGTGCCAATACCGGCACCCTCTACCCCCAAAACTGATTCCCGCCAGCAAGGCTGTTTCCATGGAAACGACAGAGTGACTCAGGACTTTGGGACCAGCTGGAAAACACAACTGTGAGCAGTGATCGCCTGAGAAGTGCCGGGGTCTCGGTGCCAGGAAGATGGGTGGATGACTGCGGGAGTGGGCAGGGCTGCCCGCCCGCACGCCGGGCTCCCGCACAGCGGCACAGAGGAGCCCTGCACGGCACACCCTGCACAAGGCCGGGAGCTGTAAGGCAAAACCCCTCTCCTGACACAAGTGAGACTGCAGCAGGCTCACCAGGGGACACATCCCGAAATGTGACTCATGGTAGACAACCCCTCTTCCCCCTTTCCCTTCCCCCGCCCAGAGACTCATGCATGCATATTCACCCAGAGAATTCATAGCACCAACTTCAGCGCCTGCTCAGCCCTGCACCTGCACCTCTGTCCCCTGCCCAGCATGTAACACCCCTGCACGCCTTGCCCAGGGCTGTACGGCTTGTTGAGGGCTGCTGGAGGGGACAAGTGGCAGCCAGCAGCCTACGGTGCCTCCCTGCCCAGCCAGCAGCTCCCTACTGCAGCCTTGCTCCTCCCCACCTCGCCACCCAGGCACAAAGTTAAGACGCAGGTTTGCAAACCAACTCTCAGCCAGCGACCCACTGGCAAAGGCTCTGCCACTTCCCAGCAGGGAAGTTCTCCCACTGAGCAAAGAGTTTATCCCATAAAACAACGCTGTGGCCACTGAGGCAGGGAAGACAGGCTTCTGGTGGGGTGCAAGCATCCCCCTTGGTCGCAGTGGCTTAGTCATGCTGTTGGCTCTGCAAAGGCTGGCAGACACCAAACACGCCTGTGGGCCACCCAGCCTGGGCGGCCACCACTCACCAGGGGAAAGAGAGACCGCTGAGAAAAAGCGGCGCCGAGCTGTCCCCTGTCCCTTCACCACAGGCACTACTTGACTTTGGGCACCACCACAGGCACATGAGCAGGGCTGGTCTCTGTCCTCAAGCCCCCTCAGCAAGCCCCACCAACATGAGATCCTGACGTGGTGGGAATGAATCTTCAGCCTTGCCTCCTCTTCAGCTGTACAGCACTAGAGCTTCCCTACGATCACAGCTTCAAATGCCAGCTGGGGACTCGTGCCTGCCACCTTCCTCGGGTGCCTCACCATCGTGCCCCCAGACTCATTCTGTTCTTGCATTCATCTCCCAGAGCACTTTTCTTATGATAAGGCAGAAGACTCCTGTGCTCAAAGCCACCCTGGCACGTCCCCTGTTCCTCTATCCCTGACCATTCCCTCTGCATTTCAGAGGGACCGAAAGATCCTTTAACACCTGAAGATTACTGCCCACTTTGACCAGCACTTAAACAATCACAGGACTCTGAACAGCGAATCTGTCTCTTTCCTACCGGCACACAGCATACACATTTCCAGTTAATTAATCACTATCAAGTAATGCCAACCCCAAACGGTCCCAGAGTTTTCTTATCACAACATCCACCTGTGCCTGTTTATCCCTCATCTGCTGAACTGCATCTCCCTCTTCCCGAGGATGTGAACGCCTCGGTAAACCAAACACAGCGGTTTTTTGTGCTCTCCACCTTCCCCTGAGCCATCCACCAGCCTGTTGGTGCCTGCTCACTCCCAGAGCACTCCCTGGCAGGAGCTAGAAGGCTCTTTTGGGAAGAACGCGCTCATTCACCACCTCAAAACACTCTTTTTGCAACGTCCCTAACCTACGGCCGCGTCAAGAGCCCAAATCTCGAACCGCACACCTTTCCCGTACGACTGCTCCATGCTATGGCGTGCTTGCACCCCACTCTGCGAGGTCTCCTCGTCAGCCTGCACCCTCACGGAAGGCTTCTCAGACCGCCTGGAGGTCTGACAGCAAACCGGGGCATTCGCTCCGCCGGCTGGCGCGGCTACGCGGCCGGGCAGGGCATCTGGCCTCCCTGTGCCACCGGGGACTTACTCACTTGCTCCAGGCGGCAGCTCCTCGCCCAACAACAGCCCAAGTTTCGCGGCAGCTCGTTCCCCCGGGGGTCTGGGGCCAGGGCTGCTGTGTCCCGCCGCTAAGGCAGCCCCGGGCGGCGGCTCCCCCTGGGCGCTCGCAGCCCGGGCCGGGGTCCCGCCGCAGC
>WEIT01001513.1:47563-107898 GCA_013389985.1 Dryoscopus gambensis
AGGAAACTCCCCGTTTCCTTATTCACCTCCCCGAGGCGGCCGGCCCGAGCTGGCAGAGCCCCTCCCGTCGCGGGGGTGGGAGGGGGGCCCGGTGAGGCTCCCACCGTGAGACAAGTTCCCGGGCCAGGTGCTGACAGGGACGCGGGGATCTCTGCGGACCGGCTGGACGCGGGGCAGCGGGTGCCTCACGCCCTCCTCGCGCCCCGCTGCTGGGGCTCCAGCAGCCCCTCGGGCCCTGCCGGACTTGGTACCGGTGATGGTGCACATTCATTCCCTCGTTTTCCGGCGGCCTTTGCTCATCAAAAACAATATTGTCATGGGGACTGGTTCTCCAGCGCCAGGAATCCTCCCTGTGCCGCCTAAGCCAGGGCTCACCGCCACGGGCAGAGTCCAAAACCATCCTCAGTGGTGCCACTGCCAAAATACTGGCAGGTGATGGCACCTTCCCACCATCCATCCCACCTCTGGAGGTAGGATAGGACAGAGGAAAAGAAGCATGGGAGTGTGTCAGAGCAGCTGAAGTGGCTGTGCTCTGACAGCCACATTCCTCCTTCTGCTTCTGTTGGACCTCTAGAAACAGGTCAGACATTTACTTTTGGCAACTTTGAATGTTTCCCTTTTGTCCAGCGCTTGCCAACTAAACTGCATTTTTAGCAGTTTAACTGCAGCTCTGCTGAAATGGCAGCTACCAGCAGAAGATAGGTTATGATTCTGGAGATGCTACAATGGATATTCATTTTTTTTATATCCCTATTTCATTTGGGGCATGTTTGGAGCTACCTGGGCACTGGGCACAGTAGTTTTCTTCTTACATCCATGTGGGCAATGTCTATCTCCTGAAAAACCCCTGAGCTCTACAGGGAGCTGCCTCCCCAGCTCAGGGATTTCCAAATCTTTACCTCTGACTCTAGGATTTGCAACACATAACTGTGGGATCACAGCACCAGCACGTTCAGCAGCAGCTCAGAACTGCACTTGGCAGAGAGCAGGCTACGAGTAGCAGTGGGGCCCAGGTCTCTGCCCTGCACTCGTGTCAAGAGAAGAATAAATGCCTGGGAACACTGGTCTCATCTCCACTCTCAGAGGCCTGCCAGGCTGTGACAGTGAGTTCAGAGCTACGAGACTGCCTTTAAAACTCGGGAAGGACAACAACAGATCATCATGTTTGTTGTTTAGCATTTTGGACTTATATTTGCTGTTTTAGGAGTACCCAGATCTTGCGTGTCCAAAAATACTGGTATTTCTCAAGTTTTTTACAATATCCTGACAGCCCTAGCCCCCTTAATCTAATTTTAGAAAACTTTGTAGGGATTTTATATTTATAAACAGTTGGTGCTTAAATATTATTTCCCTCACCATAGCAACAGCTCCCCATTGTAGCATTCGTTATACGGTGCTATTGCATTGGTGTATCCCTGTTTGGAGTGAGAAAGCCCTGAAGCCACTTGCTCTCTTGCTCGTTTTCCTACACCTTGCAGAGGACAAGGACTGAGGCTTCTGCCTGTCTGGAGCTGGGAAAGAGTCATGCCATTCCAGCTGCTGCTGGAAACAAGCTGGTGGCCCTGGGATTTGTGTTGCTGGTGCTTCTCAAGTGATGTGCTGGCTCAGGCCATCCCCGTCCTGCTGATTCATCTGCCATGGTGCAGCCCACCTTGTACCTGTGAGCCCACAGTACCTGCGCAATAGCCGAGTGCCACCCCCGTGGGGCCTGCAGGCCTTCAACAGCTCCGGGTGCCCATGGCACGCACCTGACCTGTGCTCCCACTTACCTGGCACCTCCAGCGAGTGGTGGGGAGCAGCTGCAAGCACACATCCAGCTGGCCCACAGCCATGGCTGTGCTCTACTCCCACTGGGGGCCAAGGCACTGGAAGTGCAGGAATGGCAGGATTTCAAGGAGTTTGGCCAAAAGGGGCATAAACTGGTCCAGGGACCAGTGCCAGGAAGAAATCAAAGGGCTCGCAGTAAGCATATGAGACCCGGCACCTGTGTGCTTCCCAGTCTTTCCAAGGACTCAGGGTTTGCTCCTCTCCTATACATCATTGAGACTGCTCTCAAGTACATCTGCAAAAATCCAGGGTGTCCCGCCACTCGGACCAGTCCCAGAGATACTTGGACTCGTACCTACAGGTGCTGTAGAGGCTGTCTCATACAAAAGAAAGCAATTTGAGAGAATGGTGCAAAAAAGTGAGGAACAAAACCCGTATTGAAGGACAAATATGCTTCTCATGATTTCAGCCGGGCGTGATCATCTTTTCTGATGCTGCCCTGGTATTTTAAGTGTTAATTTAGAGAGATGATGTTTGTTAGTACATATTACAGCTCTCTATCTCTGACTGTCGAGTATTAAAGTATTAATTAGGCTCTGTGGTGTGTGTTTGTGGTCAGTTTGCTTTCAGAGGGAAGGACTGCTGTGGCTATACCTCACCTTCATCAAGAAAATTTGGTTCTGTTTAAAAGGCATCACTTTTCCCCGGCGTGGCTCCAGGCAGGAGAGCAGAGAGGCTGCTGGTGACTTGGTGAGTCAAGGAAGCTCACCTTGTAAATTTTCATCTGAGCCAAAATGCAGTTTGAAAATATCCAATTTCCGTGCTCTTCAGCAACAGACTTCTGCAAAGGGTTTGTATTTTCTTCTCTTAAGGTTCAAAAACCCTACCTTAACAACCTGTTTGGGAATATATGTAATAAAATGTCAGTGTGGCTGATAAGGTGATATGAAGGTTACTGTTCTAATCACTCAAATGCAGTCGGGAGCAAAGTTCCGTCAGGAACCTGGCCACGTTACACACCCCGTACATCCTGCGAAACGCCGGTAACATAAAGAGCAATGCATTAAGGCATGTAAATTTAAAGGCAAACTAATAGAAAACATTATTTGTGTGGTTAAGCACGGCATTTTGCAAGTCTGTGTCAGACGGCAGTGCAGCGTTTGCAAGCCCACCTGCGCGCTACGTGTTTATTCTGCCGGAGGAGAGGAGGCTCTCCCTGGGCTGCAGTGCCGGCAGCCGCTCCGGCAGCGATGCAGGAACCCTCCCGCCGGGCTCGGGCTTTCCGTGCTGGAAGGAAGCGCCTCTCCGGGCCAAGACGGTAAAAACTTTGCTGGCATGCCCGGAGGATGGGGAGGTGTGCCGCAGAGGAAGAGCTGCTGTTGGCTCGCCGGCGGCCGCTCGGCAGCAGCGTGGCTACGGCCGGGGCACTGCAGCGGGCTGGGAGCCGCGGGAGGGCTGAGCCGCAGCGGGGCTGCCGCTGCCTCCTCCCTGCCCTGGGCTCCCTTTGAAGGAAGGGCTGCAGGGTGCAAGCCTCGCTTCGAGGCGTTTCTAAAGTCTGCTAGAGCTCGATGGGGTTACTGAAATTGTTCCTAAGCCCCGCAGGGAGCGCCAGCCGAGATTTCTCACTGAGTGATTTTTTGATACCTTGATCTTAAGGGACAAAGACTGGAATATTTTGGGGATACCTGACTTTCAAAAAATGTTCTTTCTCACTGGCCTTCATGTAGAAGCTTTAACAAAATACTTGAGACTTATCATGCTTCTGTAGTTCAGAGGAGGAGATAAACAGCTCATGCTATAATCCCTTCTCTTGAGGAGCTTATAAATTCTGTGTGTGCAGGAGTGGTAATGTCCCAAGGATGTGTTTATTTACCCCTGCCTTTCCCTCCCGCCTCCTCTTCCGTCTGCCCTCCCAAGAGCCACAAGAAGTCAATATAACACATAAGGTGAAGGAAATGGATAAGAACAAAAGTAACTGCCTCAATGTTATGCACTGACATACTCAATACTCATACTTTGACATACTCATGGAATCGTGGCTACAGATCAGTTTTAAATTGCTGGGCAGGAGCAGTGGGGAGATTCTCCTCCTCTATACAGAAAGAAACTCAGTCAACTACCCATTTGTAAAATCCCAGATTTTCAGGGCCAAATAGTCATTGTGACTTCTCAGCCTTGCCCCTGTGGGTGACAGGCTACAGCCTTGAACCCAGTAATTCCTGCACCAGAGCTGTCAGGGCCAGCACACCTTTGTCTCAGGAGAAATGCCTTTGCTGCCGTGGGTGAGTTGTTCCAGGGCTTGATGTGCCTGATGGTGAAACATTCCCCTTATTTCTAGGCTGGAGACACTGAGTTTTGGCTTCCAGCCACTGGGTTGCATTATGCCTTTGCCTATTAGATTAAAGAGCTATCTACTATCTGAACTATTTCTCCTGTGTAGGTATTAATAGATCATGATCAAGGCACCTCTTAACCTTCTCTCTGAGAAGTTAAATAGACTAAACTTCTTTATCTCTCATGCTGAAGCAGAGTTTTCTCTCAGGGCTTTTCACAATTCTTGCCGGTCTCTGCAGCCTGCCTGATGTCTGAAAACACACACCCCAGAAGCACAGAGAGCATCTCAGGACTGACCATGAGAACAGCTGTGCTAACTCATCTCAGCTGAGGAGCCTGCCTTGGCTCAGCACACCTGCTTAGCACACTGTGATCCATAACAGCCTGGGCTGGTCATCCCCTAGCGTGTCATCTTACTCCTGAGAAACCTCCCAGGAAAAGTCAACCCTTACAAGCTCCTGGGGTCTGCCTTACTCCTAGCACAGAAAATAACATAAATGGGACACAGTGCAGTTCTCTCCCAGCTTTGCTCAGCCACCGGGTCATCCCTCCCAGGCCTGTTCCCACCTTCCTTGAGGTCAGGTCAAGAGGAAAATCATCTACTGATGGAGACCCCAAGCCAGTATCAAAAGCCATATCGGACTACACATATCTTTGTATTTTTGTTTTCTTCTCTGAAAGTGTACATCAGGATTCACGATGTTAAATATGCCCCATAAATCATGCTGTATCCAAGTCAATGCTTTTACTCAGCCTGTACCTTTTGTAGTCCCTTTTCCTGGGAGTTTGAAATACAGTAGTAACTTTAACACTGCTTCTGGTGTTTTAAATAAAAATCAGTCACATATTATGAATTTGCAGAGGGGTTGGGTGTGTATTTACTAAGACACTCCATATTTCACTGGGCTGTAAAAGGGGGATTTGTGGAAGCGTCAGTGAAGACTGGAGATTAAAAGCCTGGTTAAAGAGCAGTTTGTCTTTTTGACAACCCACCCCCCTTCCTAACCAGTCCTGGGCTGCTGCCTCCCTGCCAGCCCTACAGAGCCTCCCCAGCTGCCTCAGACAGATAGAAAAACCCTCAGAAACTACCTCTCAGTAATTCTTGGTGGCATCAGGTACGTGTGTTGCTTTGATCCCATAACAAATGACAAGGCCATCAAAGCCAGCCACGAGTGCCGCCTTCATGCTGTGCCAGGGTAAGGTGCTCCACGTTCATACACTCATGTGTCCTGAAAATTTCTGTCAGTGATTGAAGAGCACGGGTCATTCAATCATGGTGCAAGACAGCAAGATCTTACAGAGAGGAAGGTCACTTTATTATACAAAATCTCTAATGTGTTTCCCCATTCATGCTCACTTATGTACAAACACCAAGATGTGTGTCCCCAAGGGCTCCTGGGGATCTGCGACCCACAGGACGGAATGCTGATTGCTGGGTCCTCCCTATGATTTCTGCATTCCTCTTGCTGGGAAATCGTGAACTAGTTTATTGGACTGATATTGTCTGTCTGTTCAGAGTTGTCTTTTGCAACTGTGTTCCTGCTGCGTTAACAGGAAGTAATAACATGCTGCTGTCTTCTGCTAACACAGCATCTGTCCTGAGGCTTATCAGACCTGGGCTTGGTGGCGCTCAGCTTGACGAACTGGAAATGCATCCTTGCTTAGGAATACAGCCCTTCTTTTGGCCCCTGTTCTGCTTTTCCCCCAGTTCATACACACGAGCTTGCATTTGTCTAGCATCCATACCAGCCTTAATATTTCCATTAAAAGACTCTGCAAGGACTGAGACAGGGAACAGCCTGCCACCTGCTAGGCCTGGATGCCACGTGTCCCGTGTGTAGGGGGAAATGAGACCGCTTCCTTGCTAACTGCCAAGCCTGGGATGCTGGCCAGAGAGGAAGGAGTAGGCTCTGCTGGACCTTAGAGCAGGTCTGTCTGAGGATCTGGGCATTTGGGGTCAGATTAATTTCCCATTTTGGAAGAAAAAAGGATGCAAGGTCTTAAGAATGTGTGTGGTACTGTTTATTCTTATTTTACTTGCAATGTTTTGGGGGTTTTTAAGTTGCTCTGACTTTGGTATGACCATGGCCACCACATTTGATAGGGATCCCCACTGAGCAGAGGTATCTTGAGAGGAACCAGCCAGTACCCAGGGGAAGTGTGGAGGCTGCTGCATCCTGTTTGCCGTACTTGAGACTAAAGAAAAGTCTGACTGGAGGGCTATAGTTCTGTCCTGAGATAGTTTTGCCTCTATCCCATCTCAGGGATTGCACTGGTGAGGGCATGTCTGCCATAAGGGAGCAGGCTGCTTGCCCGGGAAGGGGCTACCAGCCTGGCCATGCAGCAGCAGGAGGAGATGGGACTCACTGTGCCCCCAGCCCTGATCCCAAGAGGCAAGGGCTGTCTCTGGCAGAGGGTCCAGGGCAGTGGTACTCCCAGCATCCCAGAGCAGCATCTCTGCTGGAGAGCCAGGTGTGACCCACATCACAGGCATGCACAGCACCTGCTGCACCTTCCCGGCCCTTTTGATGTGGTTGTTATGCTTCTGCAGAACCTTGAATTAGCTCGGCATCAGTGGAATCTCTCGTTTCATCCCAAACCGCCCGAAGTTCACAAAGCCTCCATGGAAAACTACACACAACTGGGATGCACATGAGTTGGTGACATTGCCACTGCAAGCCCAGAAAGTGCCCCAAGCACCTGCCTGTCTCTCTAAGGACAGATGGGTCCCCTAGGAGACCCCGTCTCCTCCAGCTGCTGCTCAGAGGGTGCAGAAGGCTGTGCACTGAATCCCTATGCAGTGTTGGGTACCAGCCCCATGCCTGTCCCCAAAACAATGCCATCCATGAGACTGGAAAGGGCTTCCTCACTGGCAGTCATGCACTGCTCCTTGCCAGTGTGCAGGGCTGCCCTGGGAGGGAAGGGGATGAGCCTGCTTCCCCCTGGGTCTGTGCTGGCAAAGGTGGGCAGCTGCTGCTTCACCCTGACCTGAAACACCCAATCCCTGAAACACTGCCCATGTGTCCTGGCTCCAGGGCTGGGAGAGAAAATGCTGTTTGCCATCTGACAAGTCATGCAGCCAGGTCACTCTCGAAGTAATTTTTCCTTTGACACACCCCTCAGGGCAGTAGGGTGGGAGAGGCTGGGAGGCTTTGCCTCTGGCACCCTGCCACCCCTTGCGGAGTACGTCCCTTGGCCTCCCTTGGCCAAGGTGCTGGAAGCCTTGGGGCCAGCTTCCCCAAGCAGGCGTCCTTCCTTCCTCTGATTCGTGTGTGTACTGTGAGGCTGCAGGAGCCTCACGTGTGTTTACTGGTGGCCGCAGGAGCTGCCAAGGGCCAGGGAGAGCTGGAGTCCTGCCACTGTTCCCTCCCCAGCCAGGCTGCATCCCACTCAGCCCTGTCCCAAGGAGAGGGGGAGCAGAGACCGTGGGCAGAGTCTATCAGCCGCTCTGAGGAGCACTGCGGTGGTGGTGGCCTTGCTGAGCAGAGCTGCAGCTTCACATCGAGGGGCTGGGCATGGGCAACAAGGTCAGGTCTGGAGAGCTCAGACACGTGATGCTGTGCCAGGGTGGTGGGGCCGGCAGGGGAAGGAGTAGGGGGATCAGTGAAGAGGCTGCTCTCATTTGGGAGCTGCAGAAGCGCATGCCAGGTGCCTCATCCTCCTGCAGCTCCTGGCTGCGGGCAGCCTCACAGACCAGCCTTTTCAAGGAGGTCTGTGAGGNGGGCCAGCAGGCTGCGGGCAGCAGGCTCGGGGGCCACAGGAGCCAGCGGCCCCTCCTGCCCGGCGGGGCCATCTCGCACCCCGGCCGTGCCGCCCTGTGTCACCGCTCGCTGCGCTCCTGGGCACGCAGGTTGCTTGATATAAACGGGCTTCCCCTGCAAGCCAGGCAAGCAAGGTCAGGGCTTTGTTCAAGATGCCAGTAGGGAGTTCTAGATGGTCCCCTGGGACCATGGGGGGGCATGTGAGAGCTTAGGTTGGGCACCAGGCAGCCAAAGAGGCCACAGCCCCACGGCACGGGGCACAGGCTGGCTGGGGTCCACAGGACTTTTTGCTTGACTTCCTGCTTGTGTACCTGTGGCTACTGCTGTCAGTCTGAGCATCGACAGCCCGGATCAGCTCCATGATACAGATTCAGGAGGTGCCTTCCAGGTTCACCCACCTCCCTAAGACCTCATGCTGCTTCCTGGTTCCGCTGCCCTTGCCCAGGGCCTGCCCGTGCTTTTGGCTGTGCTGGAGGGGGGACAGGGAAGCAGCCTTTTCCCCCATAGGGTATCTCTTCTGCTGAGTCTGCATGTTGGTGCTGCTTCTCCTCCAGGCATAACACTGGAACTGATTCCCAGGCTGCTGACCCAGCATGGCAACAGGAGCAGGCAAGGACACTGTCTAGGGCAGGGACACTGCCTGGTGTCCACAGACGAGGGCAAGATGATGCCCTGGGTCCTCTGAGGCCAAACCAATGAGCTGGCAGGGTCTCTGGGCTGGGACACCTCCACTCCAAACAGGCGCTGCCTGGCTCCTCCAAAAGATGCCCATGGAAAAAGTTTATGGCTGCAAAAGTGAATGGCCGTGTACATTCTGTTTGTACACTGTTCTCAAAACAGCCAGCACCACATCTCAGGGCTGTCTCAGGGCCTGATCCTTCCCTGAGAAGCGTGGTTAGACAGCATGCAGTGGAGTCAGAAAGAAGAAAGGATGACACATAGAGCAGGAGGCACCAGCACAAGAGGTCAGCTGAGGCACAGGGGCCTTGCTGGCTCCCCAGACAGGCTGCAGGAGATCTCTGCAGACAGCAGTGGCTTGGACCCAACAGCAGGACTCTGTGGAGACTTGATACTGGAAGTGGGATGTCTTGAGTCATTTTGTTGCCCCACGGGTTTTGAGCTCTGACTCTATCTTTGTTCTTCCTCGGTGGCTTCTCCTGCTGTTCCAGGCAGCTGTGAAACTCCTTGCTTGCACCTTCTGGTTTGATTTGGTGGGCCACTTGATTTTCCCACTTGTTCTTTTGTCATGCCTGTTTTAGAGCTGTATTGATTTCTCTCTTTGCGTGACTTCCACAAATGCTGCTCTTTGCCCCCAGCTGTGGATGCTGTTTTTTGCCATCCCTTCACTTCCCTTTGAAAACACTCGCTTTGCTAACCCCTGCAAGCAAGGAGACACTTAAAACCCCTGAGGATGGATAGATGAAAGGCTTGGATTTATTCCCCAGTGTAAACTGCAGCAGCTCAGGGTCTGCTATAGTTTAAACAGCCTGCTCTGAGCTGGCTGTGCCTCATCTACACTCCACCCCCTCTAGAACTGGTGCAGAACCGGCAGCCATTCGATGGGAGCCAAGGGGGGATATTTTGGGTTTGATGAAACCGCCCTTTCCCAGGAATTTATTGGATGCCATCTCATTTCATTGTGACTTTCACCTGCCCACATGCTATTCCAGGACCAAGGGAACCCTCCTGCAATTTCCTAAGGATAGAATCAGAGACCATCATGGTGCTTGCAGAGCTCAGGTTTCTGCTGACTTCCTGTAGCCTTTGGAGAGGGGGAGAAGAGCTAAGCAGCGATTTCAGGCACTCACTGGGGATGGACTGTAGCCACCATCTTTGCCAGATGAAGAGGTGGCAGTCTCCTGCTCTGCACAGGGTCATGACTGTGGCTCCCGAGGGAAGGGACAAAACCAGGTGTCCAACCGGACCTGAGTGGGTTTGTGTATTGCCCAGTGCCCCCTGGAAACCTGTCCCCTCTTCCTCCTCGCCCAAGGCAGGAGTCTCCAAAGCCCTGGGGGAACAGGCAAGAAGGCTCATTGCTTTCTCCTGGAGGTGGGGCAGCCTGAGCCATCTGACAGTGGGGTTGCATCCAACATGCACAGGCACCATCTGCTCCAGCACGATGCCACCTGTCCCTGCTGCCCCCACTGCTGTCCCCTCTCCCCCTGCACTGCCACATCCCACCATGCTCCAAGCAAAGCCAACAAGCCAAGCACATTAAAAACTTAATGTAAAGCTAATTTGTCAGCCATAAAAAAGTGGAAAATACTTCCGTGCATTTTCTGCTCATTTTATTCAACTCCCCCAGCAGGCAACATGTTCCTCCCATCTCTGCCAAGCCAGCTCTCACTCAGCACCGTGGTGGGAGCCTGGCACTGCTGGGGAGGGATGGGCTCCCTCAGGGAGTCAGTAAAGGGGAAGGTTGGAAGGGGCTGTGAAGCAAGGAGGCCTTGGAGGAGGGAGCTTCTGGCTGTGAGAGGAGAGCTTCAAAGAAGATGCTGCCACCAACCTGAACCTGAGCAAAGTTTAGCCCCTTGCAGCTTGGGAAAGGTCTGGGACCACCTCTAAAGTTTGTGTAGGCAGGGGATTAGGGCCACAAGAAAACTCACAAGGACTTCAGGAGGTTTCAAGTCCTACCTCCTCCTCAAATCAGGGTCAGCTATGGGGCCAGATTGGATTGCTCAGGGCTTTATCCAGTCAGGTCTTGCAAAGCTCCAGGGATGGAGGATGGCATGATATCTATGGGATTTTTCTCCTCAAATAGTGGCACCAGACCCAGTTTCCAGGACTGTGAACTGTGTGAGGGACCTGGCCATCCACCTGCCAGGAGAAGGGTAGGGTGAGGCATGACAAGGGAAAGCTTGATGGCTGTTTCACTGTCTTGCTTGGGAGCAGGGGTGGAAGCATTATGGATCCCTACAGGACTGCAGGTTGAGACTGTGAGTAGGATTTGAGGTTGTGCATGTCTTTGGCACGGCTGAGACAATCAATGGGCAATCCGTGCCTCTAGAGAGCCCCAGCAGTGTCCTGGGGCAGCATGTCCAGCCTAGGGTGGCTGCCAGAGGCTGAAGCAGACTGGGACAGTTTGTAGGAAAACAGACCAGGCTGGAGAGCTGGTGTGTAGAGAGTAAAAGAGCCTCATCTCTGCTTAAGAGATGGAGCCAGGGTAGCAAATACCCAAGGGAGGAGGGAGAAGAGGGATGAAGCTAGAGAGAACGGAGTGGAAGTGGGTGGGAAGCTGCCTGGTAACCCCAGGTCCAAGGCTGCAGAATGGTCCCTGGGAAGGAAGTGTAAAGCTTTCACATCAGCCTGGACAAAAGTCCTCGGGGAATCAAGCACCAGCCAGAGAGCTGCAGGCTGTGGGGTGCCCATGGTGTGACCTCTCCCCAGGCTGCTGGGGGCAGAGCGGGCAGCAAGGAGAATGTGACATCCCTGGAGGGCTCCACTCTTCCCGTGGTGCTGGTGACACACTGGCACCATGGAGCTAAGTGGCAGCCAGGGCCCAGTGTCTGAGCAGCAGGAGCTGAAACATCTTTTCCCAGGAGGGAGCTGCTCAAAGGGAGTGTGGGTGAGCCCGCCCCTTGGGATGTGTCCGTGTCAAGTCACCCCAAAAGGCATTATCTGAGAACCAAGACTGTTCATCCTTTCCTGCTCTTCCAGACTTGCAGGACCCACAAACAGGAGTCACCAGAGCCTGAGCACCACTTAGCCCTCTGGTCACTGGGTGCTTCTCCAAAATATTGCATTAGGGTCACTGAAAGCTCTAGATCAGCATTGGCATTGAATATCTGCTGTTATCTACGCAAGTAGTTGCCCATTTAATATTAGCATGCACACAGAAGTGCAGCAATTCAGTACAAACTATAAACTGGTGCATTGTACTAAATGCATATTAATCCAAAGTGCTTCATAATCCTGCATAGCTGTGTACTGAGTGTGCACTGAGGTATTTAAATTTGTAGCACCTGTTACTACTGACTCACATTAAACCACATATTTATCAGAACTGGTTTTTTGATGTCCGTAATATACCACCACAAGCTGTGATTCGTTTTAGCCTTCCAAAATCTTTTTTCCCCTCGTTACCATGTCTGTGATACCAGGTCAGATTGGGTCAAATCCCTAGGAGCTCTGGAACAGCAATGTCCCCATGGGGACATCCCTGCCACAGGAAGTGTTATTGTGGAAATCTCAGAGGTGGAAGCACTGGGATTTCCCTGCTGTCATTTTTCTGCTGGATCAGTCAGAGCAAATGCTGTTGTATTTCTCTCCCGTACAGGTGTGGCAGAACAGCGCGCGTTTGCCCACTGCTCCCCCCAGAGCACACGGAGGGGCTAGAGCTGCTCTGGGGAGTCTGGCAGCCAGGGACGGAGGGACTGGTGAGTGGGGGGCTCAGGAGGGCAGCTGTGGCACATGTGGGAAGGCTGTACCTGGCTGTCGGGAGGGTTTGCAGGGGAGCAGCACAAGGAGTGCAGGCACTGGAATGCAGGGGTGCTGCAGGCAAAAGCCCCTGCCTCAAGGAGTGGAAACAGTCAAAGAATGGGAGAGAAACTCAACAGAAGTGGCATCTGGGAAAAATCACAGAGTAGGGAATAGGCTTCTGCCTCTGAAACTTCATGGTCTTGGGCAAAATCGTTCAAGCGCTGGGCAAAAACTGGCCCCATCCTCTCTCATGTGCCCCTGTCTGTGCCCTGGGCTGCTGCGCACTCCCAGGCTCCCTGCTGCCCTCACTCAGAGAGGGCACGGAGCTCCCTCCTGGCAGTGCATAACCCATTCCGCAGCCCTGGGGGTACTGGCCAGGACATAGCAACAAGGATGGATTTAGCTGTCTGTGGTCCACAGGGGTGGTATTCAGAATGTCCCATCTGCCACAACTTCTATCTCCAAGGATCACAAGTGGTGCCCAGAGTGCCAGGCAGCTCCACAGACTTTGTTGGTCTTTGGAGAGTTCAAGTCAGCAAAGCTCCAGCCCTGTGGCACAGCCCCGCAGAGCCAAGGTGTGAGCGTGTCTGGGATTCAGCAGAGGAACTGCTTGGTCCCAGCTGCCTTCCTCGACCGCTGTCTGGAGAAATGAAGGATAATGTGCTCAGGCAGTCAGTGATGGATGGCAGGGCAAGCCCTGAGATGAGGAGAAGGATTGCACGGCTTGCGGGAGGAGCAGGCGAGAGGCTGAAGGGCAAGGGCAGCGCATTCCCTGGAGCTGAGCAGAGCTGCTGATGTGGGAGCTGTGGCCCCTTGGCATTGCAGCAAGGTCCCGGAAGGCTGGAGATATGGGGGAAAGGCACAGATACGGGGTGGGGATGAGGTAGAGAAGCAGAGTTGTTTGGTTTAAGTTGCCTTTGCATCCTGAATTGATTGGGATGGGGTGGGAGAGGAAGGAATACCGTAGTCCTACGCCCACTGCTGCCCAGGGAAATAGGCTGCTGTGACCTCCGCCCTGCGGTGGGTCATTGCCACGTTTGTCATTGCTGAGGTCGGAGTCGCAGGAGGCAGCGGCTGCTGTCCGCCGCTGGAGAGAGCTGAGCTGGCAGCCCCCCAGCGCCATCTCCCCTGGCCCTCTCCACGCTGAATCCTGGGGGATGAAGCACCACCCCCGGTGGAGGCTGGAGGAAATCCCAGAGGAGACCATGACAAATCATGCCTCTGCACACACCTTGTGGAGTCTGCACCTCCGAAGCCCCCACAGGGATTATGGCACCTGGCTACAGGAACAAATATGAGCAGTAGCAGTACCTGAGGGGCTGCTTAGATCCTGCTCCCAGAACCTTCTTGCTGGATGTGTGGAGGACACTGGGGTCAGGATCTGTCCTGCAGTGCTGAGCTGCTCCATCTTCCCCCTCCAGCTGCAGAGAGCAACATCCTGCCACGGAGGGGGCCTCCTTCCCAGGGTACAGAAACACCACTGGCTTAGAACAAGGGAAGGAGCAAACAGATGGGGCCTGAACCACCTTCTCAGGCAAACAGCAGTCACAGCTTGTCCTGGGAGGCCAGGGAGAAGTGGTGTTTATGCCCATGTAGCACAGCTTAGGTTGTGCTAGTGCTTACAGCGTGAGTGGGGGGTTGCTTTTCTTTTGATGGGCAAAAGAGAGCAAGAGTGATGTTTCTCCAAAGCATCGGGCAGCTCCTAAGCGTGCCTCCAGCGAGTTCTCCATTTCCCGACAAACCAGGCAGTGTTTTCTGGGTGGAAAGAGATGCAGTGAGTCCATTACTGTCCACAGGGCACCTGCTGCTTCTGTCATTTCTAACCAGCTCTGTGAGAGGAGTGAGTGGGAGTTACTCATTTCTGCGGTAATCTCTGTTTCCCAACAGCATCAGCAAATGCAGGCTTGTATCCCAAAAAATGGCAGGGGAAAAAAAGCAATGTGTCCTTCGAGCTAAGGGCTGTGCTATATCTCCAAGCAGATCCCTTCTCAGACATGGAAGATTTGCCACAAGCTAGGGGGACATCCAAAATGTGCCCAAACCCACACAAGAGTAAACCGCTATCCTATCCTCCCCTCTCTTATTCAACTGGGAGGGAGGAAAGCCATGTGCTGGCACCCAGAGTTTCAAGCATCATCCTCTGAGGGACAGTCACGGCTGAGGTCCAGGTCCAGCAAAGTGGGCAGAGGCAGCCCCTGGGGCCCACTGTGACCAGTGCGCTCTTGGGTTAAACATGAATCCACTTCAGAGGGAAAGTGGGGCAGGACAGTCTCCCTCAGCTCACTAACAGGTTAATTTGATTCCTGGTTTAGTCGGAGCAGAAGGAAATTGTAGGCTCTGACTCCCACCCTTCCCTTTGATCTGTTATGATTGCTGCAGGCACTTGCTTCTTTCTGCAAGGACTGGATTCAGAGCCCTAAAAAGCTGATGATTGTTTGCAAGACAAGAGTCTGGAGCAGGGTGAGATGGATTTGGGGGATGGGCCTGGGAGACTCTCTTCCATCAGCAGAGCAGTGGCATGGGTCAAAACACCAGCTTTTTGTGTATCAGCCCTGCTAACCTTGCCTTGCTGCCAGGCTGCAGCAGCATCTCCCCAGGGCTCGCCGTCAAAAGCACCTGGACATCCCTGTCCTCCCTGCAAAGTGCAGTGGTCAGTCCAGGTCTTCCTCTCCCTGGGAAACAGAGGCACCATGAAGGTCAGCATTAAAATAACCTCTTCCCATCTCTGCTTCCAGTGGTGAGCGTCCAGGCAGGGTCTGAGGAAGGGGAAAGCCATCCTTCCCCGGGCTGATGGAATGGGATCTCTCCTGCTCACCTAGAGCCTGGGAGAAGTTGGGCAAAGAGCAGCATGGTGCTGGCAGGTGGCACTGGTGCATTTGTGGTCCCAGAGCAGTGTGTTTGTCCCATGTGCCACAGCTGCCCTGAACCTGTCTGGTTCCAACGCAGCCATTGCGGCCTGGCTGCAGCGTCCCACACTGTGAGTTGTGGCTGCGCAGGCGCGGGAGCCGGGGGATTCACCTGCCCGAGCACCGGGCACTGTGGATCCACCTGTCCATCCATCCTGCTGCTGCCAGGGCTGGCTGCGCGTGCTTTGGAGGGGGAGAGTGAAGCCATCCGAGTGTTGCTGGTTTATTTTGCAGGCGACGATAATTTTCTGCCTGCCGCACACTCTTTAATTAACCGCTCAGAGGATGTGGGGAGAGAGGCGTAATGAGCACTCTGTTTGCATATCAAAAGGCAGCATCATTAATATCCCTGCACTCACAAGAGCTCCCAGAAGGCAGGCGGGTCACGGGCAGGGACGCTGGCGGTGTCTGAGGCCGAAAGCCCTGCTGGGTGTGCGAGGGGCTGCTGTGCTGCAGGCACCTGGGCTGTGCTGGGGCCTTGGGCAGGGAGCGGGAAGCCTCAGCCTCGCGCCCTGGGGGGGCAGCAGAAGGGCTTTGCGAGGCAGGGAGGTAACAGGGCACTAAGCAAAGGGGCATCTCACTGAGGATTTTTGACGAAGTTGCCCAAATCCAGCCACATCCGAGGCTGCTCTGCAGCGGTTCCTTTTCTTGACTCTCCTGCGAGCCTGGAGGAGTTGTCCCCAGGTGACCCCTTGCTGGCCAGTGCGAGTGGCCCTGGAAGGCTGCACTGAAGTGGCTGATTGTTCAGATAAAGCTTATCCTGTTACCCAGGCTGTTTGTTGCCGTACGGCATTTGCACAGAGAAGTCCCTGTAGATCTCAATTTGGCCATGCTCAGACAGCAGGATTAAATGTTCCTTTGCTTCTGTCTCCTGCATGGAGGAAATCAGCTACCCGGGTGATGGTTTACTCCTACACATGCACTTGTCTTTCTCCTTAACTCTCTTCTAATTAAATATAAAAATTTCCCAGGGGACAGGGGAAACGGCATGCCAGGGCATCCTTGGCTCTCTGCATGTCTGGACACAGTGTGCTTACTGGGATTCTGTCCTTGCCAGGCTCTTGAGGCTTTTGTCAGCAAGAGACTTGTTTTGAACACTCAAGTTAGCCCATCCGCTCACTGGCAGGCTGAGCAGGCAGCCCCAGGTGGGACTTGTCTGGCAAGCACTTGGTTTCTCTTCTGAAAAGCTGGGGGAAGTCTGTGTAGGCTTTGCAAAGTTCTGGGATGAGGAATGTGATGCCCAGGATTTCTTGTGCTCTGCTCCCACTTTGTCTCAGCTCCCCCTGCTTCTGTGGAGCCTGTGTTTGTGTGACACCTAGATGGTGTCAAGAGACAAGGATTTGCAGCTTCTGGGGGAAGGCAACAAAAGAATTTCTACAAATGGATTTTCTCCGTTGATCATCCTCCCAGTTAGACAGGGCGTGCATCACTGAGAGACACTGTTAGGGGCTGCATGTAGCTAAGAGCACACAAGCTGAGACACCAAGAGGGAAAAATGCCCTGGTGGAGGTGTAACAAATACCTGGCTCTTTTCCTCCCTGTCCAGGTGCATTTGGAAATGCTTTTGGAGAAAGTAACCCTGTCTGAACAGGAATACATGCACTCCCTCAGCTGAGGAAACCCTTCCTGACTCCCCTGACCCTGCCTGGCTCCCCAGCAGCCATCTCTGTCTGAGCCTCTCCATGGCCAGGGGAAGGACAGGGAAGGCTTTGTGCAATACAGGTTTGGCAGCAGAGCACATTATCAAAGGGAATTCTACTCTCCGAGTTCATTATCCATGCTGTCAGTCAACAAAATAAACTGATTTCTGTGCTTTGCCTCAAAAACTTTATATAAAAGCCAACCAAAGGTACACTTAAGTTGATCATGTTATAAGGCAAATTTACTACCAGATTCCTCTCAGCCAGTTAGAGGTAGAACAACACAATGATGAAATTAAGGGCACAATTAAGATTAAATTGATAGGTCTGAATGTTCAAGTGCCAAGTGAACACAGCAGGTAATCACATCAAACAGTGAGGCTGATATTAGAAAGGATGACATGATAGTCATCTTCCATGTGCTCTGAGAGTCAGGGGAACAGCTGAATCACTTTCAGGTGGGGCTTTAGACAGTGTCATGAGGGGATGGAGGCAGGGAAGGAGCAGGTCCCTAAGATCAAGCACCTGCTGGTCAGTGAAACTCCTGGTACCAGTACTCCACCTCACTGAAGCTGAAACCACTCAGCGTAGGGTGGCACAGTGGTGCCATTAGACCTTCTGCCTCTTGGATTTGGCTGTTGAAAAGACATACACAGAAGAATAAAAGTAGGTTTAAATGAGTATGAGTTCAACGAGCTGATTGTGGCCACCAAACACTTCCTTGGACTGACAGGTCCTTACAATGTCTTGTATATGGATGCTGAGGACGTGAATTTTAGTATTTTCAGCCTGTCTAGTGAGCCAGGTATGTGCTCCCTGACATTCTGCCTTCCTTATTTGCTGGGATCGGAGCAAAAATTCCATGGAAACAAACTTTCCTGTCATCCCAAAAGATCTTAGTTCCTTTTCTAGAGGGTTTCCTGAACTTTTGGTTTTCTTTCATTTCTTCCAGCAATGCTGCTCTGTCCAGAGCTCTTTTTCTTGGGAAGAAAAGGAGCTGCTGCCCATGAACCATCACAAGAAGGACGTATAGGTCACACGGGACCTGTGGTGGCTTGTGATTCGCAGCATGCCTTGCCTTGGTGAGCAGATGTCTGGGATGAGGAGGCCAGGATCTTCCTTCACTCGCGTAGCAACGTCTTGTACTCCTCCTGTTTTGGAGATCACTTCCCTGAGGAGCATTTGGCAACTTGTCTGTGAAGCAGGAGGAAGGATTAACCATGACCCTCATCACTGTCATGTCTGACTGAAACATGGGGGCTCCCAGTACTCACACTCAAAAAGGAGGAGCTGTTACGGTGTGTGTCCCGTCCAGGTGCTGGGTGCTCCTTAGTCCTGTCCCTCTTCACTGCCTGTTATTTACCTCCACTGCTTCAGTGTCTCATTCCCTTTCCTAAGGGGCCGAGGGCAGCCAGCTGTTCCCACTAGCAATGTTGGCACACGTGTACATGGCCTTAGGTAGGAGAAGAGGCTCTATCCCCAGGCAGAGGGGACATAGCGGTCAGAGTAGCTGGCACAGCATCGCTTTTTGGGGAGAAATCCTGACCATCCTTGTTTTTTGTCCAGGACAGTTTAATTGAGTTTCCTCAGGGAGAAGCTTTTCCATCTAATTCAGCTCTTAATTAACCCCGTGCACCCCAAAGAAGCTCCGCAACCACTTGTAAATTAAATATGAAAAGCATTATTTATCTAGGAATAGCAGCCTAATGGCTGCAGCTCTGATGTTTATAGTTGCTAATGATGATGGATATGGGAGAGAGAAGTTGGGAAGGAAATGGAGGGGAAGAGTTTCTTTGCTCTTAAAAGGTACAGACACAGATGTATAAGGGACATGTTCCTGGGGCAGAAATGGACTCTTTCCTCCCTTGATTAAAAATCAGTATGAAAGGAGCACCAGGAGATTGGAGGAGCATATTCCCAGTGTAATAACCTGCATCCTATACTCTGTGTGGCAAGGTGAGCCACAGGGCTGGTGCTGCTGGAAAAGAGGAAAGTCAAATCTGTTTGTTGCAATGGGAAATAGTTTTGTGGCTGATAGGAGCCAAAGAAAAACGCTAGGAGCATTTCGACCTTTCCAAGGGAGGGCGTGAGAGATGAAGATGCCATTGGCTGATGCACTCACCTGTCGCCCCTACAAGCCCTTCTTTGAGCGAGCGTCTCTGCAGGGTTCACTCGCTTAACACTGGCTCTGTTTGTTGGCATCAAAAAGAAAAGAAATGTCCACAAGCACAGCTGCCTCTTTGGAGGCTCAGAGAGAGAGAAAAACCAGGAGAGCGGCAGGTTTGGGCCGATCCCAGTGTGAGGGTTGGCTGGGGAGAAGCCGGCACAGCCAGGGGCCCAGAGCTGTGTGTGAGTTGGCTGGAGCTGGAGCAGCCCTGTGAGCCTTCAGCTTGGCATTTCCTTAAGGCTTTCCACTTCCTATTTTGTCTCCACTCAAAGGTTTTGTCCCTTTCAGCAGGCGGGAGAGCTGAAGCCAGCTGCCTGCCCTCTCACTGGGGAGGTTTCTTCCTGGCACAGATGGAAGATATTCCTGGTGAGACATTCCCCAGGGCTCGGCATGGCTGGCTGTGACAGGTACACAGCTGTCACGCAGAGCAGAACAGGGGTGGGATAGTACAGATGGGGGGATGAAGGCCGTGTTTGGGGCAGTTCCCCTGCTATGGGATGCTCTGTGCTGAGATTTAAGATTGTCAAAAGTTTGCTGGCACAGGGTGCCAAGGAGAATTTCTGTTCCTGGGTGTTTTCCTTGTGCCACCCTCCTGCTGTGCATTCATTGTCCCATTCAGCAGTGCAGTATAACTCTTGATAGCAAGGCCTGTTCAGGTAGGAGCTGCTTCTGTGTGCCGGCAGTGCCTGCCTGGGGCAGGGTAAGGAGCAAGGAGCGAGGCTGGCACAGCACACATGGCGTGACCTGGCCCCCCAAGTCAGTCAGAGCCCCAAGCACAAGGCACAAAATGTCACAAGTAATAGTGATGCTCTGGGTTACGTGTTTATCTAATACAGCATCGAATCTCACTGAGCTGCTGGCCTCAAACAGCTATTTCCTGTGTCAAAACCACCGTTATTTAATCTCACATTGGGTGAAATGGTGTTTTCCCACTTCATCCCTGCGTTTGTTTCACTGACCAGCCCTTCTGCTAGGCAACAGGGAAAACTGTGCTTTCACATCTTCACTCTGCCCCTTGTTCATTTGTAAGGCTGGCTCCCCTCCCTGACAGCTGGGATCCCCATCCCTTGGTCTCCCCCTCATCTTGCTGTCCCCACTGCAGCCCTGCAGCCTGGTGCCCATCCCCTTCTCTGCACGTCGCCTGACCTGTCGCGGCTGCATCGAGGCTTCACCGGCTGCTTCTGCACTGTCAGCAGGGATTGTGGCCCGAGGTGTTCCTGAGGCATTCCCGGCTTCTTCTGGAGGATGGTACAGAAACCTCCTCAGGTTTACAAAAGCCTGCAAGTTTTATGCTGCAAAGTGCATTTCTTTGCATCAATACAATTTGTCACTGTGGTACCCATCCATACAGTACCTTCGGGACTTTCTGACGCTCCTTGCTGTATCCTGTGCTCGTGAATCACCTGAAAATTTTTGCACTTGTTCCTACCTCCTGCCTCTGCTCCTCCATCCAGGCCATTAATAACACCCTTGCATAGCAGGAAGCCTAGCACATGTCCCGACTTCACCACTGCTAATCTTTTGTCATTATAAACCCAAACTATTTATCCTCTCTGCTTTGGGACTTCTTGCCAGGTTCCTATGCAAGAAGAAGATGGTGCCTTTTGCCCTCTAGCTAATTAGCTTTTTTAGCAGCAGTCTGGACAATCTTCTGTTGGAGGAGCTCTAAATAAATAGCCACTTTGTTGTTCTGCATCCGCCACTGGGCTGATACGTTCAAGGAAATCTGGGAGATTAGTGAGACATGGTTTTCCTCTGAGACACGCATACTGGGCTGTATTATGAGATGTTCTGGTTTTAATTATCATTCCAATCAATTTGGTGCACACAGATGTGCAATTTACTGATCTGTAATTCCCCAAATTACCCCTGGAGGCTTCATTTTTATTGTCAGTGTAACATTTGCTACCGACTATCTGCTGTTTGGTTTTTTTGGGGGGAAGGCTTTCCTCTTGTTGTTTTTTTGTTTTTACACCTTCAGCCATCTGCTCTCCAGAAATCCATTTTGCCTCATTTTTTTCTTTCTTGTTACCTGCTGTAATTTCTTGTTGCCAGGCAAGGTTTTGATTTCCCCATTTGGGAGTACCCCTGTGTGCTGCAGCTGAGCTGCAGGTACCTGGAGTCTGTTCTGGGCTGTGACAGTGATCCACTCTGCAGCCAAACCCTTTCTGCTGTAACTCCATCTGGGTTTCCCCGCCGTAGCAGGCAGACACCGATCCCACCGCAGCTCCAGGTATACAGCTTAATTAATTAGTGCTTGTAGAGTGCAGTCAGGAGGTTCTGGGGAAGATGAACATGTCATAAGTGCCCTCTTTACAGAGATATGTAATCACTCCTCTCGGGGAGCTGCTGGTGTGAGGCGGAGGCGGCTCACAGGGCTGGCACAGACAGATCCTCTGTGAGGAGGGGGGCAGTTGGCTGCATCTCATCGAGGAGACACAATTTCCTCTCAGGAAATGGGTGAACAAAGCAAAGAAACGCAGCAGGACGGAGGTGTCTGCATCTGGCCAAGAGCTCTGCCTCCTCAGGGGCATTCCCTGTGGGGCCAGGTGCCAGTCGGGCAGACCCCAGTCCTGGTCATTCCTGGAGTTGTCCATGCCCCAGCAGCCCTGGAAAATCCTCTCCTTATCTGAGCCTTGCATTTGTGTCCCCAGGGCATCCCAGACCCAAAGGTTCTCCCCATAAACACCCACATCTCTGGCTCACTGGTCATGTGCTCAGCGCTGGCCTCCTCCAGGAGGTGCTGAATCCCGCACCCCTGGAGTGCTCTGTGTCCCACGGGGTGCCGCAGCCCTCCTCCGCTTTATACTCTGTGGGTGCTAATTATTAATAACAAATTCCTCCAGCCCTGCTCTGATGTAGGGAGCCACAGACAAGCTTGTAGCCCCTTGAGTCTCCCCTACTGGACCTAGGCAAGAGACACGGGGGAGATTTAAATCCAGTCCTTGTGATGATGAGGGACGTGGGCTGCCAGCGCTGCAGGGGGCAGGGAGATGCCCGAGAGGGAGGTTTAAAAAGCACAACGACCTGGCAGTGGCAGTGCGTGCTGGGTTGGAGTTAATCTCCATTTAATTCCTTTTCAGATAATCCAGTCTCGGCTGTGGTCCCATGCTCCCTGACCCCTTAATCCTATTGCCACAGAACCTGTTTAATGGGGAAGTTGGTGAGTGCTCCTGTGAAATGGCTTGGGGCATCCATCTGGGCCCCAGCTCTTTGTCTGCCCCACTTGCCTCCTCCATTCCTGCCCGGCATGGATCTCCCACTGACGTACCCCCTTTCTCCCCCTTCTCAGCTCTCTTTCCTTCCCGCTGGCTGAGAGACCCTCAGCCCAGAACTGAAGAGCAGGTAGGGAAGGGGGATCCAGCTCCCAGGTACATTTACCAGGCAACTGTGAGGTGATCTGGCTGGCAACACGAGCGAGACACCAGTTCTGCAAGCTTTGCTCTGCTTTGGGGAGGGGTGGTTGTGATGGACGTAGTGCGGAGGGGGAGAACAGAGCAGCCATCCCTCGTGTCCTGGCTTTCAAGCAGGAGGCTGGTGCATGGTGAAGCACCCAGTCAGCAGTGGTGGGCACATGGCTGGGAGGAAATCTGGGTTGTAAATTACTGAACTAGAGCTGATGGAAAAGCAGGTGGGTTTACAGTACAAAATCTCCCCCAATGTTCCCCTCCTTGCCAGTGAGCAGGCTGCTCGTCCCGGGGCCAGAGCAGAGCACAGCCACCAGGGCTGGGTCCTCCTCGCTTTGGTCCGCTGGAAACGCATCCCCCCTACTGCTCCTACTGGTGCTCACACACGTCTGCATTGGTATTTCCAGAGGAGTGGGGTCGGAAGCACTGAGCCTGATGTGCAGATACACATACACACCGCTGAGGGCTTACCTGAGCAGCTTCCCTCGGTGCCCAGTGAGCCCTCTGCAGCTCAAAGTCTTCCTTGGGGACGGGCTATCTGCTTGTGAAGGATCCACCTTGGCTCGGCTGGGGAGGTCATTGCTGGTGCCTTGCCAGGGCTTGCTGGGTTGCTGCCAGATCATTGAGGACTCTGACCCTCCTCTGTGGCTGTAAAGCCATTCATTCATGAACAAGTTGTTCCTGGGAGTCAGGCAGTCAAGCAGTGTGGTCCTCTGGGGACATGAGCCATGCCTGACTGATAGACTGTGCTCCCTTGTTGGCTTCCCACCATCCTTCTCTGCAAGGCTGGTGGGGTTTGGATGCTGCCGTGCCCTGCAAGTTCCCAGCAGGAGCCTTTACCCTCCACTGAATTTGGGAGTGAGAGCACAGATGTTCAGCTCCTTGGAGCCAGACAACAGGGAAACAACCTGTTCCTGTTCCTCTTCACGCTTCCCCAGACTGACACTAAGGGCAGATTCAATCATTTTTGAGCCCAGATGGGAAACAAAAAGGTGAAGTGTCCTGAATTGCCTGGGAAAGTTCATGTCTTTTCTGCCTTGCTCATCATCCTGCATCTCTCCTCCGTGGGAGTAAGGCCCCAGAAGACATGGGATCACTGCAGGCTCTGAGTGGCTCCCAGGATGCTCTTTTGCATCAGCTTTTCCTGCAGTGTCTCTCCTTGGCTCTCCAGCAGTGCCCACAGAGCTGCAACCCTGTGGAGGTGGTGGATGGCTCTGCTAAAATCATCTTTTGAACCTGAAGTTTTGCAGGGAGACACTTCATCCTTGCTCCTTTGCTCTTGCATGCATATTCAGCCAGAAAAAGTGCTGTTCCCCTAAGGTGAAGTGGTAGGATATTAATTTTCTGAAGTTCTCGATAAGCTATTGAAGATTAATTTTGGGGAAAGCCAGGGGATATGATGGATTGGAGCCCAAGCTTGCTTAAATATGCAATATTAAAAATTGATCGTTGTCTCTTCTTGTCATACACCCTGCCCCGGTGTCTGGGGCAATCCCACGGTCTGACAAAATGCCAGGAAAATACTCAATAAGCCCCATGCCCAGCTGAGTGCAGATTTTAATAACTTGTGTTGTCATTATTATTTTTTAAATCACTTTTATGAGTTTTTGTTTTGTTTAATGCCTGGCTCTGTTGTGCAGATTGGCAGCTGGGGGCTGGGGAATCCTCCTCTACCTGCCAGGCTGTGAGACATCAGCACCCATCACAAGCTGCTTCCCTGTCCTCCCCGCCAACCCCAGCCATGGGGGTGATGCTCCAGGGGACAGAAGAGTCACCGTGAAGGCAGCCTATGGTGGGATCAGGGGCCTTGGCCAGGGAGACTGGCAGGTGCAGAGGGCTGGTTCAGCCTGAAGACAGCCAGAGGTGGTGGATGCAGCACCATTCACATTCTTGAGGTTTCTTGGCTGCAGGAGGCAGCACTTGGTGCACGGAGGGGAAGTTGCATCTCAGTCTTACCCTGCTCAGTTGGAGCTCTTGGGCAGTTAATCCCTTTGCATCAACATGGCATTGTAAACATTCACTCTGATATTTCTCACTTGCAGAGAAACAGCAAAATTTTGCCAAAATGTTGGAGTTCATCAAAGCAGCAGAGAACTCTTACAGGTATTTTTGAAGCTGGCTGCGAAGTGGGGGTCCCTCCGCAGCATAGAGCCCAAGATGACTCCATCGGGGCACTCAGCAGCAAGAAGAAAGCTCAGTGGGATTCCCATTCATTCCTGCCTGGCTGAGGGAAGTCCAGGCAAAATCCACCTTATCCACTCTAATCAGAAAGCTGCTGACATTATTTTCCTCCCTGCAGTTAATGATTGCAAGAGGAGGGATTTGCTGGCATTTGCACTTCACAGAGAGCTGCGAGAAGAGAAAGTGGGTCCCACAGACGTTTCAGGGAGAACAAGAGGCATGGTGTAATCTGGCATCAGGCTTTTCTAGCCAAGCTCCATTTTCTACTCATAAGCAGCATAACAGTACACTGCAGTGCCTGATGCGACATAACCTTCTTCAGGGCCAGTTTGACCACTGGCTACTCCTTTGCTGTCTGTCAGGGGTGACTGAGTTGCAGCTGGACTGCAGAGGCATGTGTGTAGGACCCTGAGGGGTGGCACTGTGACCCTTTTTGCCACACATCCCCTGAGACTGGGTTAACATAAGGAGCCACAGTTGAATACAGAAGGGTAGCATGCTCAAGCAAAGAGCTATTATTTGCCAAAGGTCTAGTCTTCCCTGATTTGCACTTGGGCTGTAGTAGCACTTGTCCTAATGACTTGTCCGTGCTCTTCATTGCAGCAGGCTGGTGGTGAGGAGTGATGCATTTCTGTAGCTCCCAGGGGTGTGCAGACTGTGCTTGGAGTGCTGCGACCCTCGTTAGCAGCCCCTGCAAGGGGATAGGTTCAAAGCACTTATCTGGCCAGCTCGAAGTAGCTGCCAAGTGGCCTCCACAGCTGTGGTTAGTGGTGGCCACCTTCTTCTTACCCATGTCCAGGGGTCCAGGAATGGGGAGACCCAGTAGAAAGGGTAAGAGCACAACATCAACAAGCCCTAGCTTGAATGGACAAGCAAAAACAGATCACAGGCAGTGACATGCTGGTGTGTGTGCTGGGGGACAGTGGTGTGCTCCCTGCTACTGGCACTACTGATGGTGCAGGGGCTCACACAGTCACTGCTGTTGGTTTTGCTGCACACTGCTTGGAGCTTGGAGTACCAGGGTGGTGGCTACGGCTGCAGTGTGAAACCCACAGGGATTGATGCTCGCTGCTGGCTTTGGCTGGTCCTACATGTGAGACCCAGGGGAGGAGGAGGGATCTCAGCGCTCCTCAAAACCCTTGGAAAGAGACTTAGAATGCACAGGGACCACTTCCAGACCTTACCAAGGTCTTATCACACTATGTGATACCATGATTTATGGTATGGGGTTATTAGTCCTGTACAAATAGACTACGATGTTATTAGTCCTACACAAAATTGAATTCAGACCCAAAATGCAAGAGGTGACTTGATGCAAGTACTGAAGAATGGTGCCAGACGTGAGTGTTACGTGGGCAGTGGTGACTTAGGATGGTACTAGCTGAGGACACACTGGGTCACTTTGGATGACACCAGTTCAGGACACAGCATTTTTATGAGTAGGTTTAATGACACAATAGAGCGTGACGCTTGCAGTGGGACCCTCTCAATGCCCAGCAGCCCAGGCAGGTGTGCTGACACTGTGCTCTTGTGCAGATAAACCCTCCTGCCAGCACCCTGCAGGAATATCAGCAGCCGTGGGACTGAGTGCAGTGCTGTGTTCCACCACTGGCAAGGCCAGGCAAGGGAAGAAAGACAGCAGGAAGGGGTAAGGAGTGGGGTGTTTCTTTTCTCCACCAAATGCAGTTTTATTTCTATGTTAAAAATTTATAGAGCCCTTCATTTAATATTTATAAAGTGAGTGTCTTGGTGATAAATTACTAAGGAACACAACAGGGCAGCCTAACTGCTTGTCTTGGAGTGCTGGATGGGGACTGGGAGCTCCCTTTTCAGCCAGTCTGCCCATGCCCTTCATCCAGAATCCCTAGGTGACTATCTTGGTTTGTGGGACTGTTAGGGATACAGGACTGGGAAGAAGGCTCCTCACTTTTCCCAGACAAACTTCAGGGTACCTCAGACTGAGCTGCTTTCTCCCTTCCACCCTCAGTTTGAAGAGCGAGGCTGCTACGAGCCATCAAGTGCTGTGCGGGACCCTGGACTGGGATCAGAAGTGGTTTCCAGGCAGCCTGCAGGACGCGCTGGGGACAAGGAAAATAGGGGTTCAGGTGAGGCCAGAGAGGACCATGAAGAGCTCTGGCTGGAGGGAGACTGGGTTTGCATGAGCTAAGACAACATTTCAAGGTGACCTGAGCATCCTTTGAAAACTGGGCTGGATCAATGCTATTGATCCTCCTAATCATTTCCTCTCCAACAAAACATGGAGCAAAACTCCTGAGCTCACAAACAACCCATCAGCCTCATGCCAGGAGCGCAAGGACCCCTGTCCTGGTGGATGTGGACCTCTGTGACACCTCCAGTTCCTTTGTGGTGTGTCAGGGCTTGCACCCCCAGGGGAAGGGACACGGGGCACTATGGGGTGTCTGACCCTGGCACTGGGGAAAGCACATCCCTTCCACACTGCTTCCCCCACATCTGAGATGGGTTTTCTGGCACGGGGCAGTGGTGCTGGCAGGAGAAAGGCGTGGTTATGACATGTTGCCCAAGCTCTGTTCCAGACCTTCCACATAGCAGCCACACATCCCTGAGTTTTCCTGCTGCTGCAGGTGTACCTCCAGCCAGCACAAGGGTGAAAGCATCAGTGCAGGCAAAATATCATAAACTACATTTATGCATTTCAGCTACAGAGTCTCTGGCTGCTCTGGCCCGGGTTAAATGACACTTCCCTGGAGCATTTCAGGAACGTTTTCTGCCTCGCTCAAGCTCCCTAACTAGGCCCAAGGAGGCAGCAAGGGAGCAGACGAGGTGGCCGAAAGCAATTTCAGGCCTTCTAAAGAAATAACTGGCATGTAACAGTGACAGGAAATTGTGCAATTAGTACAACAGGGCAATGTCAACAAGCTCTTAACGCCAGTTGTTATGGCAACACCAGGAAAAGTGATGTCGGTGCTGGAAAAATCCAGGGACTGAGAAACAACAACAGCAGCCGCGGCTGCTGGGACGGCTCTGGCTTTGCCTGCGGGGCTCCGGTGCAGGCAGCATCCCGGGAGCAGCCCAGGGTCGTGACCACCGCCCGAGGCCAGCCCCGGCCCCGTGCCAGAGAGCGGATGGGCAGAGGTACAGGACCTGATCTGGCATGCAAAATGCCAGAGCCATCAACAGGGACCAGGGAAGACTTTCCCGCACGCAGCCCCATGAAGCTCTTCCCGGTGGCGCTGCCCCGCAGGAGGGACAGCGTGGAGCAGCCCGGAGCAGCCCGCGTCATCCCTGGACACGGCAGCAGAGCATCAAACAGCGGAGAGCTGGCATCCCTGGCTTGGCTTGTCATGCTAGAAAAGTAGCAATTGTGTGAGAGAGAATATTGAGTGTTTTTCTGCTAGCAGAATTATGGTGCTTTGGGTCTGGCAGCACATTCTCTAATGCTGGTCGAACGTGTGGCTAGGCATGTTGACAAGGTGTGTCTCATGCGGCTCGGTGGGCAGCTGGCTCCTTTGCATCCATGCCAGGCACAGCCAGGCCTTTCTATCCACCCGTGTGCCCCCACTTTAACCCAGCACTTCACCCTCCATGCCCACAGTGGGGCTGGTGCAGGGGAGAGGAGGGAGGCAGAGGGCTGCCCTGGAATTAGCTCAACCCGCCGTTCCTGCCTGAGCCACACTGCAGCTGTGACCTGCACCAGCACACAAACCCTGAGCCACTGGTTTGGCTTTCCAGCTTAAGCCTGGACTTACCTGGTGATGGCTGAGCGGAGGCTGTCCTCACTCGGTGTCAGCAGCCCAGCTCTGCACCCCTGGCTCACCTATGGTGGGGAGTTCAGCCGCCTGGAGGGGCTGGGTGATTTGTGGGGTGCAGATGGAGGGGTAATGTGAGAGACAGCCATTAATGCTGGAGCTCAGGGCATCTGTGACACTCACCAGTAGAAAGGTGGGGAATTTCTCAACATGCACAAAATGTGCCTCTTGTACCCTGTCCCAAAAATGTCAAAATGGAAAGGATTTGATTTCAGCTCACTGGGGCATACAGCAGCTCCCTCCCTCCCTCTCTCCCTGTGCTCCTGCCAGCCAGGGCAAGTCCCTACAGCAGGGTTCCCCCAGGAGTCATTCAGACTTCTCTGTGGCTGTGCCCTCTGGTTTACCCTAGAATAAGCCAACGTATATTCCTTTCTTAGCATCGGTAGAGCTCTCTTGGTATGAAATCTGGTGCTTACAGAGTTAAGCAAAAGATTCAGGTTACTCCCTGCTCCCTTTTTAACATTAGATCTTTTCTGGGTAAAAAAAGCCTTCGCAGGAAGAGCAGGAGAGACTGTCAGATGCTTTCAGAGAGAGCCAGGACTCCCAGAGTCACAGGGAGCATCATCCTTTGCAGCTCAGCTCTGTTGCTGAGGTCTCCTCTGAGGCTTGAGAAGCTGGAGGGGCAACAGCAGGAGGATGCAGGTCCATGAGAAGCTGCCGCGACATGCGCACCTATGAAAGTTAAAAGCATATGGCTTCAAAAGGAGTAACATTCTGAGCCCTTTGGAGAAAGCTGAGCAATGGAAGGATCAAAGCACTAGAGAGAATTATGTTTTGTTTAAAACTATGGTCTCACAGCAGCTTTTGAGGGAATCTTAAGAAAACATAATGGGTTCTCTTAGAAAACAGCAATGCAAGCCTTGCAGCTGGTACAGTGAAGATGAGCAAAGAACTCCATGTGTTGTTTGTGAAATGTTATTGCCCTTGAAGCAGTAGCTGACTTAGTCATTCAAGTAATTTAAGATGTTGGTGACTGAGTTTTTGAATACAAGGGAGTGCTTCTCTACCAGCTGAGAGCTCTGTGTTGTGCTTCCATCTGGCCAGACAGTAACACCTTTCTTCATTCCACAAAGCATCTTTCCATGGGCCTGCTCTTATTGATTTTGCTGGAGCTGCTTGCAGAGCAAATGCTGTAACGTGTCTGTAAGGAGGCAAACTGAGTCCTCAGTGAGGTGGAAGCTTCCGGAAAGCTAATGATCTCCTAATGAACGTGGCTGATTCCCTGATGCTCTTGCCTGTGAAGGCAGTAACAGCATGTGTACGATGGTAGATCACTACAGCATAGCTTTGAAAAACCCCTGGCAGTGATCCTTCCCAAAGACAACAGAGCCATCAGGTCTCTGTGCTTCCGGGCCTATTGGGATGTGACGTGGTCCATCGGTCCACCCTGCAGGTTAGGCCTGGGTGAAGGAGCCTGACAGCAGCATGCAGGAGGGTAGGGAAGGACTTGTGCTGCCTCTGCACCCCTCTGCAGCTGCTACACCAATTCCAGAAAGGGAAAACTATTTCAGAGAGGTACCAGGGAGCTTTGATTAGCCTATTTCCCATCCCAGCCCACCTGCTAAGAAACATCTGGAGAGCTTCAGCATGACATTCCCTCCAGCCCAACTGGTTGATTCCTTGCTGGGAATCACTGAGCATCCCACATTGCCTGTGGCTGTTTTGGTCCCTCACTGGTTTCCTGCCTGTGATCAGAAGCAAGGCAGGAGTGATCCCATGTCTCACGCTGACCCTTAGCTCCATTTCATCCTTGTCTTCTTCCTTCACTTCATCTCTTCATGTCCTGATCCCAAGTTATCTGCTGGTGTTATTTAGAACTGAGGGAGGGAGACTTTGTCCCCCTCACAGTGAGCATGGTCATGCTCCAGCCCATGCTCAGCATCAGTGGACAGGAGACACTTTGTCCCCCTCCAGGAGAGCAGCTCCAGCCTGTTAATACATTTCTTTCATCTTTGCTCCTAGTGAGGTCACAAGGAGAGCAAGTCTCTGATGCCACAAGCAGCCCTGGGACACCTGTGGGAAATCAGCTTCCTCCTGAACACACCATGGATGTCTTGCTTACTTACATCTGTACCAACTCTCTACTCTGCATGAATACACAGAGTAAAGAAACTGGCAGTTTTGGAGTGTAGTGTGTTTGACTTGCTGATAAGTCTGTCTTGGGGTTTCGGATGGGAATAAAGTGAGTGGGACGGAGAATATGTGTGAAGGAAATGTCGGCAGGAGGATGGCACACTGGCAGCTCAGGAGGCAGGAGTTCTCCAGCAGCAATCCCAAGCTCACCTTGGCACACTTGGACTCGCAGCAGGGTGCAAAAGACAAAAAATCTTTATCGGGGTGGTCAATTCTCTCCTCTTCCTGTGCTCCTGTTGCCTGTGCTCCTTCTCTCAAAGACAACAACCTTGCACCAGGCAGCACTGTTGGTGTGCTGCCAGGACTCACGGCTGCTGAAGGTGAGTGTGGCAAAGGCCCTGCTCAAACACCTAGTGCCTCTTCGTGCTGTAGTCTAAGCCCAGGAGAGGTCAGAAGCAAAGGGAGTCTGAAACGTTGGAAACTTTCCTTTTCTCCAGCAGGAGAATCTCAGCAAGGACTTTTGGATAAGAACAGTTACGGTTTGGACGGAGGAGGAATGTCCAGAGAGCACCAGAAACAGGACATGGGACAGGGCCTGTTGCCCTGGGGGTTTTTGCAGGTGATTTTTGCACGCTTGTGTAAAGTTTTCCAGAGGCTGCAGCAAATCTGCAGATGAGAGGAATGATGTCCCTGAATCACTGTCTTCTCAAGGGCCGGGAAACACAATGTGAAAATACATGGTGAAAATAGTGCACGCAGTAGGGCTTCTCTTAATGAATGGCGCAAAGAGGAGCAAGAAGGGAATCTGATTTACCCATTACCATGTGTTTCAGCATCCTGGCTTTTGTGCCTCTGAGGCATGCAACTCAAGGGCCTCTCCTTCCTCCAGTGATCAACGTTTCTTATGTCCCAGCTTTTCCTCTTGCTCCCAGCTCAGTTTTCCAAATCCTTTAACCAGCTGAGGCTGACCTCACCTCCTCCCTCCTCTCTCTGGATTGTTCCTTGGATGATTCTTGCAGGAACAAGAGGGAAGGCATAACTTCTCCAGCCCTGTTACTGAGTGCATAAGTTTAGCTCCCAGAGCTTCCCCTCCCAGTCTTCTTGCTCCTTGGCCATCCTGAATATGTGCCGTTTCTGTGCTGCCTCCTTTGATTTCTGCAGAGGAAGCCTTTGCCAGCAGTGGATCTGTCTGATTTTTCTCACTTCACCGTGGCAGCTTTGGAGCTGCCAAGATCCCTGGAGACTCAGCAAGTCTTCAAACAGTCAAAGGAGCTGAGATCCAGTCTCCTGAGACATCTGAGCACAGCACAGCATCCGCTTTTTGATACAATGCTATCAAGACATTTTTCTGTATTTCTTTTTTTTTTGCAAATCAAGAGAATGGAGCTGGTTTCTCTCCTGCTGTTGTTGGGGGCTGTTGGAGAAGAAGGTGTTTTCATTTTTCAGCTCTTGAGTCAAAGAATAGGGGAGGAGAAGATGGGGGAGAGGAGGCAGGAAAGGAATATCTGAGAGGATGACAAGGGAGAACATCTGCTCATGGCTTTTCCACAGGGCTGATCCTCTCTGAGCCATAGCAGGAGGCAGTCAAAGGGCATTGCCCAGTGCTGGAAAGCAAAGCCCAAGTGGCAGGAGGTGAGCAGTAATGAAAGGGAGGTGGACAGCTGAGGGGCTGCAGGGGGCTAGGACACACCAGGGAGCCCAGCAGCACTTGGCAGGACAGGACTGAAGGAGCCACTGGCTTTGCTGAGCTTCCAGCCAGATGTCTTGACCCTCTGGCCAGTAAGTTGGTGTGGCACAAGCCGACCTCCTCCTTTCACCCGTGCAGGGGAGATATTAGTTTTGCCTCCTCCCAGTTCTGTGGGGCACCTTGCCATGCAAAGACACCCACAGGCCTTCCTGTCACGCTGCAGGCTCATGACCTGTCCTGTGCTCTGCCCTGCTGCCCAAGCCCACCCTTCAAGGACCCCTGGCTCCCTTGGCTTGGGAGCCGCCTCTGCCAGTGCTTCCTGGATCCCAGTCCCTGCTCCTGCCCTGGAGTGCTCTCCATGGAGACTGTCACAGGGATCAAACTGCTCAGATACAGGGATGCTCCAGGTTATCTGGATGAACACCCACATTGTCCCTGGGTAGCACCTGCCAAGCAGCCAGGCCTGGAGCAGGATCTGGCAACATTCTGCCTTGAGTTGCAAGGCAAATGTATTATTCCTAATCCCCATCAAGCTCCTTCCCTGGGTTTAGCTTGTGATCATTAGTATAAAAAATAGCCTTGGCATAGAGTACTCCTCCTGCTTGGCTTAGCTCCAAACTTCTGCCCCACTGGACATCCCAGAGCCTTCTACAGGAGTCTGCTTTGTCCCAGTTCTGCTTTGCCAGGCTGTAATTTCTGCCTCAACAAAACCACCTTGAAAGCAGAGCCTTGCTGAAGCCCTCCAGGCATGCTGTGCGTCCATGCAGGTACGCCCTGTTCACTTCCCTAGCATGTCCCTTGGCACCAGCAGGACAGAGCATCTTCAGCCAAGCTTCTGCTGTCTTGGTAAGTCATCTCAGCAGGGACCTTGCCTTCCCTTGGAGCTGGCTGCAGGTATGGTGCCACTGATAATAGGCCCTTAAAAGTCTCTCTGTACATGCCGGGAATGCATCAGCTGTTAATACCCATATTTCCCATACTGCCCATACTTTTTCCCTGCTTCCATATGCATATTCTCTGACAAGCTTCCTTTCTTCTGCCCGAAGCAGGTTCATTTTTAATTCATCTGTGATTTCCTCTGGCTGCTCAGGGCACACAGACTCTCCGGCTGCATCCCTGCATGAGAGGGAAGGGAGCAATGAAGGATGCTGGCAGAGCATGGCACTCCCCCCTACCTCTCTGCACTTGATCCCAGCATCTTGAGAGTGCATCTCTCCCTCATTCTCCCCACAGAAGGTCTAAGAGGCTTTTAAGCCCCCCTCACATAGGCATGCACTCCACTCTCCACTAATCTGTGGTGCTATTTATTAACAGACCCAGCAAGGGCTGGGTGAAACTTGTGAGTCATTAATTCAGCTGGAACGATGAGCTAATGAGAGAAACCTTGCACGCTTCCCTCCCCACTCCTGGTTGTTCAGTGCATATTAATCTTCCCGAGTACATGTGCCAGCAGCATCCCCAGCAGCTGAGCACACTGCTGCATGTTTGCTTTATGGGCCGTTGTTCCCCATGCCCAAGACCTCTGCTTGACTTGCTATAGTTCTTCCCAGTGAATTTGTTCCAAACCAGATGATTTAGTGGCAAGCAGAGACCTGGAGATAGCAAGGAGAGGCTGTGCACATTAATGAAGCCCCTGTTAGTGCTCATGTGCTGTCACCTGGGCAGGGCCAGAGCTGAAGTCCCCAGTTCCCTTTTGCCTGGTGGGACCGAGCATTGTCCATCCTTCTGCACATGGTGAGGGGCTCTGGGGTATGAATTTGTCCAGCTGGGCTGGATAACAGCAATTCAGCTGCTATAGGGCAGTGCTAGCATTGCTGAAGTATAATTAATTCCGTGCACTACCCGGGGGATAGAGGGGAGTTTGAATACGAAGGCTGTAAAACTCTCCTGGGTGAATGTATCCATCTTGATTTGAGCTTTGAGATTTGAGTTTTCCCAGTTGTGTATCTCTTAAAAATATTCCCACAGAGTCACAAATTCCTGTAGAGGAACTGAAAGGCTGCCAACAAGAGGCTCACTTTTCTTACTCTTAGAAATAGCCCACAGCACTCTCGGGATCCATTGACCCCTGGCTGCAAACCACCGACCTGAAGCTTGTAGGGGAGGGAAATGAGAGGGCAGCACTGTGATTTCCACCCACATAAAGCTGTGCACTCCAAAGGTACCAGGGTAGGCTATTAGTTCAAAAGCCCCTGCCTGCCATTATAAACCTGGCACCATCAGGCCAAGGGCTGCATGCTCCCTGAGATGCTGGGAACAGGCAGCTGCCCACTCCCTGCCAGGGTCTGGCACAGGACGAGGCTTGGCACATGCTGAGCTCCACTGCACATTGTCTATGACATGGTTTTCAGTTTGTCTTCTGACCATAAGTGTTTGGTTTCTCTTTAAAGGAAAATTTCAGAGGGCTGGTGGCTGCCACCAGTGGAAGGACCACCACTGGGTCTCAGCCTGGGCCAGGATACAGAAGCGAGTGTGGTTTGATGCCATCAAGCAACAACCCAGTTTTAGGTTTGAGCGTGGGAGGACTCTGCTTCTTCCTCAAGCTCAGATGGCTGCTATTGCCTGAGCCCTAGGAGCAGGATGTATTTAAATATTACTGTTAATTGGGAGTATTTTACTCTGTATTCCTCCTAAAAATTAGTTCTCTTGATTGGAAACTCTAAGTCAAGGCATAAAATAACTGTAGGTTGATAAACCTCATGTAAATGTAAGTACTCACAAAATTCTTATTTGTTGCTCAAAAGTTAACGCTAAGCCAAGAACTCAGGAGGCACCCAGAACCTGGAAGGAAATACAGCACCAGAACATAGCAGCAGCAATGGGCTAAGTGCAGCAAAAGGACTGTCCTTGGCTCAAGGATGAGCTTGGTCACATTTGAGAGTCTGCTGCAAACACCAAAAAGGAGAAAGGCTCATTTTCCACCCTTGTCCTAGCAGTGACATCTGCAAGGTTGAAATCTGTAGTGCTGAAAATCCACAAGGACCCCACAGCCAGAAAGCAAGCCGAGTTCATTAACTGCCTCTAATGCTGACTTTAATAAATTGTATGGCTTTTAAATGCAAACATATTTTGAGAGACCTCTTTTGTCCTGTATCTAGGACAGGTAAGGCAGGATCATAAAACCAAGTGCAGATTCTGACTTTGCACATGTTTCGGTTAATTACCATCCAAATTAAAGCTTATTCAACTGATGATTTTTTTTTAAATCATCTAGTGAATAAATGCAATATTAAGCCTTTCAACACAAAGTGAAAAAAAAATTCGAATAAATGTTAATTACATAATAGCTCTAGTAAGCTGGTTTAACTAGAGTGGAAGCTGGCAAAAAGCAAGTATTGGGTTTTGCTGACCAGCACCAGTCAGCTTGCTTCAGGAAAACAGGGAAGTAGCTCAAATGTGAAACAAGATTAGAGTGGATTATTTAAAGGCTTCCTGTTTACAGATTTAGATCAACTTGAATTGAAGTCAATTCATCCTTCCTGCCTGGAAGCAGTTTGCTGAGAAAAGCGATGATGGCGGCAGATCAGGGGTTGTGGCAGGTGTGATTCCCCCATACTACCTTTTCACCTCTCTCCACAGAGAGGTGTTGTATCTAGCTTGTATTTTTCAAAAGAAGACTATGAGATGAGTGGATCATCTACCAGTACTTCTACTGAAGAGGGATTATTGAGCAAGGCATTTCCATTTAACCTAGGAAGCCATAGCTGCTGGATCATGCCGTGGAGCTGCATGGTTGGCAATACCCTCGTGAGGACCTCCCTTTTGCAATGAGGGAAGCAGGATGCTGAGTGCCTGGCCAGAGTCCCTAGGCACCCCTAAACTGCAGCGAGACCCTTGTGTCCCCCATGTGCCCAGCCAGGAGAGGGCCCCCTCCTCGCCACCCCCTCACAGAGCCCCTGCAGATGGGGCTGGTGTGACAGACAAATCCCCAGCGGCCCGGCCATGCCAGATGCCTGGCACGTCAGTGTTGCTAAGTGAGGAGAAGTTTTAACGTGTTGATTAATGCCCTGACTCTGGGTGAGTAATTAGAATTAATGTGGGATATCAAATCAGGAAATCAGGCATTATTAGGAGGAATTAGTGATTTATTTTCATTTTACGCCTGGCTCACCCCAATCCCCCAACACAGACGGGGGATTTGGCAAGAGATGAAGCTCCTTACTTAGAGCACAAGGATGAAGAAGTAAGCGGTGATGGGAGGAGGAGGAAGAAAGTGGAGAGACAGCTCCTACGTAATTAATCTCATCACAGCCAAGTCTCATCACCGCCTGTGACTGCTGTGAGCAAGGTGCAGAGCAGCAGTGAGGGACCATCGCCACTGCTTGGAGTCCCAGCCAGCTGCAGCTGGAGACATGGTGAAAGCCCAGGAGCCACTTGAGCAGGGAAGTGCCATTCTGGCACGAACCCTGGCTCTTCCCTGCTCTGGTTGCTTTTGCTCTTACAGGCTGTGAATAGTTCAAACAAGCCAGACGTAAATCCATGCCCCTACAATGGGCAACATGGCAGCATGGCAAAGCAGGGGTGAGTGTCACTGGTGCTAATGCTGGTCTTCAGAGGGGTCCTCCTCTGGCACAGCAGTCGTGGCCAAGTGGTTTCAAGCCCCACAGCAAAGCCTTTGCCCAAACACCCTGCCACATCACAGCTGGCTGCTCCAAAGCTGCTGTCAGTCAGCGCATGGTTGCAAGCCAGCACGTGTGGCTGACAAACAGCTTGCAGCAGACAGCTTCCCAAGCCACCATGGGGTGAGGGCAGGCTGGAAATCACAGACTCATAGAATTGGTCAGGTTGGAAAAGACCTTTAAGATCACCAAGTCCAATCATTAACCTGGCACCACCAAGTCCACCACTAAACCATATTCCTAAGTGCCACACTTACACGTCTTTTAAATACTTCCAGGGCTGCTGACTCCAACACTTCTTTGGGCAGCCTACTCCAATGCTTGACAACCCCTTCAGTGAAGAAATTTTTCCTAATATCCAACTTAAACATCCCCTGGCACAGCTTGTGACTATTTTCTCTTGTCCTATCACTTGTTATTTGGAGGAAGAAACCAACCCCCACCTCACTACAACCTTGGTGAAAGAAGCAGGAATGCTTGGGGTGGCTTGGCAGGGACAAACAGCAGCAGAAACATCCCATTAGCCTTTCATCACCGATGTTCTGCATTTGCAGGGAGAATTTAAATGCTGAAGAGACCAGAGCTGCTGGTGGAGTAGGAGACTCAGAAGTGCTGGTGCCCAGCTGGAGTGCTGGTAGGAAGAAGTAGGGGACAACCTTAGGGGGCAGTGCCCCAAAAAGCTCCCTTTCATGATCAGACCCATTTGCAAATTCATCTTCTTAGGCAGAAGTTTTAGGCAGATTTTTTTCACTCTTTCTTTTTTTTTCTCCAAGATGAAAATGTCATTGGTATAGTTCATAGTACCCCCTGTAGCACCTCAGCCATATTTAGTGCCTTTGATATGTGCTGCATGCGTCCTCCCTCCCTCCCATGCAGTGGGAGAGAGCTTCAGGAGCAGCGCTCAGTATGCACAAAGGCTGTCTCTCAAGAAGTTTGTCTTCACCAAAAAAGGCAGGCAACCTTTCTATTTATAATTACTTTGAGTCTATAAACAGGTTAAAAAGCCCTCTCTCTCTCTCTCTCTCTTTCCTTTCTGCTCATTTGCCAGAGAAGAGAGGAAAGCAAACAAGCATAATACAAGATGCAGCACTGTGCGGCTCAGTCAGGCTGTGTAGTGGAAAAATCCTGTGCTGTCCTGGGCATTGCAGATGGAGCCTGAGTGGCACAGCTCAGCCTTTACCTCGTACCTGAAGTTTTCGTCCCAGCTGAACAGGCAGTCGATCCGCTCTTGCACAAAAAGAAAGCAATCAGTGAGGTGCCACCTCAGAAAAAAACCAGTCCCTGCCCTGGCACACAGTCCTGTGCAGGGAGGCAAGGATGAAGAGCTGGGTTTGACAGGGTATGAGGACAGCAAGAGTCCTCTCTCCCAAGCAGGAGGGCTTGGGAGGTTTCAACCCCCACTAAGGTTCATTGACCGTGCACTCTCTGAGGAGGCATAAGAAATTGCAGAGCCGAATGCTAAAATGCAGCCTGCTGTGAAACATCACAACGATTTACATGTAGATTTTAATCAGAATTGAGATGTATTTGTTTAATTAGCACCACTGTAACCCGGGCTTGGATGGAAAAGCTTCACCAGGGAGTCAGGTTAATGCAGAGTTGGACACTGGGCGCCCCAGGAGAACAGACTGTATCCAAAGAACCTGCTACATTGGGACAGCTTGATCACTACTGCATGAGGAGCCAGAAGAGTCTTTCTAATGTGGCACTAGCAGGGCAATCAGCTCTTGGCTTTGAGAGAAGATGCTTTAGCCTGAGGAAGAAAAGCTAGGGCCCATCACAGCAATCTGCAGTCCCAGCCCAAGTGTGGCTGGAAACAGTGGTTTTTCACCAAAAGCAGCATATGTCACTCAGTTGAGTTAAGTGAGGCTTAAAAACAAACAAAAAAGAAAACCAAATCCAAAGAGAAAGAAGCATGTCTTTGGAATAGTCTGCCTTCTCAGCTAGTGTCTGGAACATTTCGTCTCTGCCTGAAGACACCCCGACCAAACCTGGAGCGGGAGGGAAGGGGTGAGTGCCAACTGGCACCTGCCAGCCCAAACACCAGGACACTCTCCAGAGCAAAACCAGGAGCTGCCTCAGCTCCATCTGAAGGGGCAGGGTCATCCAGCTGGGGTTGCAACATGCTCCCAGCTGCTCTGTGGCAGCACTGACAGCCCAGCTATGCAGTTGCACGTCAGCCATACCAACAACAAAGGGACATGAAGATACTATAAAAAACCTGCAGATGTCTGCATGTAAATATTTGCCATATCAGGTGTTTCCAGCCTCACAGAAAGAAACTGGGCATCTGCTCAGACCTGCTGGCAGAGCAGTGGCATTCTGGGGCCTGGGCTTGGGCACAGCTACTGAGGCACACCATGGCAAGGAGCTGATGAGGGGCACTAATGGCAAGGAGAAAAGCCGAGGCTGGGGAGAGAGAGGGAGACAGAACCATGTGAAGGGGAACGCCCAGTGCAGAAGGATGGGAAATCACCAGTGGGACAGGGTGGATGGCAAGGGACAGAGGTCCCAGCTGGCAGGTGCCTGCTGGCTGTGGAATAAGGACTGTGTCCTCCTCTGGCCATTTTCAGGAAGCAGCAAGGGGACAGTCACTTTCCTTGACCAGCTGTGAGGGAAAACTTGGATTACTGCAGGTGTCGTTTTCGGTGCTGACTCCTGTACAGGGCAGGAGCGGGATGAGGATTTTAAATAATGAGGCACGATACGCCTGTGAGCTCAGTGATGGATTGAGAGTGGCATTAAATGGGACTCGGTGCCTGTCTTTATCTTGTCTTTAGCCATCACAGAGCGGGTGACATAAATGCTGAGCACTGAGGCCTGGGAACTGCTGCCCTTTTTGGCCTGGAGAGAGGTAATGCCAGCAGCAGAGTGCAGAAGGGGCTGGGGGCATCACAGACCCCACAGCCTTCTTTGCTATATGGTGCTCTGGAAGCTGCCTTCTGAAAGGAAATGTATTTGGAGATCCTGTAACCTTGGCTTACTAAAAATTCTTCTTATGTACATCCTCAATTCAAAAGAATTTGAGGAAGAACAAGTCAAATCAAAGCTTTTTTTGTATGAGGTATGCTATCTCCTTACATGGAGCTAAAAGATGTGGCCCCTGCCGCTTATGTCCCTGTGACCCTCTTCCTTTGGTGCTGTCAGCCCTGATGCCACAGGGATAGGCTTGGCTCACCTTGTCCAGGGCTGCAGCACCTGCTCCCAGGGCAGCCCTTCCATGGGAGCCCAGAGTGGGAGAGGGTGGGTGGGCAATCCCCGGCGTAATCCTGAATGCCCAGCCCTAATGCTGGGCTCTGCAGAGCTTGTCTCGGGGGCTGCCATCCCACTTGGCACATGGGCTGCCATGCTGCCTTCCACAGTGCCCCTCTGCTCCTTCTTGTCCAGGGGCTGGGATAGGTTTGCCTGCTGCCAGACACCAGTGCACTTCTCCTTCTCACCTCCTGGAACCTGCAGGGCATGCCTCAGCCAGCCCAAAGCAGAGGGCTGCTGAAATAAAGTGCTAAGGAAGGGACCAGCAAGTGCCACATGGGGTCAGGCCAGGGGCCAGAGCAAGCACAGAGGTCCCTGGCTGCATCCCAATGCCTCACCTGCTGCCCTGGCCCCGGGATGGAGCCCTGCACTCCCAGTGCTGCAGGATGGGCAGCTCCTGGGCAGGAGAGAAGGCATGGTGGCAGGCTGGCCGCAGGCAGAAGGCTGCAGGCAGGCTCTGGCACTGGCAGTGGCAGGCACACAGACAAGGCTGGGCTCCACTGAGGCAGATTGATAGGTGTCTGGTGGAAAACATCCTACCGATAGGCCGAGAACAAAACGCAAACAGGGAGAAATGACAGCTGTTCCTGTAGCTTTTCCATCATCTCTGCCGATAGCAGCCGCAGCGCCTGCAGCTCCGCGATTGATGCATCTCCGGGGACTCCGGGACTGCGGATGCCACAATCAGGAAGGATAAAAGAATTGCTGCTGGAACCCAGAGGAGACTTCGGATCCTTATCAGGAACAAAAAGGACATCAATCTGTTGCCAGCACAGGCCCGTCAGATGCAGCCGCACACTCAGCAGCCAGCCCGGCAAGGCTGGCAAAGCACATCCGTCGCTGCCAGGCCCCCCTCCTCTCAGGGTAGCTCTGCTTCAGCCAACCAGCATCGGGCAGCACTGCTTGGCTAAGAAAATCCTTGGCAGGAAAGATGTGGTAAACAGAGCAGGAGATGAGCCTCTTCAGAGTCCCAGCTGGCTCTGGAGGGGTTGGCCCTGTTGCCTCATGCAGCCTGACAGACCAGCTGGCTGCCCTGTGAGCCCTAGCCGGAGCTGAGGTGCCTCCCAGATGGTCCCCTGCTATCGAACCCTCTGGAGTCCCGGTGCCTTCAGCACATGGGACTGCTTTGCACAGCACTGACAGTGGTAAGGACTGACTCCTCCACAATGCACAAAGCTGGCATTTCTCTTTCAGGTCTACAATCAAGTCTAGCTTCTGGGTGTGCTAAGAGGTAAGTATGAGGCACACAGCACGCCTGTTGGTTGAAAAGCACCCAGGTCCTTGTGTAAACTGGTCTCCTGGCCCTTCCAGCCAAACCCTGCTGCGGGAAGCCCAGCCGCTGCACCTCTGATCTGTGTGAGGGGCCTGGTACTCACGTGTCAGACATAAGCAGCATCCCTTTGTCTGCCACAGCTCGTGGCTGGGAGCTCCCCACCTGGGGACACAGTGGGCTGCCGTCCCAAAGGACCTTACTGCTGCCTCTCCTGATGCAACCTGGCTGGTATGCCTCCAGCTTCTTCTGGGGCAGGACAAACCAGCTGCTTGATAACCATACCTTTCAAACAAGCAAAGATTAAAGACAGCCCCATGGGACAGTCTGTCACATGGGCACAGCCAGGTCCTGGGCACAGCCAGGTCCTGGGCTGGCACAGGCGCCCCTGTCGTGCGTGACCAGGGCAGCTGGGCTGGTGAATCTGGAGCTGACCAGAAGGATGGGGGCTGCCAGCACTGACTCTGAGGCTGCTTTCTGCAGCAGCCATACCTCCTGCTGAAATCTTACCTCCCCAGAGCCAGGTGTGGACCCTCTTCACTCTCTGGTGTGCCACAACGGGGCTGAGGGAACCAAGGCTGCTTTCAGGATTGCACACATCCCCATCACCCACTGTCCTCCACCCCAAAGGAGATGTATAACACTAGGAGCCCCATCCCCATAAAGCTAGGAAGAGTTGATTGGCATCACTGTGGAAAGAGCTATTGCCTAATGCACCTGTGACAGCTTTTGGTGAAAATACAACTATTTCTTAAAGTCCATTCCCTGTCTGATGGGGGAAGCAGGACAGCACATCAGCAGCCTGCTCTGAGCTGCTCCCCAGCCTGCAGGCTGGCTTGGGGACCATGGAATGTCATGGCACAGAAGTATTCTGAGATGTGCAGTACACCAAATCTCTTATTTAAACTTTCCTGGTCATGGTGTCAGTAGCAAAACCAAAAGATTTGAGCAGCAAAAAGCAGCTCTGATTTTTAGCAATCGAGGTGTTTTGTTTGGTTCTGTGCATACAGACACAGAGCTCTCAGGCGTGCACAGCCACAGGGAACTGCGCTGATCGAGTTAAGCGTGGCGAGACCTTGCTATGGTGCAGAGCAAGTGCTAATGCTGTGTAAAGAGTTCTATTCGGTTTAGAATCGAAGCAGAGAGAGAGTTTTCAACATCTTGGGGAAATTACATTGTGGCCGTTTGAATCTCCACTGCTACTGCCCTCTGGAGAAGGCTGGAGATACTTCTCCCTCTTCTGGAATGTTTGTCTCTGTGACTATTTCGTATGAGCTCTTCAGCTGGTACAGAGCTACTGGAGAGCCAAGCTCCAGAGGAGGAAGGCGTTTTGGGATGGGCTTGAAGTGCTGCAGCCCACACATTGGGCCATGCAGGGCAAGCCACAGTGGTGAAGGAAGGTAGTAGGAGATACTTGGAAAAACATGAGTATTTGGGGACAAGGTTTTAAGACTCAGAGCAAGCTATAAAGCTGTAAAAGTGACCCCATTGCTGTGCCTGACTCAGGACTTGCTGTTTCTTCTGCAAACCCAGTTCCTGATGGCAGGAGCATGTTTTTCTCTCTCTCCCACCTCACCTCACTTTTAAATAAGCTTCTATCCCTCACTGCTTGGAGGAACACTTTGAAAACCTGACCCCAATGCACCCTAAAAGCTCAGAAAGCAGGAAGTAAATAAAAAGAGCATTTTCTCTTCTAACTTAAAAATCACATTTAAGAAAAAAGCCCAGCAATCTCCTAACCCTTCTTGCCCTGGTTCAGGAGAAAATTTTTTCCTCTTTCATTTCAAGGCTAGTGCCTCTGGGGGATTTGGAGTTGTGGTGCCAGTGCAGAAGAAGCCAGTGTGGCCTCTGTGCCCCTTTCTGAGGATATTCAGTTGTCCCAGTGGCTGGCTAATGCTGTCACCTGCCAGCCAGCACTTAGCGGCTGTGGGGGACCATAGCATTGCCCACACTGACATCCTTTCCTGATGCAGAGTTTACCACGAGCATGGATGCAGCCACAGAAGCTGTACCTGTGCTGAGAGCCTTGCCACCCTTCTCTGGCCAGGGTGACTTTGCTAATGCAAAGTCTAATTTACAGTCTGGCCAGGGGCTAATGCACTCACCTAGAGCTCTCTGGTGGCCTGTCCTAGTCCCAGAAGCCTGTCCTGGGCACACACATGCTCTGGCAGAGAGGGCATCCAGCCCTCAGAGCATCCATGGATGATGGTGTCCTCCATATCTGCTCCCCACTTCTACTCATCAGCTGTAAATGCTGGCAGGAGATCTCGAGCTGGAAGCAGGCACTGGCAGGTAATTGCTAAAGCAAGCAGGGCTGCATTAATTGAGATGACGGCAGCCAGCAATGTGCTCTCCATTAGGCTTGGCTCTGCAGCGGCCGGTGGGGAAGTGGAAAAGATGGGGGAGCAGGGGACAGAGCCTGCTTTGCTACAGTGATGCTTCAGGCAAGGTACTGCAAGGGGGCAGACGGGAAACCTGTCTCCCCCTGGGTACTCCAAGCATTGTTGGCTGCACCTCTGCCACTCACTGTGGCTCCACACCCCACTGGTGTGGGCTGTGCCATATCCAGCACTGGAGCTGGCTTTGCTGATGTGCACTGGGGGATCCCTGCCCGGTGGACAGTACTGCCAAAGAAATGCGAGTGGCTGACGCAGCCACAGGGTGGGAGGCAAGCAGCCATCTGTGACAGGCATGTGCATGCCCAGCAGGGAGGGGCGGGGGATCTGCAGCCCCCCTTTTCGCCCCCTCTCCTCCCACCTGTTCTAGAATCGTGCTTGGAGGTACCGCAGGCCCTGGGGAGATGTTGCAGCACCCTGTCCCCAAACGACTCACTGACGCAAAGGGAAGATATTACTCAGGCAACACGTGAGAGTGGGAGAAGAGGGAGGCGATGCAGGCCAAGAGCAAGGGGTGTAAGCAGAACTGAGGGGGGAGCCCAGGGCTGTCAAGGCAGAAATTTGGCCTGTCAGAGCTGGGGAGTGGCTGCAGACCTGGCTGGCTGAAGGCGCAGCAGGATAGAGGGGCACAGCACAGCCAGATGCGGTCCAGGTCCTGATGCCTGTGGCCCCAGATCTTGCCTGGGGCCACCCTGCCAAGCTGCTAGAGCAGGGCTGCTTTGGGTTAGCCTGGACTTGCCAGACCAGAGGGTTCACAGCACAGTCTAAAGTTGCTCTGCCACTGTGGAGGAACTGGGAGCTGTGGCCACAGGAGCTAATGGTTGCAAAATGAATTGGAAAGAAACAGTTTGGTTGCCGTGGTTTGTCTGCAGCAACAATGAGATGAGCAGGGCTGTCACGGGATGCCCAGAAGATGGGCAGCAGCCAGTGACCATCTGTGCTCCTTCCCTGCTGTGTGCTGTGGGCTGGGCTGCTCTGGAGATGGATGCTCCTGAAGCAAGCGTGTCCCATCCACCAGGGATGCACCACTGCCCAAGGAAGGCTGTCACCAAGATGAGGCACCCTGTATGGGGACTAGGAAACAGATGCAGTTGCCCAGTGCTGTGTGCTGCAGAGATCAAAGCCACCTTAATCACAGGTGTTCCTTTCAGCTGCTTACACTGCTGCCCACTGATCTGTAGGGAAATGGTTCAGCCAAGGGCTTTAGGAGAAATGGTTCAAAAAAACAGCCAATGTCACTGATGTAGGATGTGAGGGCCAAGGGTGAGGGCAGAGCCCCTCCCCTAGGTAAGAAAGGGGCTTCCAGGCACTGCATGGCCCAGAGGTGCTCTTTCAGCAGGCTTTCTCTTCCACACCCAGCACATGGAGGCATGAGGAGGGACACCAAACACCTGCAGGAGTACAAACATCTCCTCTGGCCCTGACCGCCGGGGCTCAGGGACCCCAAAGGCAGAACCTCACTACATCCATATTGGGGCAGCCAGCAGGGAAAAGGGAGGAGCTGCATGCAGCTGTTATGGCAACAGAAGTCCTCAAGATAGGGAAGGGAAAAGGCACTCTTTAAAGCATGTTTCCATGGCAACAAGCATCTTCAAAGGCCTCTATAAAAACAGAATTTAAAAAAAAAAAAAAGGTTTCCATAGGGGTGGGGACTTCTGTGAGCTCAGCTGCCTCAGGTGCTTTGAGAGTTAAATGAAGAGCCTGGGACTTCCTGGGAGGGGACAGGGTCAGCCCTACAAGGCAAAGGGTGGGCGGGGGCAGAGTTTTGCAGCCTGGGGGCTGTATCATGCCTCCTTCCTCCTCCCTGTGTTTGCTGGTTTTTTGCTAGGTGGGCCTTTGCCCCATAAGATGGCCAAGTCTGGCAAAGATGGCAGGAAACAAATAGCCTGGAAGAAGCTGAGGGGCAAGGAAATGCCTGTGCTCTTGCTCTGGCTCTTCCAGCCTTGCTTTCCCTACTGAGGGAAGGACAACCTCACAACATCCCTGCTACAAGAGCTCGTGAACTCTGCACCTCCCAGGGATGGAAGGCTGTAGGTGGAGAGCTCTGGGTCAACATTGCAGCTGGGAGCATGCAGAGTGACTGCCTGCTGAGGACAGCAACGTGGCAGCATGGCCATGGCTGAAGTGACAGGAAAGGGCCAGCTGTCTGTGTGGGAGCAGCAGTGACAGCCTGCTTCGTGTGGGGATGGAATGGGATGGCATGGCATGGCATGGCATGGCATGGCATGGCATGGCATGGCATGGCATGGTGCCAGCGTGGTCAGGCACAAGGTCCATCCTGCACAATTCTGAACCCGTTTTGTCCTCTCTGTGCTCTGGTGCTACAGGAACTCTGCAAGGATGGACAGAAAGGCTTTTCTTTCTTCTTAGCACACACACCTGATAGAGATACATCTGATAGAGAAATATCAGCCATACCTGGAAGGGCACAAGCTCCTGACAAAATTGTAGTCGGCCCTGGCCCTGGCTGCACCGTGTGCTGGGGGTGTAGGTTACCTCAACTGGGCACCACAAATGCTTTCAGAAGGGGGCTTCAGCCTGCTTCGTGTTCTTTCCCCCTTCTCTTCAAAGGCAAATTTGCCCCAGCTTTCTCTGTTGTGTGACCACAAGGCTTGAGCTCACTTCCCTCATTCTGTGGGGTTACTGCCTGGTCTGCAGCAGGGACTGGCAGGGATGAGACAGCTGGCCCACAGTGCTGTGAGCAGAAACAGGTGTCCATGGGCTCGCTTCAGAGTCATGAACCTCATTAGTTGGGGCTGAACTGCAGCCCCTTTATCTGCTTTTATCACTGCCCTCACACACTCATTACCAGGGACTCCAGGCATCGCTATGGCTGTCCCACCCTGAAAACAAAGCCTCCCTTTGCTTGCTCAGCAATGGTAAGCACTGACTTTACCTTGGGATGGGGGGCACAGGGGTGATGGGTAGGAGAAGTGCCCTGATGCTGAACAGGTCTTGGCTGAACAAGCTTTTTGAGACTGTGGAAGACCATGGGGGCTCCAAATCTTTAGGAGTTGTTCAATAAAGCAGATGAAAAGACACATCCCAGATGGCCTATGCTTCCTGGATCTCTTCAGTGTGGGATGCACTCAGTTTTAGATGATATAATTTAATCTGTGGTCATACTTCAAATAAAAGACCTTGCAATTAAAAGGAGGGACAATAGCTGTCAGAGTCCTGGCCCTGCAGCTGTCATTGGTTTTCTATCAGAGTACTCCCTGAGAGGTTATTGACTTCCCTGAGAGATCGACCACCCTACAGCGCCTGGCTCCACATCAGGAGAAGATTGTCCAGCCCCTTCTCTGCAGAAATGTGGACTTCCATGCCTTATTTTAACACTGCTGCTTAGCTTGTTGACTAAAAAACTCTACACTCAAATGATCCTGATTCAGAATAATGTTCCTAATGCTGCCAGGAGCCCCTTAAGATGCTGGAGAACAAGCACTTTCCCAAACCCATTCTCTACAATCACATATATCCACTCCTTTCTGCCTGATGCAATAGGCCTGCCCATGCTCTGGTCTCCAGTTTTACCAATAGATTTTGAGACGTAACATTACCTGAAGAGTACTTTGGGAGGCTTTTTTGTTTAATTGTCTGCCACAGCACAATATTGTTGGCAAGTGGTGCAGGAGAGTCTGGCCTCACACAGTGCAACAGGCTAGAGGCATATTGAGAAAGACAAGTAATAAAACAGAAGTGCATTAAAGGGCTTCCTTCAAGTGTGTAAGTGAGGGAGATTCTACACAACCAAAAGGTGCAGCTTAAAGGACTGTCTGAGCTGGGTGGATACAGCAGGGCTGCACAGCAGAGCATTTTCCTAGCTTGGAAGAGGCAGGAGGGGAGCAACCCAGAGCACACCACTGACTGCCCAGGAGTCCCCTGTGCTGCTGCAGGGGCAGGAGGCACCACAGCTGCAGTCCAGCTACTGTTAACTCCCACCAGCAGCTCCAGGTAATAACACCAGGGTAAACCACTCACTTCAGTTACATTTATCAGGCAATCAGAGTCACATCAGCAGCTCCACTACCACAAAAATGAGATATGAGAACCCATGTGCTGGGGAATATGGAGTTCAGCACGGGGTATGTAACAAAGGGCACGGCTAGTGATGCTGGGGGGATCAGGGGGATGCCACTCCAAGTGTGCTGGGAAGCATGGGCAGCTGATGAGCTGGGGACAAGATGTGCTCCAACAGAGCTCCCTCCTCTCTCTGTCAGCCCCCAGGCACCTGCATCAGGACCAGTTAATGTGGGACATGTTGTGGGACATGTTGTGGGACTGGCTGTGCCTGTGAGATGATTCCTCTCCAGCCTTTTGTACTTGTTTTTCTCTAGCCCATCTGCCCCAGCTAGCAGGGGATCCTGGGGATCAGACAGAGCTGGAGTGGGGCAGAAGTTATGTGAGTGCTTGTGTTCAGTGAGCTCTTGGAAATTATCCTTAAACCCTTTTTATACTCTTTGATGAGTAAGTGGAAGCAAGGAAGGGGTGCCTGCCTTTTGGTTCTTACTATATGGACCCACACAGAACAGGACAGCAGGGAGGCAATGCCACAAGATGCATTTCTGTCATCAGAATACAAGCTGCTGCAAGGAGCCCTGCAGCTCCTGGTTTACGTTACAGTAGCCAACAGCTCCTCTGTGAGGCATAAACTGGCCCTTCTATGTTTTAATCCATGGAATAATTTTCAGGCTGCAACTTGCTGTGCATTGGAGCACTGTCAGCAGCCCTCTTGCTGCTCATATCCTGTGCGCTTGATACACACAGAAAGATAAAAGGGATTGTTTCGGTTTCACCACAGCAGAAGCACTGAGCCACCTTCCTGGCCCCATGCCCAGCCTGAGCCTGCTTTTCAGCCTCACACAGGCTTCTCCTCCTCAGCTGCATTTACCTTTCTATTTACACAGAATCACAGAAGATGCTGACTCGGAAGGGACCCACAAGGATCATCAAATCCACCTCCTGGTCCTGCACAGGATCATCCCCAGAAGTCACACCATGTGCCCAAGTGTATTGTCCAAACACCTCTTGAGCTCTGTCAAGCTGGTGCTGGGACCAGTGCTCTGGGGAACCTGTTCCAGTGCCCACCCTCTGGGTGAAAACCCTTTTCTTAATATCCAATCTAAACCTCCCCTGACACAGCTTCAGGCCGTTCCCTTGGGTTCTGTCACTCATCACCAGAGAGAAGAGATCACTGTCTGCCCCTCCTTTTCCCCTCATGAGGAAGTTGTAGACTGCAATGAGGTCTCCCCTCAGTCTCCTCCAGGCTGAACAAACCAAGTGACCTCAGCCACTCATACAGCTTCCCCTCAAGGCCCTCCATCATCCTTGTGGCCCTCCTTTGGATGCTCTCTAATAGCTGAATGTCCTTTTTATACTGTGGCACCCAAAGCTGCACACAGGACTGCAGGTGAGGCTGCCCCAGTGCAGACCAGGGCAGGACAATCCCCTCCCTTGCCCGGCTGGCAATGCTGTGCCTGGTGCCCCCCAGGACACGCTTGGCCCTCCTGGCTTCCAGGGCTCTGCTGGCTCATATCCAACTTCCCATCAACCAGGACCCCCATGTCCCTTTCCCGTGGCACTGCTCTCCAGCCTCTTGTTCCCCAGTCTGTCCACAAATCCAGGGTTGCCCCACTGCAGGTGCAGAATCCAGCACTTTCCCTTGTTAAAATTCATACAGTTGGTGATTGCCCAGCTGTCTGATTTGTCAAGGTCTCTGCAGGGCCTCCCTGCCTTTGAGGGAGTCAGCAGCTCCTCCCAGTTTTTTGTTACCTGAGAACTTAGTACCCCTTGCACTCCAGTGCCCAAGGCATTTATGAAGATGCTGAAGAGCACCGTACCAAGGACGGAGCCCTGCAGAACCCAAGTAGTGACAGATCACCAGTTTCATGTCACCCCATTCCCTGTAACCCTTCGTGCCTGACCAGCAAGCCAGTTGCTCACCCATCATGTGAAGTGTTTATCCAGCTGTGGGCCGGACATTTTGTCCAGAAGGATCCTTTGAGAGACAGTATCAAAAACTTTACTGAAATCCAGAAAGATTACTTCAACTGGCTTACCTTGATCAACCAGGTGGGTCACCTTGTCATAAAAGGAAATCAGGTTTGGTAAGCAGGACTTTCCTCTCACAAAGCCGTGCTGGCTGTGACCAGTGACTGCACTGTCTTTCAGTCATCTTTCAATACCTCCCAGAGTAATCTTCTCCATAACTTTACCAGGCCCTGACGTGAGATTGACAGGCCTGTAGTTTCTGGGGTTCTTCTTCTTGCCCTTCTTAAAAATCAGGATAACATTTGCCAGCTCCCAGTCAGCTCAGACCTCTCTGGATTCCCCAGGCTACTCAAAAATCATCAAGAGAGGTTTTACAATTACATCAGCAGCTCATTGAGGATTCTTGGATGAATCCCATCAGGCCCCATAGATTTGTAGGGATCCAGCTGGAGCAGCAGATCCTGCACATTTTCAGGATCAACTGGGAGCTGATCATTCTCGCAGTCATGGTCCTCCAGCTCAGGGCTCTGAGACCCCCTTCAACCCTCATCGGTGTTGAAGATGGAGGCAAAGAATGCGTTAAACACAGCTGGACATCCAGAAGCAGCTCCTGGCTGTGGGCAGCCCTCACTTGCTTTCCTGCTGCTCCAAGAAGTTTGGAAGGTCAGGGCTCCTTGCCCCATTTCCTCCCATTCATTCATGAGTGCTGGACTCACGTAGGTCCTTCAATCTTCTTATTAACACTCTGGATGTGAGAATGTTCAACATCATGTCAACAGGAGCCAGAGGTTAAAAAGCACAAACATAATGTCATGAAAATTCTCCTGTGCAGCCAGCTGGAACGGCAGGGGAGGAGGCAGCTGGAGAGAACTTTGCTGTCAGCCTGCACTCTGCCCTGGGTTCCTCTGATCAGGACTTTTTCTTGACTTGGGGTAGTGCCTCCCCAGTACCAAGATCCCAAGCCACAGGGAGGACAGGGATTTCAACTTACTAGTTTTGGAAGACACAGCTCCCATTTGATCCCCTGTGCCCATGTCAGCTCCTGTCTCCCCTCAATTGCTCACAAGTCCTTCAGGTGCAACAGGACTGGGTGCTCGCTTTAAAGCATCCACTCCTGCATTTGCAGTGTGGTCTTCATTCTATACATAGTCATTTAATAATAGCCAAGGCCCAGCGTATTCCCAGCTAAGCTTGACCTAAATTCAACAGCAAGGTTTATTCTGCAGCTTGAATTGCAGTGGGTGGGAGAGTCTGCAGTGGCTGGAGGGAAAAAAACAAACCTTGAAAGGGAGAAACTTGGATTGAATTAAGCCTGAATCAAAACCCAGCCATCTCCTCTGTGTTCCTTTAATTGGAAGTTCAAATTCAGTTTATTATTCCCAGCTCCATCATTTTTAGTTTCCAATGTGCTGCATGATTTGTGATCTCAAAGAGCTGTAATTGTTGTGCAGGGAAATTTTGACTGCTAGAAATTGAGCAAGGGCTGTGGTGTAGTTTGGATGATGGTTTACTAGGTTTTAGTGTTAGCCCTGGCCAGGTTACTGCCTCTGTGAGGCATTACTGGTTTGTTCTTTCATCACCTGTGGAAGGTATTCACTGGGCTTATTTATTTTGTGCTATCGCCGTGACATTCAGGCATAAAGGGCATACAGAGGTAGCTTCAAGAAACTCTGTTCTCGGGGAACAAGAAAATAGTCAGGGCTTAATAATGACAAGATAAACAGGTCTTACTCACGTGCCTTTAATCACTGTAACCCCAGGAGGGTTAGACCAATGATATCCTTAATCCTGGCCTGTTTGACCCGCTCTTAACTCTGTTAGTCAGCTCCCTGGAGGAGGAACAAAGCTGCTCGAGTATGTACAGCTCTAAGCTATTGGCTGCGCTCCAGAAAACAGTCCTCTCTGCTGTTGGAGAAGGATGCTCACCAAAGCTTTCCTTATGCTCATTCAAACACAACCCCCAAAGAAATTAATGCTCAACAGATCCCACCTGAAATGGCAGAGAAAGGAAAATGCCACTTCTCCTTGAAGAGTGGCACGGGCACAATATTGGCTTCAAGTGTGGCCAGGAGCCAATGCTGGGAGCTTTCTGTTAATGCCTTGTGCTCCTGAAGAAGCTCAGGCTCTGGCACCCGCTTCAGCAAGGCCTTGGGTCCATCTCCACCATCTCAGCCAGCTCAGCAGTGCTGGAAGAGACTGAGAACAGAGCCGGATGGAGTAGGATGAGGAGGGAGATGCCTCAGCTGGCCCTCCCCAAAACCACATCAGAACAAAGCAAGTACCTGAGTGTTGTTGTGACCCCTGCCGAAAATACATCACCACACGTGAGGGAGCCAGGCAGGAGTTTTCAGAGCCCCATTAGGGGCAGGCACTCTGCCCAACTGGCCACCAAAGCAGATGCCATAATAGATCCACCTCTTACCTGAGAAGCCAACTTCAGCCCAACTGCAGAGAATGAAGTCAGAGCAAAGCAAAAGCAGAGTCCCTCTTTGGTTTCTCCACCTGACCTAGCCTTAAAAACTCAATTTGAAGGTGGCATTAGGGAAGTAAGACATCGTTTATCAGGAGTGACAGATACAATCTATAAATTAGCATGCTCAGCCTGGGAGTTGGGAGGCAGAGATATCTGTCACTTCCTCCCTGGCAGGCTGATACAGGCGCACAAATTTGGCCAGTTCCCCAGAGCATCATCTGGTCTCCAGCAGATCTGACGACCCAGAAGTGCTGGGAAGGCAGGTGAGGAAATTATGTAGGAGAGACCTGGAAAAGAATGGAGCCCCTGACTCCACCCCACCCCGTCCTCTGTGACCTGGGGACAAGAGGACCCCCAGCTAAACGGAGTTCACATCTTAGTCCAAAGGCACAGTACATTTTTAAACACACTGTCAAGGCATCCGAAATCGGATGAGTTGCAAAATGTCTGCAGTCCATTAGGGAAAAGCTGGCTATTTTAAGATACTTCTGCATAGTTTGCATCCAAAAGAAAGGATAAACTATGGAAATGATATTTCCTTTTTACGTATATAAACTACTGTCTCTGTGCTCAGTAAATCTGGGGTTTTAGCCCAGCTCTGGGAGGTTCTGGGTGGCTTTTGGTGATGCCTGGCATGACTTTGCTGTAAAAGATACACAAACAAGGACATTCACAACATTGTCATGAGGCACTTGTCTCACTGAATCCCTCTTCTATGTAAAACCAGGGAAGCTGGCCCAAACGCTGGACAGGGGTTCATCAGGATGCCCCAGCACAGCCTCACTCCCACCCCAGGTAGCTGGGTCTCTGAATCAGCCAGTCCCTGTGGGGAGGAATGGCTCTTGGGGTGGCCGAAGGGACCACTCCTTCCAAGGCACATGGAAACTAAATGATTCGGGGGCTCAGGTGGTGCAGCCAGGAAGACTGTTAAAGGCCTCGTAAATAAGAGCCCATGTAGACAGCAGGTACTGTGGGGCTTTATAGGCCTATAAAACATCCTGAGCTGCCACGAAGGCTGGAAGGGTTGGGTAGGAAATCTAATTTCACAGGATTTAAAGCAGGTGAGAGAGATATAAATGTGTGTTTTTAATAGTAATTAATGCTGCCATTCAGAAGCATTTAAGCACTGGGTTCGGAGAGTTTCCAAGGGCTTGCCTCATAAATCACAGCCCTCTACCTGCCTGCCCAGCTCCTAAGGGGCTGGGCTACTGCTCCCTCACCTGACCCGGCCAGCTCCAGGCAGAGAGCTCAGCGTCACTGCAGCCAGGCTGCTCCCCAGCCATGGCAAGCAGAGCCACCCCCAGCCGTCCTTTCAAACTGGGGGTCACCCTGGGATGCAGGCCACCTTGCCTCAAGGTTATCCCTCTTCTTCAGAGCCAGAGGGACAAAGCAGCAGCTTCTTCACACGATTTTGCTGTGGGCTGACGGTTTTTACCCTGCCTTGTAGAGTCATTTCTGCTGCGCAGGCAATCGGGTCCCAGCCAGCTCCTGCCTGGCATGAGTGGAAAGCAGAGGCTGCTGCAGCCCACGGGGATGAGGTGGATAGTGGGGGCTGTGCAGGAAACATACAGGAACTGAGCAATGTATTTAATCCGTGATGTTTTGTGTCGTGCTGTGATTTCTAATTTGTCACCTGGCCCTTTACGGCCTGATTCCATACCGTTCTTGGGTGGCGATAGAGGCCAGCATGGGCAGCTGGAGATGTGCCCCATGCCTTATCATCCCCACGCATCCCAGAAAGCAGCCGCAGAGCTCCCAGCCCTTGCTGCATTGTGTGCTGCCACTCCTGCCTCCCACGGCTGCAAGCGGGCAGCAAAGCAGGACAGCAGGACCAGGGTCCCTCTCCACCCCAGCCCCAGCGTTGCCCCGGCCTCGCCCCAGTCCTGCCCACCGGCACCACTAGTCCCTGCCTGGGAAGGCTCCAACCGTGTGCCAGCCCTGCCCTCTAGTGTCACTTCTGCCACAGCCACTCCTTGTAATCCAGATCATTCCCCCGGCCCCGCTGGTACAGATGTTCGGTCGGCACTGAGGTGTGACTGTTTCTGGCTGAGCTTGGCTTTCACTCCAGGGGAGCAGGAAAGGGGAAGGACCCAGGCTCAGATATTTGCCAGATGATGGTGTTGTAATCTGGGGTGGAAGGAACTTGCTACTACCTTCACCTCCAGTATCTGCCCATGGTCAAAGCAGGTACCCACCATTTCTGCAGTCCAGGCAAAATCCTGAGGAAGCCAGGAGGGAAAAAGACAGCCAGGAGAAAACTTCATTAACTACTTCTTATGCACTTCCATTTATGCACAGTGAGACTATCCCAGTTGGGGATCCAGCATGCCTCAGATGCAGAGAGAATCTGAGATGCGGCCGATTTTATTAGCTGATGGGACACCTGCACTGCTTCCAGAAATAGCTCAGGTTTGCAAAGCCCAGGGCTGCTTTGATGTGGTACAGCCCTTGTAGAGGTCCTGTTGGACCCCATGGCCTCTCTCAGGTCTCTGCGGTGAGTCAGCATGACTGCTCCAGGGACCTGGCACCAGACATCCAGAGATGGAAGAGTCCGGACAGTGCTGGTTTTGATCCAGCTTCAAAGCTAGTTTGGATCCAGCTGGGAGTTATCCCCTTCTGGTCTGAGCTCCAGCAGATTCTGTGTGAGTGCCTCATGTTCTAGGGTCCAGGAAGGTGTCTGAGCTGGGTGCAGCTGGATCCAAGCACTTTCCAGCTAGTGTCACCAGGCTGCTGGAGGACAGCATGTGGGGGAGGCACCCAAGCATCTTTGCAGCAGGTGTCTGGGCCAACAAAGCTGGCACAGAACCACAGCTAAAAAATCCACCTAGACCAAAACTGTTCCAATTCCGCAGTGACTCCAGGCCTCCTCTGCACTGGACTCCCCTGGTGTTCCATGTTTTTCCACAATGAGATTGCAGAAACATCTATTATCCTGCACAGTGGAGAGCTACAGCAGCACAACCCTGACAAGGCCATTTCTCCTACGAAGCGAGGGAGTCTGGAAAGAAGCTGTATTGTAATGGGAAACACCAGTGCTAGAAACAGGTGTTTTTTGAGGACAATACTAAAAGACTCAATTGTCTCTCCTGATTCATGTTTACTACCCTAGCAGAGAGAGACCTGATTCAGCTAACCTGATCTGATAAATCCATCTTAGATTTTGCATTGGCCTTCTTCTCTTGTATTGATTATCAGCAAATACTAAATAACGGTATGACAGCTGAGACCTATTGTTACCAAGCAATATCTGCAGTTCAAACTTGAAACCTTGAAAGCTCAAGCTAATTTTGGTGAGATACACAGCAAACCAGAGGAATCGCCAGTAGGTCCAGTGAAGTAATACCCCTGTCACAATAAAGTAATACTCCTGTCACAGATGAATCCTCCTGGGTTGTTGGTCCCTGCTTGGACACCACTGTGGCACCATACTGCCTGTACATAGTCTGAGCATACTCACACTCATATGCATATCTACAGATATAAATTACTTATACGCTTGTATATACATGTGTGCTGATATATATATGAATCTAGATTGATACCTTGACTTGTAAGCTCCACCATTTACAAATGTCAGCATCAAGGATGTTTGTATTAACTGGAAATCAGATACCTACGCTTGTGAGGAACAATAAATTCTTAAACACACTGGAATGACCTCACTGCTGAGGGGATTTTTTTCCCATGTCCCATTCTAGGTAGTGGAATGAGTCCTATTCTAACCCCAAATCCAGAAACAAAACTGGCAATATTTTCTGCTGCTTTGTTTGCTCTTTTACATGACTTACAGAGGGCCTGTTCCTACAATAGCACACCGGTCGATATGTCCAGGTCTCCTGTGTGGCCAGGAAATGCAATCTGTGCTGTCTCGCCACCAGGTTTGACGTACACCCCAAAGCTCCTTGCTGTTTTGTCAGCCAGGCTGCTGGCTATCAGCTGATTTGCATGCTTTCAAGTAGGTCACCTAATTTTAGTGGGAAGGGGAGAGCTCTCTCCTCGGAGGAGCAGTGCTTCTCATAGTTAAAAAGGTTTTCTGATCACATAGGAAAGTACTAAATAAGATGCAGGAGTGTGTGTATGTGTATATGTGTGCATGCCAGCAGCAGGCAGGGCATCAGGCGTGCCAGACACCAGCAGCAGTGCAGGCAGCTCACAAGACATGGGAGCAAGGACACTACCAGCCAGATTTCCCTACACGAAGAACTGGCCAAAGCTGCTTATTTTCCAGCCTCAGACCTCCTAGTGGTAAGTGTTTATTTTGTAAGCACTCAGGCACATGAAGCAGCACACTCCTAAGCCAGGAATAATCCTGCGCAGACTCCTCACAATATGTGCTACCATGTTAATATACAACCAGGCAGCAGGGCAGGAAAATATTGAGGTCTCATCTGCATAAAGGAGTGAATCTTTGCTGCTGTAGCATAATGAACATGTTCTGTAAGGAAGTTAAAATTATTTATCATCTCCAAAAACAAGGGTAAAAGTTAACGTCATGTGCCTGTAACCACTTGTTTGTAAAAAAAAATCAGCAAAGCTGTTAACAAGATCCAGAGGTTGAAAACTTGATCCAGGCAATGCCAAGCATGAAAAGGAGTGTGCATTATTTAGTGGGAAAGAACCAGCCATCAGAATAACATTGCTAGTGCCCTATTGAATTCAGTGTCTGGGAGTATTTTTAATCAAAATTGGTTTTTTTTTTCTCATAGAAGATCAGGTTTAATTCAAGTACGATTTAATTCAGGGAAGCCTAAGAGTGATGTTGTGCAGGAGGCCAGGTTACATTGTCTAAACAGCTTATATTAGTGTTACAACCTACTTATTCCTACCTTTACTCTGAAATTTCTAAATCACCTACAACTTTAAACCACCTTCCCCCCAAAGCGAAGCATCCTTGTGAGGCAGGTAGGCAAACACAGCAATGGTAGAGTAATTCTGCTGGTCAGTTTTTGCACCTAGGAATGCCTTTATTCAAAGCACTTGTCAGAACCATTACCATGCTGTAGACAAGCTCTGCCTAGGGAGATTGACCAGCACAACTATCACAACTACCCGATTATTCAAGAACAAATCACTTTTATTTTGGAATACACTGTCAGCACCAGAGAGTTATATTGGCAGAGCTGAGAGAGTTATTCTGGTTGATTTTCCCATGCAGACGTGCCATACATGTGTGATGGGGCTGTAGAATAATCCCCCAGGAGAAGCAATGAGGATTTTATTGATTGGGATATTTCAAACGTCTGCAGGCCAAAGCAGTCTTCTGTGTGCTGAATGAGTGGACAAGATGCAACTGAAGGCTGGGGGTTTTGCTTTCTCCAACTCCTGGGTTTAGGTTAGAGAAGGTGCTTTGAACAACACAAGCAAGTGGCAGAGAGGGGAAAAATTATTTATATCTGACTCTGATTCTGCCAGACGCACTGTCATTCTTGCAACATTAGTGGTAGGAGAGGTCAAATTCCTTGAAATTCAAGCCGAATACGTGATGCTGAAGCCACAAGTATGTGTAACAGGCCGTGAGGACCTGTGAAACCAAGTAAGTGTGCCACACCCAGACTGTTTGCTTTCTTTTTTTTTTCCAGACTGACACCATTTATGAGAGGAGCCCTGGGCCAGGCACTGGAAGAAGGTGGATGGGAAGGAACACAGGATATGAAGTAATGAGTAAGTAAGTGATCCTGCACGTCTAGCAGCAGGATCCAAGCGTGGCTGAGCTACAGGGAACACTGACTGGTCATTTGGATAGCAGCTTTCCCTGCCTTAATGCCAGCCCCTCTACAGAGCCACAATCTCTGCTGTTTCCATGGTGGGAGCTGCAGGCCTGCATCCACGGGATGTCACACCACATGTGAGCTCAGGCAAGCTCCACGCATGGGGTTGCTCTCCCAGCTGTGCAGGCAGAGCAGGGAGGTGGGTGAGGTGAGCAGGCAAAACTCGCTTGGGGTTGCAAGGGCTCTACCAGGCACCTATCACAAGGCACAGCGGTGAGAGATGGTGCTCAGAACATACCCCAGAACACTCCATCACCCTGCAGGGCACTTACGTAGTCCAAAGCAAGCACACCAGCACCAACTGTCTCTGTACTGAGGGAACATGACTCCCACCAGCGCTCAGGTGCTGCTTAGAAGGCAGGGGTTGTGACAAACGGCAGCATCATTTACTAAACCAACTGATGCACCTGAGAGAAAAAACAATCAAGAGTGACTTCAGAGATTTGAGAAAAGCACGTTATGCCTGAAATATTTTGCAGCCGCACCAGCTGGTCTAGTTAAGTACATCACTTTTCTCCCCACAACCTCTACTATGCTTCTGTCCCTCCCAACTGTAAGAGCAGCAAAGACTGCTATGGGGGACAATTAGCGCTGCTGGCTTTGCCTCCAAAATCCTCTTAATTATGCTCTGGGCAAATTGCTGGGTCCCAGGACATTGCAGACCAGACACTTTGTAGCTGTCTCAGCTGCAATAAGAAGCAGGGGTCATACTGACCAATGTTTGACAGAGCTAAATGCTGCCTCCCCTGCCACATGGAATCTGGCATTAATTTTAGTTTATGTCATCCTGTCCAGCAGTTTGAATTCACAACATGCTAGATAGAGTTTGGTATTGAAAGGCATCTTTGTTATAAAGCACCATTAAGAGAACATGGGATGTTTTGGCACGTGAGTATGGGCAGATGGGTGTTTTATACCTGGAATGATGATGTGGGACTGTGGGATAACTGCTTTAGCATGAGAATATGCACAGCTTATCCTAACACCCAGGCTATTTTGAAAGCAGTTAGCCCCTGTATTGCTTGCAGTGTAGCAGGGTAGTGCACAGGTCAGCACAGGCTGCACCTCAGTACTGGAGAGGCATTCTCCTGGTTAGATATCAAAGTTATTGATGCAGGAATGGGAACTAGGCAGCCGGCTCTCGCCTGTGCTGTCCTTGCTTGCACATGTCACCATGCCTACTTCATTTAGGTTGTATCGGGAAGCTTTGATTTACCTCCGCAAAAGTGCGAACCTGTTTTCTGTACAGAAGGCTTAGGCAGCAGAGAGCACTGTGCTTTTGATGGGATGTGGGCAAAATCCATGCTAGCAAACCAGTGCGTGTCCAACACCCAGATCCCACTTGCTCCAACCAGCACACGAAGGATGCTGACACAAGCCAGCAGAGCAGTGTTGTTCCTGACAGAAGGACCACTACCAGTCCCCTCCTGCCACCCACGGCCCAGCAGTGCCAGGTGGATACGGTGCTGGTCACCATTAATGACCACAGTGAGCATGGCAGCCCCTCCCCAGCAGTCCCACAGCACAACCCTCCCTCCTGGCTGTGGAGGGTGCCCAAGGACTGTCTTCGGGTGACTGTTCCTCATTAAACTGCCCCAGCTGCTGTCTGCTCCTGTTGTCCCAAAATAGGTTCTTTCACCCGATGTGCAAGATGCCAATCCACACACAGAGTTAAGGTATTTCATTTATTTACAATTCTGCACGGAAAGATGTGCTGGGTGGTAAATCCACAAGGCCAGCATGATAGTTACCAAAACATCTCATTATTCACACATTTTAGCACACAAAGGCATTGTTCTCTATAGAACAAAGGTAATTCATTGGCTACAAGTTACCTAGGTTTTTATTAATTAGTATTCTATATTCTATCGATTGATGATTTTCTTACTTCTCGTGGTAATTAGTCTATATGCTCAGTCTTTCTCTTCTTTTGGGTCGGTGGGTTTTCTGAGTTGGTGGTCAATGAGTCGGTGGTTGTAATCTCCACCTGTTAGAATCACCTTTTACCCAGTTGGAGCTGATCTCAGCAGAGCTGCTGAATTGTCTTCATTAGTTTCTTCCTCATCCTAGGGATCCTGCCAAATGTCCTTGGGGCCTGCAAATTCTACCTTCCTTGTGCCTCTGTCAGCTTACCCCCCAAGCTTTGCTAACCTCCACCTGGGTCTGAGATCGTTGAAACCTGTCGAGACCTAAACCTTAAACATTAACAAGGCTATTCTGCCGACAAGTAATTCCTTTTTGACGCCCGGGCATCACTTAGAGCTTGCTTGTCCGCTGCTCTCTGTTCCACGGATCAAACCTCCTTTCTTGTTGATTCGGCCTGAAAGTACACAACCTGCAAATATCAAAGAACATCCTTTCTTAAGAATTCTTTCATACATTCCGTATTTTGCAACAGCCGCGCTGCCCCGGGGCGGAGCGGGCGGCGGGGGCCGG
>WEIT01001513.1:112484-139333 GCA_013389985.1 Dryoscopus gambensis
TCCTCCGCCGTGGGCATCAACCGCTGGCGGTGAGTGGCAGTGGGCCTGCGGGCCGCGGGTGGGACCGTGCGGGACGAGGAAGCTCCCGGCGCACCGGAGCGTTCTGGGCGCGGCGTGGGCCGTGTCGGTCAGGCCGCAGCAGCACGCGTTTCCGTGTCGGGCCCGCTCACTGCTCCGCCGGCCCTCTCTGCGGGAGAGCGGCTGTGCCTTGTCCGCTTGGCCTCGCCGCGGTTTTCTCAGTGGTGCTGCCCGACTGTGTGGGAGGATGCCTTCAACTTTATGTAATGCCATTAGACTTCCTCATTATCAGTAGGGCGAGTGTCTGAGAGCAGCAACCGATGGACGCTCAGCTTTGGGAAACCCTTTTCCCTGAATTTAAAGACAAGGGCAAAGAATCCTCCGCTTCGTGGCCGCACCACGCCTTCTGTCTGCCCTTTGGCTGCCGGGCGCGCGTAGGCGTGTGCGCACGCAGCTTCGTTCCTCACATCCCTCAAATTTTTAGGGAAATACACATCGGCTGCTGCTAAGAAAGTAGAGATGAAGATGTGTGGGCTTTTCCTCACCTCTACAAATGGAAAAATGTGTAGCATGAGTCATGTCTATGCAAAGATCAAGACCTCATGTACCTGTAGCCGGTAACATTACATAATGCTGTTGTGTCAGGTCTCAGCAGCCTAAACATTTGGAACCCCCAGGTAGGGATTCTCCTGGGCAAGACTCCCCTGCATACAGGTGAAGCAGATCTCCCACTACCCCCTCAGGGGAAGTGTACGGACGACCACCTGGCTAAAGATCCTTTGAGAGCTCTTGAAATGTCACGTGGCTGTGCAGTAGGGAAACTGTAGTTGTAATTCATTGCCTCCGCTGTGGACCTTAGCTTCATCTCAAGGAATGGGATTATATGGGTCATATCTACGTGTTTCTAGAACCCCACAGCAGAGGATGGCTTAAAAAATGTGCAGAAATTACCTCAATGTAGACATTTAAATTACAGAAAATTGTGGATTCTGTTACAGGAGTCTGAAGTGACTTTCTACTGGCAGCAGCAGACAGAAATGCCTTTCACGTGCTGCTGTTGTTGCTGACTGTCCTCATTTCGAAGAACCAAAGTGGTGCCACAGCAGATTAATTCCTGATCTGTTTAATCCTTGTTTGCTTCCACCAATATTGTGAAGGGAGGGAAGCAGTTAGTAGTTTCCTTTATGTTGTAATCATGGAATATATGAGCAAGCAAAGTTTTTAAAAATAACGTTTTCTTGGAGGTGTGGAATCACTGCAGATGTCAGAAACTAGCACCACTGGCTGTTAGGCAAAAAACATATTAGCAAGTTACTTATGTTGGCCAAAGTTCCATTCATTCCCATTGGGAGCCTTGGCTTTGTTTTGCTATTTTTTTAATCCAAATACTTGTGTTCAGAGTTCTGTTCTCCAAAGGCAAATGCTTGTGTTTTACCTAGTTCTCACAAATTTATCATGTTGAAAAACCCTTGTTATTTAACTGCACAGTGTGTGTGAGCCATTTAGGACTAATGCTTGTTAAAATTTTTAGAACACCTAGGAGAGTTGATGCTCATGCATAATAAATGGTAAGTGGGCTGGGGCTCAGGGAGTTAACCGATGTTTGTTTAGGTTACCTGGACCTGGGTGTTCTCCTTTGCGAGAGAGTGCCCTTCTTTCTGTGAACCCCGCCGCGCCCTTTTCTCCCCCGGGAGGTGCAGAGCGAGCTTGTTCTGTCTGGAAGCTCACAGTTCGCGTTATGGGCGGTGCAGCTGAGGAGAGAGAAGTTGACACCTTGCGGTGCAACTGTAGCTTAGCTTTCCATAGCTGTGGGTGGTCTTTAGGGGCTGAGAGGGATACTCGCTTCTCGCAGATCACACTGCAGAGCGGGCATGGAGGATTGAGGGAAAGGTAAGGGTTGGCAGGCTCACTTACAAAGGGTTGTGTGTTTGCTAGCACTGCCAGGTGCTGAGGCGAGACTAAAGTTTTAAAGCTGGTGTCTTTCGCAGAGTTAACGAAGTGAAGTTACTATGTAGATGGGGTGATGTGTGACTGACTGGGAAAGCAAATATTACACATTTGGTGGTTTAGAGCTTAGTGGGAGATCAGTGAGACATACAATTAAATGCAGAAAGCACTTACATGGGTTTTTAGAGTTTTGGGGTGAGAGAGAATAGATTAATGTCTTGGTATGCTCTCATCTCTACCTTCATGGTGCAAGGTGAATTGCAGTTCTCTCTGCAATTATTCAAAGTACAGATGATTCTTGCCTTGGGAGATCTTGGTGCTCAGTCTTGTGCTACTGATGAGCTAGGAGAGTACGTTTCTCTGCTGTGACATGGCGTATTTGCAGCTAGAACTGTAAAACCTGCACAGTTCTTGCAATATTTTATTACTTTCCTTGGAGTAATGCATCAAGATTTTTCTACTTCATATGCAAAATCCCTTTGTGCTCCAAAACCTGTGAAAAAATGTACAGTAGTGAATTACATCGTTTATGCTTTTCTCCATGTAATGCGGAGAGAGCAGTTGACAGGGTTGTTCTCCCACCTCTGAGGGAGAACGTGGGAAGTGGGTTGCAGTAAGAAGAAAATCCTGGAAACCTCTTGGATCTGGACAAGCACAAATTGCATATGAGTGAATGGGAGCTGGCTGGTGCTGCAATCTCACAGAAGTTGTTAGGCACACCAGGGATAAATATGAATTCTTGTTTTCTGGTTCTTGTCCAAACTTTCAGTGTGATTTGGTGATGCAGGTTTGCTAGAGTTCCATGCAAATTCACATTTGCTTTTTAGCTGTAAGCCATCTGACTGACACTAACTGCTGTTGTTTCTTCTCTGCAGATTCCTTCTCCAGTCCCTAGAAGATCTGGACAACAGTTTAAGGAAACTGAACTCTCGCTTGTTTGTCGTGCGAGGGCAGCCAACAGATGTCTTCCCAAGACTCTTTAAAGTAAGAGAATAATTTTTTGGAGCATAGTGAAGAAAAATTGATGACCTGGTGCTAAACTTGCTTTCACTCCCTAATGATTGGTGATGCCCTCAGCATCTCTTTAACTATAACTAGTTCTTCACTATAACAAACTTTCTTCCTTAACTACAACTAACTAACCACTATCCATAAGGGCCAGCTTGGGAGCCAGATCCACACCTGAACTCAGACTTGCAAAGAAATGTAGTAGTAGGGTGTAACCTAGTATCAGGGTGCTCAAGCTTCTCTTTTTGGATGGTGGTCTTGAACTTTGTTTCTCTAAGTCACCTCTCACAGGGCTGCTCTGTGACACACAGACCCTTCGCTGTTGAGAACTTCTTCCCTACTGACCATTTGCTTACTGCAGTTTTGACTTAGGAAGATTGCTGTGTCCATAGACCTTTACAGAGAACAGAAGGAAGTACGCTGATCTATACTGGAATTGCAAATAGGATTTTGTGTTAAAATTTCAAAATTCAGGAGCTTTTCTGTTAGTTGACCTTCCTTTTCTTCTGTTCAAGACTGTGGTTTAGTCATCTCAGCAGCAGAATATAGCTTGGGTCCAAGCTTCTTGCTGATGTACTGTTTAGGATGTGGAATATGCAGTTACCTTGGTGGTCAATGATGGATTAGTGGGGTGAATTTCTAAAGTGATATGTCAATACTGCAGATGTCAGGACTAACAAGAGCATCTCCTTGAATAGCAAGGCTTCTCCTGCAGTATCATTCTTCTCCATTCTGCTCTAAAATTGTATTTCCCAAAGTCTTTGAAGCTTTTTGACGATGTCTTTGATAGTGTTACAAAACTAAATGAAATAAACGTGGCTCCCCATAGTCCTGTGAGTTGGGGTTGTCATGTGGGCCGTGCCTTACATATGGTTGACAGAACTAGTGTCCCCAAATCCTACTCTTGACCAGCTGCTGAGAAGGAGAGGTAAACTTGAATCTGTACCCTCCTTCTGTAAATGGTTCTGATGTGTATTTGCTGGAGGAGGACAGTTAGTACTGGGGGGAGGAACTGGACTGTGCAGATGAGAAGGGGCACTGATAGATATTTTTGCTTCTGCATCATAACATGTGACTATGTTACACGAACTATGTGCTGCTTTTAGCCTTTTCAGAGTCTGGATTATTTTTATCTTTTGATCTGCAAATAAGTTCTGGCTAGTAGTAGTTCATGCCCTCTTTAGTTCAGGGTATTCGCAGGATAATTAAAACTTTATTGGAGAAAAATGCTCACTTTGGTTAAAGAGCAAAAACTAGTTGGCAGAGTCTGAAGTTTGGAGAGACTGATTGCATAATCAGCCAGAACTGCTTTTGCTGCAGTCTGTTTTGTCTGAGCAGGTGAGTTGATGACTATCTCAGATGTGCTGTAACAGAGCTGAAAAAAGGAAAGGGAACTTGATGCTATTACATGGTAAATGTACGGCTTTTGTGGGGGTTGAGGCCTCTCCAGGGCCTCAATGCACTGAACAGTGCATTTGCAGCAGCACGTGCCTTGCTGTCAGCTTTTGTGGAGAGGAGTTATGTCACATTTGCTACTGCAGTACTTAGAGCTAATGTAGTTTCTGCTCTTGCTGCCAGTAGCTGAGCTATGTTGTCACTGACAGTCACTCCAAAGGCACTACTGTGCATGGATACCCTGACAAGTGTACTTGTTAGCAGTGTGTTAACCTTTGCAGAAGTTTTTTGTCTCGCTTTTTCTGAATAAACCTCTGTAGTTTTACCTCTTCTATCAAAGTGCACTGTTTGTTCACTGAAGTGTTTTCACAATCCCTTTGGTGCTTTTTTCCCCCTACAGTTTTTCTTTGCTCTGGGTTAGATACTAAGAGGCAAGTCATCAGTCATGACTTTTCTTTTGTATATCTGCAGCAGTTTACTGCCATACAGGTAACGGGTTTTCTGGTTGGTTGTGCTCTGCTTCCTGTGTAATACTGCATCACACACAGCAGTGACCTTCTCAAAACTGTAGGAAGCACATGATTTTAAAGTGTTGGATGCTTACCTAAAATCTCTGTAAGCCTTAATGGTTTTTTATTCCATTCCATTCTTTCAAGGTAGTAATGTGTATTTCTTTGAGACCAAATCCATATTTTCCAAGCCTTCCAATTGATACTGGCTTTCTTACAGAAGAAAGAAAAGTTTAAAATGAAGCTGTTAAATCACATAGGAGCAGGGCAGGGCCTGGAATGGGTCTGTCTGACCCCTGCTCTGGGTTATGGATGCTGTCATGGTTCTTAGTTTGCAAAATGAGTGGAGGATCTCTTTGAGATGTACATTCATTGGTACATAACTGGTTAATTTCTCCGTCCTTCCTAAAATTAGTTTTAGGACTGAATCTGCAAGTTTAGAAATGTAGGTGACTTGTACGGTTGTTTTCCGCTTCTAATTCCCTTCCCCATCTTTGGCATTATTTTTAATGGTCTTTGGGGAACTAACTACATTTGTTCTTTGTGTTTTGTTTATGTTTTGCAGGTAGAAAAGTCTCCTGTATATACAGGGGTGATTCAGACTGTCTCACTTTGAGAATGTGGTTCTTAGTTGTGTGGTGGTTTTTTTAAGTGTCTGTAGATTTCTGGTTCTGTTTGCTAAACAAATCTGTGGGCTGCTGTTCTGCTTGATGGATATCTTGGGAGGGTCGCTGTGGAAACCATTAAACCTCTTCTCATAGGATTCATTTTCTGAGGAAAACTAGGCCATAGACTTTGAGAACAATCTGTGCTCTAGAAAAGCCTTGGAGAGGCTGAGTGCTCTTTCATAAGGTCTATACCATGTAATTTCTGAGGGATCTATTAAATGTATGAAGATCAGAATAAGTGCATGGCTTGACTAGGGGGGTTGGAACTAGGTGATCCTTAAGGTTCCTTCCAGCCCCAATCGTTCTATGATTCTAAGATAACTCCAAAAGGGCAGGACTTTAAATCTGAATTGCAGTATCATACTCTACTGTGCAGACCAGAAAAGGTCCATTCAGGTGCCATCCTATGTCCTGCATTTCTCTGTTTCTTGCTGTTTGGGGTGGACATTGGTTTCCTACTCTGTGATATCTTTAAAGAGACATCAGGAAACATTTAGAATGTATTGGTTTTACTTAATTGTCTCCACATAAAAACACATGGGGTTGAGCAGAACTTCTATTGAAAGAGTTTTCTGAAATGCTGTTTCTGCAAATGCTGGGAGAGGATGGTAAGGTTACTTTGGGACAGCATGTGCAACAAAACATGGTGTTGGTAGACTTGAGGGACGGAGCTGAAACCTAAGAATAGACCAGAACTGAACCTCCTCTGATGTGTTTTAAACCTGACATCTACAAATTTGCATAGTAGATATGATGTTTGCTAGGGCTGATAAAATTGTTGCTTCTTTGGTTATCTCAAATCCAGATTGCTGTTCCTCGCAGGAACACTGTCAAAGCTTCCAGGACTTTAAACTGCTCAGGAATGCTGAAATCTTCATTTTTAATTGTGCTGGTTAGAAAGAGTCTTCTGTTTGACAGCTGGGTGTGTCGTTTTTCTTGCAGGAATGGGGAGTCACTCGTCTCACCTTTGAATATGACTCGGAGCCGTTTGGAAAGGAGAGGGATGCAGCTATTGTCAAACTGGCCAAGGAGGCTGGTGTGGAGGTGGTGATAGAGAACTCCCACACCCTCTACGACCTCGACAGGTATGGGGAGAGAAAGGGCAGAGGTGCTGCATGGGCTAGGCTGGGATTGTCATGTCTGCAAAGGCTTCAGTCTCCTCCCTTACACTGATCACTGTTATCCTGAGTGAGCCTACAAGGATTACTCTGCACACTCGCACTTTTGATTAGAACACGTCAAAGTGCTGGCAGTGACGTGCATGTACAGAAAGGTGTTGCCTCAAGCTTATTAAACTCTGTACTTGACTGTCATTTAATTTGCTCAGCTATGTCCTATTGATTGCTCTCCTTGAGCATGTCCTCAGCGTATGGACTGCTTTTTTTTTCTTCATTGTAATAAAGGTAGTTGAGCTGTTGTCTCAAACAGGTTATGAAAGCAGGGCTTTTAACTGATGGATGTGCAAGGACAGCTGGAAGAAGTAAAACAAGGTAGATTGGGACAAAATTTCCTTATTGTAAAACCTGAATGTCTTGTCTTTGTTGTGTGTTTGCTGTAGGGGAGGTTTGTTTTGATGTTGAGTTTTATATATTTACTTATTTTATGTATAATCTCTCTATGTACATGTGATTTTAAATGGTAGTGGCAGTCTTTCAGCTAAGATTCTAAGGTGTGCTTGACTTCAATGTCAGTACAGTGTTTCAGAACTATTCTTACAGGTTGCTTGCTTTTTTTTTCTTTCCCCTCTTTTTTTTCCCCTTTTCTTTCTGATGTGACTTGTGCCAGTAATGCTGAATGTAGATTTATAGGAGAAAATCTTTAACATCCATAATTTCCTATGGGAGGGAGCTCTGCAGTTAGCACATACTGTGTGGAAAAGTTTGTCTCTGGAGTGAGGAGGATTCTTGAACCTGTCTCGTGAGCAGGTGCTGCTTTCTAATTCTGCATTAGAAGACCATATTTATTACCAATGCTTGTGTCCTCACCCCTCCAATGTCAGTGGCCATCACATTCTTCATGTCACCTATGTCTTTTCCAAGGTGGAGAGTCCTAGTTCATTTAAGTTTTCAGGTAGAATCTGTTCTATATCTCTTGTAAGTTTTGTCACCTTTCTTTATACTTCTAGGTGTTTCTAGAGATGGAGAGCAGTGGTAAAAACTACAACTAGTGTGCAAAATGTAGGAAGAACATGGATTTTTAGAGTGCTATAATGTGTCCTGTCTTTTCCTAACAGTCAGTTGCATTAGTTCTGCTTTCTCTGGGTGCTGCTAAACATTAAACTGATGTCTCAGGGCTTCTTTCCAGAATGGTCATCGCTATTTGAGAGGCTGCTACTGTATAAATAAGTTTAAGATTGCATAGCTATGCATATGGAGAAACAGCATGACCAACACTGCAATTTCATTTGATATTTTTGTCAGCTGCTCGTGTGATATATAGGGAAATTTTTAAGTTGCCTTTTATCTTTAGCTATCCCAGATAGCTTATTGCATCAGTAAACATTATCATCATGCTCTTTTTTGTCCCTTCCCAGATATTTTATAAAAAATATTGAGCAGCACAAGCCATAGCTCAGCTCTGTGTAGGATTGCTCTTCCTGTTGGAAAAACAGATTCCTTCTCTAATTCTGTATCTCAAAGAATTTTCTGTCTGCATGTACCTTTTCCTTTATTGCAAATTATTGTGGTTTCTTTAAATTTTTTCAGTAAGGGATCTAGTCAGATGGCTTCTCAAAATTCGCATAGGATATATCAACTGAATCTCCCTTGCCCCAGGCTCAAATGTCTCTAATAGATTTTCAGGCACAACTTCCCTTTACCAAGGCCAAATTAACCCTCCAACATATTGCATATATCCATGCATTCACTGTTTCCATTAGTATTTTCTACCCATCTGCCTAATGCTCATATCAGTCTATTCATTTGTCCCTCTGATGCCCCTGAAATGCTTTTAAAATCTGGAGTTGTATTTGCTTTCTTTTTTCCCTCGTAGTATTTGGACAGTTTTGTATTACATGCAGCAGCTATTAGTTTATGTATTTCATGACGTCCTTTACAATTTCTGGGTGAATATTTGGTGGCCCTGGCAAGCTTTTGCTTTTCAAGCATAGTATTGTTTTGTGGCACTTCTTCCTGATCTCCCAGTCTGTCATAGCATCTGATACATTTTCTTAAAAAACCCCAAGAGTCATAACCTCCCTAGATACCTCCATAGTGAATACACCTGCAAAAATATATGCAGGGGTTTTCTTGTGTTGTTACAGTCTCTCCATTCTTTAATGATTTGATCACCTCTTAGCCCTATAAATATCCAGGAGTGTCTGTAAAGGGGATGTTTTGGGTTGGATTTTTGGGGGGTTTTGGTGTTTTTTGTTTTGTTTTGTTTTTTACTACTTATGCTTTTTAAAAAAAAGTTTCTCAAACTCGCATTTAGATTAGGAGGTGCAAGAAGGCTGTGGTTTTTAATCTAAGCTACCAAAGTTTGGTGGGTTTCTATCTTTGTCTTCATTTTTCCGAAGGATTCTGCCTTCTGTTATCTTTGCTGATGCTATTGTTTAATTGTTTTGACTCTTGTGATCTTTCTGAAGTACTTGTTCACATCAGTATGGTATTGTTGCTCCTAGAAGGGTGTTAAATTGATGCATGCTAAAGTCACAGAGCAGGCAAGTGATAAGTAACATTTTCAGCTATACCTTAGCACTAAGACCAAATCATGAAGTGGCACTCCTTGTGGGTTCTTGATTTCTTGTTCCACAGAGCAGTCATTTATGGCAACTAGAAAACTGGGTTTTGGCAGGTGATGGGGTGTGGTACACCCTGTTTTAAAGTACAACCTGTGTGGATGTACTTGAAGTCTCCAGTTACTCTAACATTTCTTGGTTCTTGGCATCTCTGAGATTTCTCAGCAGGTGGTAATACAGTTTTGATACTGTATTTCTCCTGGAAGTCTCAGAGTATCTCTCCCTCCAGCTGTGTTACCCAGCCTTCTAACTCATGGTATGTGTTGTCCCTCTGCTCACCCTGTTTTTCCTGAGTAATTAGCAGGTGGTAATAATACCTGGTGGTGGCATCCTATTTCTCATCTTTCTCTAATCAGGTTTCTGACAAGATTGTCAGTCTGGTTTCAAACAATTTAGACTAATCTTTCACTCCTACATAAATGAATCCAGCACTTCTCTTGTCCCCTGCAGTGTATTCCTGGTACCACCTCCACCAGCTCCTTTGAAACATTTGCCAAGAGCCTGTTCAGTTAACTTGTGAATTTGACCAGTTTTACCCAGTAGGAAGATTACAATGTGCTCCTTGTTGGCCGTGCCAGCATAGCTGTGCAATTATCAGAGCATCTTTCCCCTCCTCTTCCCCAAAACAAGGAGAGGGGTACAGAAAATGAATATCACTGCTGGAACACACTCCTAAGAAAATCTGAGAATTCCCAGTCAAGATTAGCAATGTTCAGATTGTAGAAGTCAGACAGAAAAGATAATCTCGTGGGTATCAATTTAGCCTGCTCAAAACCTTTACTGGACAATTATTCTGTCTAACAACTTCCACATGACAGGGTTTTTTGTGTCTTCCCTGGATCTGCCTGTTTTCTCCTCCTTAGGATCTAAATCCTTTGTAGTGTGTTTACTAATGGTCGGCACTGTGGTTTCTGTAATCCCAGGCAGGCTGGGTTGTTCAGCGGGAGTGGTTTAGGTCAGAAAAGAACACTGTGATCTTGTGTGTTTGTAGCATGCATCAGGATCAGCTTTTCCTCAAATACCCTAGCCTAAGGCTGAAATGACAGTAAAATGTGTTCTCATAGGAGCATGTTCTAACTTAAAGGAGCCAAAGCATGGGGAAGCATGCATACCTTGGTTCTTCTGCAGGTCAGTACACTATGCCAAAAAGGTGGGTTATTTCTAAGGAGATGTAGTCAAACTTCTGCCTGCCACATCTTGTTACCCTCTCCTGTCTTGCATGGTGCTCTGGTGTCAGGTGTTTTCCCCCGCTGCCAATACCCAGCCTGTCATCAAGTCACTTCTTCATCTCTCATCTGCTCAGTACGTGTTTCTGCAGAAGTTGAATTGTTTGTTCTTTGTTCAGCATCTGTTGGATGGACAGATCAGTTATCTCTCCAGCTCCTCTTTGAATCTGTCGAAATACCCCTTGTTCTATGTACACGAAGCCCTCCAGGAGCTCTCTGGAGCAGGGATTTAGATCAGAGCAATTGCATAAGCTGGCGAGGCTAACGAAATAGTCCGCGTGAATTGGTACTGGGGTGCGTTGGGCAGCCTGCGTGCTGAGTGCTGGCAGCCAGCTCTTCCTCCTGCAAGGACGCAGGGGAGCACATCCAGTCCCTTGCCAGAACCCAGCCTTGTCATTTGCAAGCGAGCTGAGCTGTCAGGTTTTTGAGGCCAGCAGCTTTTCTAAGCCCATTAGCCATGCCACAGGGGCACTGCTGTGGAGGTGTGAGTCAGAAGCTGACACCTGTGAGGGCATGCATTTGAGTCTGCAGACACTGCTGTCGCAGGTGACTGATTGTAGGATACCTTATAATAATCATAGCAGCGCTGGAACTACGTTTGGTCAGGTTTGGGTTGCCTGCTTTCTTGAGGTGAAGTGTGACTGATGGTCAAAAAGACCCTCATAACTTCTGGCATCAAGGTCAGATAGTGCTGGGCAGCATATCGCTAGTTTGGCAGCACAGCCAGTTTTGGGTGTGCTCACTAAGGTTAGGTTCTGTGTGTAGAATTCAGCGATGCTTTGTTCCACTTCAAGAAAACTAGAGCAATTGCCACATGTGGCGAATTGGGCTGGGGGGGTTGGGTGAAGTGGGGATATTAAATCCTGGGGAGGGGCCTTCTTTTTTTTGTCATTGAAAGTCCTGTGAAAGTATATGGTCTGGATTAGAAGGTCAGTATGAGGAAGGAAAGGACTCCTGCTTGGGGAGCTTCCCGTACAAATTTTTGTACAGAAGGCTGAACAGTACTACAATACCCAGTATGGGTGGTGTAATATTCAATATTGTGCAATACCAGATATTCAATGCTTCTTTTCATGGCCGTATTATGAAAGGTCCAGATTTAGGGCATAGTGCCCATGTTAGGTGCCATGAACGTGCAACTTGTCCTAGTCCTATCTTAAAATTATTTGTGTCCCAGATCCAATAACTGTTCAGTAATTCAGGAGCTGTACTAGGTAACTTCACTCATATTCACATCCTTGAGGATTTCAAGTACAGACACTGGCATCCATCTGCTAGTCACAGTGATTTGCTCCAAGTAGCTAGCTGTCCACAGAAGCTTTAGCTGTGGGTCTTGTAAAATGGTGTGGATCTCAGACTGAACGGCAGCTTTAGCAGGCGTGGAAGAGGACTGAAAAAAGAGGCAGTGTGGAAGAAGCAGCTTCCCTGCCCCCATCCCAAGCACCTCAGGGCAAACATGGCGCAGCTTTGTCACGTTTTCTCTTCCAAGCTCTGAATTCCTGTGGAAACAAATGAGCCTCTCTCGAGTGCTGTAACTGGAAATGCCTCACTTCTCATCCGGTGGAAGCACTGATTTTCTGGGCATCTTTGGCTGGTCTCGTTTGGGGGCTCACAAAGCAGCCACAGAGAAGATTGTGGTGGGTAGTATTCATGAGAGTTCTAGCATTTCCTCCCATCTCTGGGGTGGAACATGGAGACAGACAGCAAAAAAGAGTATGCAGGAAAGCAGAGAAGATGCGCTCTGGTGTGGTGATGCAGGACAGAAAGTGTTGGCTGTAAGACAAATGCAGACAAATACATCTGCCTCTGTGTGTGTGCGTATCAGAGTGCTGTGCCCACACCGTGGCCATGTTTATAGCCCGGCACTAAGAATTTACAGTGCTTTGCACTCTGTGCACATCCTGATGGCCCTCCCTCCCTGTCCTGTTCATTAAAGTCTTTATCTCCCAGTGTTTACAGCTTAAAAGCGGAAAACCCGGAGGAAACTTCAAGAGGCTTCATTTTTAGTCTGTTAACCCGTGCTGCCCGTGGGGAAGGCTCCGCTTCCCTCGGCCGGGGGGGTGTGGGAGGCCTGGCCGCCGGCCGGGGCCGCTCCNTGGCCCCGCCGGAACACTCGGCTTTAAGCCCGGCCCCTTGCATAAGCTGTTGATTGTCATGGGTGGGGAAGGCTGCTGTGCTGCTGCTCCTCTGTTAGCTGTGGGGTTGCCTGCCTCCGCTTTATGTAATGCTGGCGATCCCTGTGGTGTCGGCTTTGCTGTTAACTCGTTCCTCTCCTGCAGGAGAGGGGTTAAAATTTGCATCTTTCAGCCTGCAGAAGTTTACCTTGCCCAGAGGGCTTCTCAAAACTCTCTGTCCCAGGAAAAATAAGACCTCTGTCCCAGGAAAAATGGCCCAGCAGGCTGTGGATGCTTGGTGAAGTAGAGGAATGGGGAACTGTGACTGTTTTTTTTCTACTGTGTGATCTGACGCAGGTCCATACCATGAGACAGGGCTGCTCGTGACCTTATTGCAAGGAGGAGAATGGTGATCTCTCTAATCACAGGGAGAGAGGAATGATGTAAACTGGGATTTGTCTTATCCAAGATAGGTGGAGGAGGGGTCATTAACAGGCTGGGTCTTCTGTGTCAGACAAGAAGGAAGTAAGGTCAGAATCAGGTTAGGATATCACAAGGTGTCAGGGGAACAGATGCAGGTCTAGGATTTGTCATCTTGGGGAGACAGAAAGGCAATAATCAGATAGAGATTTCATACAGGGGTCTGATGAGGAGCTCTGGGAGAGAGATATGATGCTCAACCTGATTCAGCTGGAGCTGTTTTGGGGGAGGTTTTCCCTATGGAGATGAGGAAGTATGTGATGTTTTCTGATGTATTTTAGGATTTTGTTTGGTTGATTTTAATATCCCTTTGAGGGATGCATCAAGTGAAATGTAGGTCTATAAGGATTTCTCTATCCAGAGTGAAAGGCTATCCTGAGCAGAGATATGATGGTCCAGTTTGGATGTCATTCCTTGTGTCGTCTGTGGTAGTGAGGCTTTGTTGTTTCACCTTGTTTATTTTATCTCCAGAATAATTGAGCTGAATGGCCACAAGCCACCCCTCACCTACAAGCGCTTCCAGGCCATCATTAGCCGTATGGAGCTCCCAAAGAAGCCAGTGAGCACTGTAATAAGTCAGCAGATGGAAACATGTAAAGTGGACATCCAGGAAAACCATGACGATGTCTATGGGGTCCCATCCCTGGAAGAGCTGGGTATGTGTCAAGAGTGAAGGCAAGGATTACTGCCAGCTGAAACAGGATCTAGCGGAACTGTTTCCAGTGGCTGGCACGTGTTCTTACCTGACATGGGCTGCCTCTAGCCATAGAACAGCCTAATTCTTTGAGCAAGTGCCAGAGCTTGTGATAACACACTGGTGTCCCTTGCACTGCTGTGGATGCCCAGCATCCCCTTTAGCATTGCTCGGAAGTGCTCTGCATTTGTCCTTATGTTCTCTGCTATACTGAGCCTGTAACCACTGTATTAGGATCTCAGGTCCTCACCAGCTGCTTTCCTCCCACTGCCGTCTCAGGCACATTGTGTAACCGACCTGAAGAGGTAAACTAACTGTGTACCAGGTTTAGATAATTTCATTCAGTTATTGCCAAGCAGCACCAATTTGGGAACTTAGCAAGGCAAAAGATACTACAAAAACTTGTTTCACTCATCCTGCTGTGCCTTACAGTCCTGTAAGACTTTAAGAAGGAGAATGAATAGCTGAGGCGTGAGGAATGCAAGACCTACATCAGGGAAGTGAATCTAAATGCAAGGGAAGAAAGGACTAATGCAGAATACTGTCTGTGTGTCTGTGACTGGAGGCTCCATACGAGCTTTATAGGAAGTATCTCCTGGTACCTTAAGGCACAGTGTCAACAGTCGTGTAAAAGCGCGAGGCTTCGCAACACGGGTATCATAAGGGCTGCAGTTCTGCAAAGATCTACTTTCTTTATTGTCTGGCTAAATGTGAGACTGCCTGTAACCTTACACTGCTCTGCTTGCTGTCAGGGGAGGCTCCTCTGTCAGCCCAGAGCAGCGCAGGGAGACTGCATTATTGCTTCCCCCTTTGCAGTGGTTCTTTTGCAGTAATCCAGTGCCTTCCCCAGCACCAGCCTCAGCAGAATTAGGAGCTTCACCAGGAGCAGCTGGGCTGTCTAGTGAGCTGCTGATGTCGATGGCAAGGTGTTTTGTAAGGCAGAGCTGTGGAACAGCTGTTTCACTGCCAGCTGCTCTGGCCTTTGGAGCAGAGCCCTGTGGGTAGTGCTGACACACCAGAGAGAATGCTGGCTGTGGGCAGTGGGGAAAGTCACCATAAGGCTGCCTGAAGCATTGCAGGGAGAGGCCCTTGAAGTGCAGTGTCAGGAGCAGGCTCTCCCCATATCCTACATGATTTGCCTGCTATACAACAATTAGAGCAGCAAGTAAGCCGTGTTAGGCAACTGTAGTATGTACTGTCTTGCTGTTGTCAATGCTTGATCCCATATCTATGCCCTTTGTCTAGGCATGGCTTCAAATCTTACAAAGTTCTTTCTCTCAGGCTTTCCTACAGATGGTCTTGCCCCTGCAGTTTGGCAAGGAGGGGAGACAGAAGCTCTAGCACGGCTGGATAAACACTTGGAAAGAAAGGTAACCCGTTATTTAAGTGGTGATTCCTGTAGACTGTGCCTCCAAATGAAAAATGTAGTGTTGCCCATTACCCTGTTCCCTGCTTTTCTAGCAGTGATCATAGCATTCACCTCTGGAAAGGAGTGTTTGTTGAAGTACTCCTGTGATCTTGGGTTGTGTGTGGAGCAGGGAGCTCGTGAGATTCCTCAGGCCCAAAAAATTTAGAGCAGTATATTATTTATGCTGCTGTTTGAAACACATGCGACTCTCTTCCTTGTTTCTACTTCTCAGTTTCCTTTAGACGAGTGCAAACTTGGAAATTCTCCTCTAAGTTGTTCAGTCCCTGCCACACACTGCACACCATCTCTTTTTATCTTTACCTGAGGTATTAGTGTGAGTACATGCTTACAAAAGAATGCCTTTCCCTTGTCCATCAGCTTCTTAATAGATTGTCTCATGGGCTGGCATTCCTTGAGCCCCTTGTTGAATTAATCAGATTTTTTTCAATAGGGCTTGTGTTATTGATTATAGTGCACAAGGCAAACAATTTCAAAGTAATGAAAGGTGGCCCAGCTGCAGAAGCATGACTCAATTGTAACCATTTCGTCCCTCTTTAATGCTGGGTGGATTGATGTCAGCTGTGGAAATCAAAGCATAAATATTTGTGCTGAAGAGGGAATAAATTATCACCATAATGCTCCACAAAAGGGTCTGAATCTCCCCAGTTTTCTTGTTCAGTGTGTGAAATGAGATAGACATACCTGGACATAAACAGTTGTTAGCTTGTATCCCTAGGAACTCTCAGCTCCTGTTGTTAGCTCCTGTATGCAAAGGAAATGAATCCTCTTGGGCAAAATAACTGACTGGTTTAAATCCGGAACAAAGGTTTTACATTTCTTGAATGGGGCATGGGGGTTGGGATTGCCTGCTGGAGATCTCTCCCAGCAGTGGCTGGAAGTAAATAGAAGAGATTGTGCTGTCAGACCTGAGTGGCCTCACCACCTGCACAGAGGCTTGCCATTAGCAGTGTCCCACAAATACAAGGGAGTTTTGGCTCATTTCTCCTGAATCTGTCTAGGCGTGGGTTGCAAATTACGAAAGACCAAGGATGAACGCCAATTCATTGCTGGCCAGCCCTACAGGACTCAGTCCCTACCTGCGTTTTGGCTGCTTGTCCTGCCGCTTGTTTTACTATCGTCTCTGGGAGCTGTATAAGAAGGTAAGACAAAAGGTTCACCTGGAGGGCAGGCAGGGTTTGAGCATATACAGCATGATGCTGCTTGCCAGACAGTGTGCCAGAATTGGTACAAAAGATACAGTTGCCTCCCTAGTATTTGATTGTTGGGCTGAGCTTGTTGCTACTGCAGAGGAGGTTTTTGGGTAAGAAAAAGTAGTTCCCCTCTATATACTCACACAGACCTTAAATCTGGTTGTACCTTGTTCTTCAGTCTGGACTTCTGTGTTAGGAGCCATGTAGTGCCTTTTACTGTTAGTTTTACGTCGTTCCAGTCAATTGTCATTGTACTGAGTGAACCTGTGTCAGTGCTCTGACTTTACCGTCTGGGCTTTCTGATAAGGAGTGATCTGGCGTTGAGTTCCTTTATCGCAATGGTCAGTAGCTGACTTGGGAAATGTGTGTAAATGCGTGGGTGGCTCACAGCTCAGCTTCATGAAGCCAGTCCTTCTTGTCCCTGTGAATATCTGTGTTCCCTCCGCACAGGTGAAGCGGAACAGCACACCCCCCCTCTCTCTGTACGGACAGCTTCTGTGGCGGGAGTTCTTCTACACAGCAGCCACCAACAACCCGAAGTTTGATCGCATGGAGGGGAATCCCATCTGCATACAGATCCCCTGGGACAGGAACCCTGAAGCCTTGGCAAAGTGGGCAGAGGGCAAGACAGGCTTCCCTTGGATTGATGCAATCATGACTCAACTGAGACAAGAAGGATGGATCCACCATCTGGCCAGGCACGCGGTGGCCTGCTTCCTGACCAGGGGTGACCTCTGGATCAGCTGGGAGTCAGGAGTCAGGGTGAGTCCTGGCATTTTCAGATATTTGCAGGAGGCCATAAGGAAAACAAAGTCTCCCTGGCACTTGCTGCAAGGATGGGCACACAGGTATGGCTTTTGCTTCACGTGTAAAAGGTGCATGGAAGAGAGGATTTGCTAGCAGGCTCTTGGCCAGCCAACAGCCTGATTTCTTTCTGCCTTCTACCATGAGGCTCTGGCAGTATCACAAGCCTCAAGTAACCATAACTAACATGTGTGTGGGACTCACTGGTAAATATGGACTAGGGTTTTGGGGGCCTTTTAGATTTGGGGGGGTTTTTTGTAAAAATTCTCTCAGTCCATCTGTTTTCTTTGCAAGTTTAATGTCACTTCTTAACCGGACCTTTTTCCTCGTTATAAAATCCATCACCGTGCTGGTCAGGGAACGCTCCATGACTGTGAAATCTGAGTCTAGAGTCTCTCAAGGAAAGAGGTAAAAGACCCTCCTCTTGGGCCATCTGAAGGGACAGACAGCTTGAACCTACCCAGTGTACATACTGCCCTACACAAAAAGTGGAGGCAGAGAAGCTGACAAAGAGCGTAATTGAAAGTGCTGCCTAAAGTGCAGCGTCTGTGCATGGATGTGAGTGAGTTACTGCTGAAACCTTTCTGCCTCTCGGTGGTAGTGTGCTCTGGGACCTTCAGAGGAGTTTGTTCTTGTTGCTTTGGTGCACGTTCTTCTGTGCAGCATCCTCTCCTTCCCAAGGTTGGTGCTTTACACTTGTTATGCCTGCCAGGCTAGGATCAATACCCAAAGCTTGCTGCAACACTAGGTAGTGATTTAGTCTGTAGCTGCATGAGAGATGAATCAGCACTTTCTCTGTGTGAGCACACCTAAGTGAAAGTGTCAGGAAGTGAGATACCTTGACCAGCCAACTGACTTCAGCCAGCAGATCACCTCTGTGCTGCTGCTCTGTTCTCATAGCTCAGTGCCTGCCATTTGAAATAGCGTCTTGGGTCCTACTGCCACAAAGACCTGCCCAGGGAAGGTCTCAGTGCCTTTTCCTCCAATTGCTGCAGGTGTTTGATGAACTGTTGCTGGATGCAGATTTCAGCGTGAATGCAGGCAGCTGGATGTGGCTCTCGTGCAGCGCATTCTTCCAGCAGTTCTTCCACTGTTACTGTCCTGTGGGCTTCGGACGTCGCACAGACCCCAGTGGTGACTATGTTAAGTGAGTGATGTTACTGGAGCTGATCTTTGTTTCTGCACCTGTAAGCTCAAGTCAATCAGTGGCTCACATGTGCACAGCACTTTCTGTGCATTGTGTGTGCTACATTGCTTTTTACTTGTGTTGCAGGAGGTATCTGCCCAAACTGAAGGGGTTCCCCTCACGATACATCTACGAACCATGGAATGCCCCAGAGTCTGTGCAGAAGGCAGCCAAGTGCATCATTGGGGTGGACTACCCCAAACCCATGGTGAACCACGCAGAGACCAGCCGACTGAACATTGAGCGCATGAAGCAGATCTACCAGCAGCTGTCACGGTATAGGGGCCTCTGTAAGTACCCACAATTGCAAAAGTTTCTGTCTTTAATGGAGATAAAACACTGGGAGGAAAGGTCATGATTTAAAATAGGTATTACTTGTCTCTCTGGCCTGTGCTTGCAAGAGAAAGCAGTCTCTGCCAAACCTGCTCAATCAGTTTCCGGGGAGAGCTCCATTATGTTCTCAGGCAGCTAAGGGTGGAGTTTGTTTAGGTCTGAGAGCTGCTGGTAGCATGGCAGCATCCATGTACCACCAATGGTCCATTCTTCACTTTGGAAGAGAACCTAAGCAGTGTATTCTAAATAAATTCACTGCTGTATCACGGTGTGTGTCTGTGGCCAGCACTGGGTGAGTGCAGCTCTGAACTCCTGCTTTAGGGTATGGATGTGCTGGTTGGTGATCACTAAGGTATTTCTGTGAGAAAAGCTTCTCCCAGCCCAAGTGTGTTTTGTTTCTGAACTAAGATCTTCTTGCTGTCCTCTAGGTTTACTGGCATCTGTCCCTTCATGTGTGGAAGATCTCAGTGGCCCAGTCACAGACTCTGCTTCGGGGCAGGGCTGCAGCACCAGTGCAAGTGAGTTGGAGCTATTTGTGTGCTTTTGAGTTTCATGTCAACTTAAAGATTATAGGCAGGAGATGATCCTTTTCTAATAAAAAGAGGGTGTGTAGCTAGGAAAACATAGATTACATTCACATTCCTTTATGCTTTCTTCAGAAGTCCCCAGTGAGCCTTCATTTCTGAAAGGGCTGAAGAATAAGAGTTCATTAACATGAATCTTTTATTGCCTGTATGGGATCATATGCAGCCACTTAAGGGAGAACTGCAGATCACTGTAGGGCTAATCAGGTATAATTAAGCTGTCCTCTGTCAAAGGAGGATGCTTTTGTGTTTGTTCTGGGTGACTTAATTCTGCTTTTAACAAAGATTTTTTGTAAAAGTTTTCCGGGAGGCTGTGACCAAATGTCTCTGTGCTTGTGCAGTCTTCTTTCTCCCAGCTCTGTGGCAGGGTAGGCCAGGGTGTGCTTGTGAGGCCATCTAAACAGAGGGAAACCATTGCAGTGACTGTTCTTCCTTCTACAGCAGTGAGGCTGTCTCAAGCAGACCAGGCTTCTCCAAAACGCAAACACGAGGGAGCAGAAGAGCCATGCACCGAAGAACTGTACAAACGAGCCAAAGTGACAGATCTCCCCGCTTCAGAGATCCCTGGAAAGAGTTTGTGATTGTGAGTAGTTCATAATGTGATCTGGCTTAAACTACCTGCCTCTGGAAGCTAACAAGGTTCAATCTTTACTCCCACCATTTTAATGAACAAAATGGACTTACTTGTGGAGGAATGGGGTTCCTAACTGTAATTCCACAGCCCAGTAATATGGCAGTGGTGTGCCCACCGGTTGTTTTGACTTTGCGTACCACGCTGTTAGCTCAGTTGTCCAGTGGAGAGCGGTGCCCTGCTGCTGGAGCTGTCACCGAGCACAGTTGTTGGTGGGTTTGCTCTTGTGAGGCTGCTTCTCCTTCCACAGAGTGGGCTTGCAGCCAGGTTTGCCCGTCTGGTGAGAGTATGGGCTAGAGCAGGAGAGCAAGCAGGTCCAGTCATCTGCCTGCAATGCTCTAGATCCCAGCAGGGAAGGAGCTGCTCACATATTCTGCCAACTTTTCAGTATGACAGGGGAGGTCAAGGCAAATTCTCTCTTTTGCTTTCTCCTACAGCCAGCGACAAGCACCTTGCAAGTGAAGAGGGAGAGTGCTGAAGAGGTGACCAGAAGAGTAGGAACTGTTGTCACAGAGGGACTGGAACTTGTGATCCGCAACAGAAAATCCGGGGTCTCATATAACCGTGTAATTCCAATAGCTGCCACAGAAGGGCGCTGCACTACTTGTGCTTGGGAATATTTGGCTTTCCGGTCTCCAGCGAGCCAAATACATCTCTTCTCAGCCATGCCCAAAATCTGCCCACATTAGAGAGGGCAAGAACCTTCTGTCAGCTTGCTCACTCCCAGGTGTATCTTTCTTTTCTGACAATGGCTCAGTGCACGTGACTTGATGCATTGATGTAGGAATCAGCATCTGCACATCTCAGAAATAGTGAACATCCTTTCTCATCAATAGTACTAGGTAGTGATGTATGCTGATTTATTCAAATTATAGTAGGAGTTAAGAAGGAAGCTAGTACAATGTCAAAAATAGAGTGCCCATCCTACGAAAGAACAGGGAAAATTCGGTGTTTCTTTCATTAGGCTAGGCTGATGAGGAAGGAAATGCTTTCTGAGTAAATCAAGGTAGTGCTTATGTGGGATGGAAACAAAATGAAGGTCAGCTGTAGCACAAGAACAGGTACACTTGAAAGGCACCTAAAGCTTTCCCTACAAAAGAACCTTGCCACTGCAGGTGAGCCATAGTGCTATTGCCTGGAATGGGCAGCTTCAGAGCTGTTTGACATCTGGGGAAGAGAGACTCTTTACAACTCCTTGAAAGGAGGTTGTAGGCAGGTGGGGGTCGGTCTCTCATCCCAGACAACCAGTGACAGGACAAGAAGACACAGTCTTAAGCTGCACTGGGGGAACATAAGGCTGGACATTAGGAAACAGTTCTTCACAGAAAGAATGGTTGGGCATTGGAATGGGCTGCCCAGGGAGGCGGTGGAGTCACTGTCCCTGGAGGTGTTTAAGAAAAGATTGCATGTGGCACTCAGTGCCATGGTCTAGTTGACATAATAATGTTAGGTCATAAGTTGGACTCAGTGATCTCAAAGGTCTTTTCCAACCTAGTTGATTCTGTGACTCTTGAGAAGGAGGAATTCTTCAGTGAATAAGATCATGCCTTGATATAAGCAAAGCAGCATCTCAGAGTAGATCTGATCCAAGTAATAAGGAAGCTACACCTGGGCCCAGCACTCTACAGCATTTCCTTCCCTTAATGAGAGCTCTCAGATGAAATGATCTGTGTCTGGTGTGTAGCCTGTGCAGTGCCTCATACATGAGGATGCCTGTGCATCCTCATGATAGAGGATGTATTACACATCAGCTCCTTGAAGTGAGTCTTCCTCGAGCTCAGAGTCCAGTGTCCATTCTGTTTGCTCTTTTCCGTATGGCATCTGTGTTTTGAGTTTCCACACAGTAAACTCCTGTACCTCATGCCCTGCCCACTGCTCCCCCTTGCCCCTCGCATCCACGCTGGTGCTTTGTAGCCTAGCGAGGCGATCGTGTAGCTTTCCTGGCTCTTAACCATGTGCTCCTTGCCGGGTCCTGTTACTTGTCAGGTCTGCACAGTGCTGGCAGAGCGCCTCTGCCTGCCGCCAAAGAGTGCAAGGGAGGGTAGTACTGCAGAAGGTTCTCTCTCCTGGCTGTTTCCAAGAGGGATTAGATTGAGTAGCTAGTCCCGTGCAATGGGCTGCTGTTGGCACCGTTTTCATTTGCGGTCCAAAACCTTTCATCCCTGCCTGGCACAGATAGTGTGGGGCTGGCTATATGTGAGCTTATGCAACTAACTGCTTGGGGAGTACAGGAATTGTCTCCCACTGGGATAATCAGATTCAGTTTTGGAGCCTTTGTTTGAACCCAGAGCAACAAGGCTGCGAATAGAAACTGAGTCAAATGTACCTGAGAAACCTGAAGTGAGTCTGTGAATAAATTTAATGTATAGCTGAATAACCTTTCCTTTCCATTCCCTGGGGCATTGATCTTATGTTCTTTTTCTGCAGAGAATCCACTGGGCAGACTGAAGAAGTAAACAAAGCTTTTCCTAACCTTACTTTCTTCTAACTACTATTCAGTCTGCCTGTGGATGACCCAGTCATCAACAGGTTTTGTCCCCTTCAGTCTGACCCAGCTGTTACTCCCACTGTCTTGGGGGTAGAAAGGTATGAAGAAAAAGAGAGACTCCCTTACCCCCATCTTCTGCTGCAGAGAGAAGAAAGGGGAAAGACATGCACTTTGTACACATAGGTTACAGAAATTGTGACTTCTGTTGTTTGGAGAGTTTCATGCTTAGGCGATGGTCTGTAAATACAACTTTTTATAAATGTCTTTAACCCTCTTTTTGCTGTCATCCAAATTATTTCACTTGGTAAATGGAATTTTTGGGGCTGGATCTGTGGGGGTAAAGAGTCAAAGGGAGGGGAAGCTACATCTCCTAAGTGATCCAGAAGGCTTTGTGGGGGCAGGTGAGATCACATTTGCAAGGTTTCTGTCAGCACCTGGGATATGGATGGTGGTATTTGGAAGAGCTGCAGCTCGGGTAGTAGCACTGGGAATGACACAGACGCATCAGGCCAGCCAAAGGAAGATAAGGGAAAAGCTTCCTTCAAGAAACCTTTTAAGTAGGCTGGGATTCATCCACTCTGGCATCTTTTCCCAACTGAAATGATAAATGTGAGTAAAACTGTGTGACAAGTAGGGGCTGACTGTTCATCGTTTTCATTAATGTTTAGAATTGAGCATCTTGGGTTAAAGTACAAGATGGCAGATTGAACAAATCTACACCTTGCTTAGCTTTGTGGCAAGTTCTTCCTCAGTTGTGGGTGCTAACAGTTTAACTGAGTTCAAAAGGACTTGGCCAGCTCATGGGGAAAGAAAAAACCATCAGTAACCATTAGTAAAGATACCATCTTTGTTTCATAAGCAGCAGAGGACTGCTGGAGGCTGATGTAAAGAAAGTAGCATGAAATGGATGCCAGCTTGGGGGTTTCTTTTCATGGGATAATGCCTGCTTTCTGTGTCTCAGGGCAAGGTGGCGATACCTGACCTGACATAGGCACCTCCAACACGGGCATAGTGTGAGCTCTTTGCTCGGGCAGAGGGAGCAGTTGGCTTTTGGTACTCTGGGAGCAGTGGCTTTGGGATGCTCCCCAGGGTGCCGTGAAGGCTCCTTTCAGCTGAGGGTGGATACTGGGGCAGAGAAGCCCTACAGAGCTGTGAGCAATTGTTCAGCTTGGGTCTCCTGTCATTCACTGAACCTTGGCTCTTGCAGTTCTTCAGCTAAGTCATGAACTGATATGAAATACACTAGACTTAGCAGTGTAATAACTAGCAAGAACACAGAGTCAAGTTCTTGTGCATCCTGCCATCCTCCTCGATGCTACTGTGTAGACCTACTTACTGGAACCTCTCTCTTACGAGAATTACATGAGGTCCAGTACTTTTCCTAGTAACCAGCAAGACTTGGAGAGTGCATGTAGCCATGCATTTCCTTGTCGAGGTTCAGCAGTGGGGCTGATCTGGGACAGAAGTGCCTCAGCCTTTGCCTCAGTTGGGCATGTTCAGATAGCACCAGTCTGAACACCAGCTAAGTGATTATTGCAAACAAGCCAACAAAACCAAGACACAACTTTTATTTTGTGTAAATAAGCATTTAAAACTTCACATCTAATTTGTTCAGCAAGTTTGAAACAAAGCAGTTTTTGAAGATGCACATTCAGGTGTTTCAAAGAATGCTAATGGAGACCATTTTCACCTCATTCAAGAAATCACAGACACCACCTGAGACTTAACTGCTGAGACCAGAGGCCCTTTGTAGGAAGCAGCTCCAGTAAGCCAACGGGTGCCCTTTTTGACCCCTTGCTCACACACACTCTCAGGCTGATTCCTCCTTTGGGATCGACCCCAGATTTCCTGTAGCAGAGTCTCAGATGCCAGATTTATAAAACTAAATAATTTAATGGTACAGCAGCAGGTCAGCTCAAGCTGGGTGCCTGGGGAGAGGGAACCTGAACAAAGAAACCCCTGGGCAATTACACCCTTGCAACGCATGCACCCACCTCTCTTAAGTGAAAAAACTAATATCTTTCCACAGGAGGTGCTGGAGCATGTCTGGTCTACAAGGTGGGCAACGTGTACAGTACTTGAGATGACTGAGAGGGCATGTGGCTCATGGTATTGCTGAATTGTTCTCTTTGTCTCTGCCAAGGACCTTCTTGTCTTGAAAAAGTAAAACTTGAGTGCTTGGGGTGGCTTGCACATGGCAAAAACCTTTTGAAAACAGCAGCCAGTGCCTTAGAAGAAGAAGAGCCAGGATGACAGCAAACTCAGTCCAGCTTTCTCTACCCAGAGTGTAATAATGTAAATTAAAGCTGGCGAGATTGGATTTGAGGATCCTTCTCTGTGCTGGCCAGGATATCTGTTTTACTTGTCAAAGGACTGATGGTGATGTGGCTCAGGATTGGAAGTGGCTAACCTTGGATTTCTAGCAGAGTTTCAACTGCCTGCTCCATGTGCTGGTCCTTGAGAAAATTCCCTTCCCCATGTCTCTTCTGTCTGCACAAGGAAGGAGCTGGAGTGGCTTCAGGAGGGGCTGGCTGAAAGGTCTGAAAGTAGAAAACACCTGGATATGAAGAGATGGGAGGCGGAAACGTGGCCATTGGGGCAGAGGGGGAAAGAGCAGTGAGAAGGATGGCTGATGGAAAGAGAGCAGACTGCTGCTCCGGTATCACCCCTGCATCTAGGTGGAGATCAGGTGGTTCAGCTGGGGGAGAGGAGCAGGAAAACATCTCTCAGCACACACAGATTTCCTTTGAGGCTGAGAACAGTTAGTCTGAAGTGAACCTGATGGTCAGCTGGACAATTTGAAAGAGAAAGAAAAATCAGCAGATGCCTTGTGAGCAGAGACACTGGCTAGGACAGAAGTGTAGTCTCTTAATTTGCAGCAGATGTGCGTGCACTCTCCTAGGGGCCCTGTGCTCTATTGTGCATCTAAGGAACAGACCTGAGTGACAGCAGTGCAGCTAGAAAGGTCAAACTGGGTCTCCTGCCAGGCCAGCCAGAGCCAGGGATGGTGACCTCACTAAAGCTTTTGAGTGAGCTTTTGGTGCTTGGCACCCAAGCAGATGGTGAGCTGCGGTGGTGGTGATCTGGCTGTGGGACGAGGCAGCATCCTTACCTTCTGCCCCAGGCCAGAGGCCAAATGACAGCCATGCTGCAGAGAAATCATATTTTGGTAGGTGGGGTTTGTGCTTGGAGATAGAGCTACATCAAAGCTCCCTGAACGAATGCCCGGGATTCTTTTGGGCCCTGCATGTAATGCAGTTCAGTCTGCGCACCCAAACGGCAAAGGGGACACTTAGATCGCCCTCAGGAGGCTGCCTGGGGTTACCTGCACATGGTGACCCTGGAGGTGTGTGCTTGTCTCCACGCTAGCCCAGGAGTAACATCTCTTTCCAGTTTGTCTGGCAGGAGACCAAGACTCCTGAGAGAGAGCAGGACTGTATGCCTTGGAGGGCTCTGCTTGCTGTTCTCTGGAGGAGCAGCTGACGTCCTGGGTCTTGGCCAAGAACTAATACCATGTCCTCAATGGCAGTCAGCTCGGTGGTTTGAGAAACACTGATGGGACCGGATGTATCTTTAACGTTTGAACTGCTAAAGAAGTGCCACTCGTGCCATCCAGGACTGTCGCGGACAGGGACGGGGAGCACAGTGGGCATGCAGGGAATAGGGGAAGTTCTCCTGTTCAGGTACAGAAGTAGCCTTGGGACCTAAAAATCCTAATGCTGTCCACTTCTGTGCACAGCACAACCTGCGCAGTTTTCTGAGATAGCCTGAAAAGCATGGGGAGGAGAGGGAGGGGAGAGAAACCTGCTCAGGTCGGTAAGGAAGGATAGCAGCAATGAGTACCCACCCATGATACAATGCTTCTTGGGACATAGCTGGATGCAAAAGCGGGTCTGCCCTTTCTGGGGAGATACCTGAAACCTTGAGATGCATTTTCCCCCTCCTTTGTGCCTGTGGCAGACGTGTGTATGCTGCTTTTTTAATTCCCTTTGCGGTTCTTGCAGCCCTGGTAAGCTTCGGCAGGGACAGGGTTTGTACTGGGGCTGCCAGACCTGTTGCCAGGTGCTGCAAACCTGCCATGGGTGCCGAAGTGCAGCGTGGTTGTTCCTGCTGCTCCTGCTGCCTCCGGGCAAGTCCCCGCTGCCGAGGAGACCCCTGCAAGTGGCCCTCTGTGTCCAGCCCCTCGCCCTGGGCTGCTCCCTGCCCGCTCGGCCAGCCGGCCCCGCTCCTGGGGTCGCTCCTCCCGGCCTTGGGAGACCCCGGCTGTCCCCTGCACCTGCCTTTGAGGGTGCAGCCTCCAGCTGCGGGCACAGCTGGGGGCTGGTCCAGCTGCGGAGACATCGGCCCCGCCGGGGCCGGCGTTCCCCGAGGCCCGGGGGAGCGGATGGGGCCAGGGTGCGAGGTGA
>WEIT01001513.1:139539-153791 GCA_013389985.1 Dryoscopus gambensis
CCCGCTTCCTCCAGCGCTTCTGCCCCCAGCCCGCGCATCCCCTCGGCCCCCTGGCCCAGCCATCCCTTCTGCCCCCAGCCAGCGCTGAAGCCCCACCGCAGACATCGCTCCAGCCCCCCCGCGGCTGCTTAGCCCGCCCACCCAAGCCATGTTGGCCCTCTCCCCATAGATACACCACTGCAGCTTCCCAGCCCCCTGCTTGGCCTCATGTCCCCCTCCACACCCCACCCCTTACCTGTCTTACCTCCTCTTCAAACACCTCTTCCTCATGAAAGAAAAAAGCTTCAGCTCTCTCCCCTCCCCAAGGAAAGCCTTTTTCTAGTCTTTTCCTAGAAATCCCAGGTGCTTCTGCTTCCTTCCTACCCCTGTGAAACAGGAACCCCAAGTGAGACGGTGGGAGACTGCCAGAATTGATCCTCTTAGCAATACCAAGTGCTCCCATCGATTTGGGACGCAGGGGGCTGTGTCTCCTCCGACACCCAGTGAGGCTTGTCACACGGACTTCCGATGGCATGGGCCAGGCCAGGGATGCCTGGGGGTTTTGGAGCCTCTGCTGCCTGCCGAGGGTAGCTCTGGGACAGGGATGTGCCGGGTGGGTGAGGGAGGAGCCCTGCCCCTGCCTGCAGGTGTTCACTTGCCGTGGGGGAGGCTCGCTGCTGCTGGCAGCCGTGCCCTCGTCAGCCATTGCTCTCTGCTTGCCTCTGCCACCCAGGGGTGCTGGGCGGGAGCTGCCTGAGAAGCAGGGAATGGTACCAGCTGCTGTGCATGCTGAGATTTTGGGAGGAAAGGAGGGGCTGGTCCACACTTGAGACCACAGCTAAGATCATGCCCTCCTCCATCAGGCCCAGCCCCTGAGGCTGGGGAACCCGTGGGTCCCTGTGAGGCAACAGACCGGTGCGGTTGAGCAAAGGTGGTGTTCAGGCAATTTATATTTGAAGGGCTCTGCTTCTGGACCTGCTTTGCTGGTGGCTCCGGGTCTTTGGCAGCTGCCTCCTATTGCAGCGCTGCCTGCGAGAGCTGCTGGGAGCTGTTGCAACATGGCTGGTGTACCCTGCAAAGCCAGCGATTAAACGCTGCCTCTGGAACCATCCACCACGGAGAAGGGGCTTGGCCACTGAGCCGGGGGCCGGAGGCTGAGCTGCCGAGCAGCTCTGGGCCTACCACCTGGCGCTGTCCTGGATGCAGTGGCTGTCCCCTGGGCGCCCTCCTGCTCCCCTGCAAACAGTGATGCCCTGGGAGGGAGAATGAGCTGCTGCTTCTTGCTGTACTTCAGACCTTTGGAAAAGGAGCCCCATGTGCTGCCAGCCTGCTCCAGGGAAGAACTGACCTCCTGAAGGAGGCTGTGCACCTGGGGGGAAAACTGGGGAATCAAGGCAGGAGTGCAAAATCTTCCCCAGGCACCGAGCTCAGGGTGTAAGATTTGAAGTGGAAGAAGATGTAGTGATGTGTCTGAGCCTGGGGCAGGGTCTGGCAGATCAGAGGCGATGTTGCAGGGAGTGTTGTGCGAGAAGGGAGCCATGCTAGTGCAACACAAGCTGGGTTACATGTCACAGCTTGGTTTGGGCATGTCCCAGGTCCTGCATCCCTGCTGTGGGGCTCAGCGAGGGGCTGTCCAGGGGCTGTGGTTCAGGGTGAAGGCTCAGACCGTGGCTGGTAGCGAGTGAGCCCTGCCCTGTGCCCCTGCTTGTTGCCTGCTGGATGAGGTGCTTCAGATTTCTGCCCTCTGGTACATGCACCTGCTCTCCCAGCTCCAAACGGTGACACACCAGCACAGCATTAGGTGATCAGTTGGCTTGAATTGAGAGAGGGCTCGGTCCTGGCCAGCAAGCAGGCTGAAGCTCTGAAGAGACCAGGCACAGCAGCCCGGCAGGGATGGTTTGGTGTTGTCTGAAGAAGTGGGAGGAAAAGGATAAAAGCATGGTGAGGTGATCCCTCCATTAGCCAGGAGGTCCTCTGGAGACGTCTGTTCATCATGACAAGAATAACATTTTAGGAGACAGCAATAAAGAGGTTATTCTCATCCAGTTCTCCCTGTTGTCCTAAGCTTCCCAAAGCCTCACAGTGGGGTCTGGGTTCACTGGAGCTCCCTAACACCTTTCTCTGGGACACTGGTTTGCAGCTAAGAAGCTTTGCCAGTGCTTTGTGGCAGGCTTTCCTGTGAGGGGCTCTCCGGGGCCTCTCTGGGTTGGGAGTCCCTCTACCCAGCACTAGAGGGGCAGGGAGGGCTGGCACAGCTGGGGTGCAGCTGGATGCAGGGCCCTGCAGAGCTCACAGTGTTGCCTGCCCCACTGTCCCCAGACTGTGGCTCTAATGTAGCTGGAACCTGGGAGGGGGTCACTGACTGATCCCCCCGTCTCCTTCAGCTTTCCCTGGTAAAAGCAAAGGGCATCCACCTAGCTACTGGGCAGGAAGTCTCCTAGGAAAGAAACCCTTAGGGAGTTATTTGCATAGGTCAGGAGAGAGGGGAAACTACTCCACTACTCGGGGAGCCCTCAGAAATCACAGCCCTTTGGGAAGGGCTGGGTCGCAGGGGGAAGAAGTTTCTGCATCTTGTCGCGAAGTTCAAAGATGCGCCTTCAGGCTGAGGCAAAAATCAGTTCTAGCACTGTGGTTTGTTTTATGTGTCTGTCGGGCTCATCTGAAGCTGTCAGGAAAGCCTGTTTGGAGGCAGTGAATGAGCTGGGTGTCGGAATGGGGCTGCCTGTCTTCTTGTGAGGGGAGACGAAAGGGCTGTCTTCCTCTGATGGAGAGACAGAGGCGCCTTCTCCTCGGTTTGAATAAAACAGTCCCTGTGGCCATTGAGGGCCAGCCTAAAGTAGGTTAGTATTATTTTTTCCACTGGTGCTGGTTACAGGACTTGCACACAGCACCTGACAGCAGACTATCAGAGTATGGTTCGGGCTGCTGGGCTTGTTGGAGCCCCCAGCTTCATCACAGCATGTTGCCCCGGCCAAACCCGTGCGTGGAAAATCCCCTGCGGTGGCAGTGGGCTGACAGGGGATGGGGTCAAGAGAGGCACAGCAGGCAGGAGTGAATATAAGGCTGTTCTTAGGACTCTGATCAAGCTGCTCCTGCCATGGGCAGGTAACATCTCCCTCCACTGATGCACCCACGTGCGTACTCTTGCTCACAGTTCCTGAGAATCCCAAGTTTATCAGTTCTCATGCATACAGCAGGGCTGCCAGCCTTCGGATGCCTCTTTGCACATCCTTCAGGAAAGCACCCATAACCTGCAAGGGTAGGGTTCTCCCACCCTCACAGATGGGGACAGACTCCCACATACCTGTGATGCCATGGCTACTGGCAAGGGAAGTTGGCCAAAATGCATGTGTAGGTCCTGCTCAGACTTTCACTGCCAATGATGGAGCTGAGAGGAGTCAGAGCTGTTTCATTTTGCTGGTATTTTTAGCCTCTTTGAGAAGCAAGAGAGGAAGGCAGGGGTGTTTCCAGCACAGGGAGCAGGGGTGGGTAATGAAGAGCCTTCCTTGTATCTCCTAGGCAGTCCTGGAGCATCCATGTGAGAGGAGCAAAGGGCGCAAGTAATACGGAGGTAGAGATTTCTTTATTCCTTGCATTAATTGAGGTTTCAAGCAGATGAGGTGCCTCCAGGCAGAGCTGATAGGGAAGATGGAGTCCTGGACGCTGTTCTTGTTCTTGACAATGACCACAGTATCAGGAGTGACATTCTTCAGTGGTGTGGCACTGGTGGGGAGAGAGCTTGCAACAGGTTAGCTCAGCAGGGCACTCCAGGCCCTGAGTTGGCCTCCTGTGGACATCACCCACTTTAATCTGTCCAGGAGCAAAGCTGGGTCCCAAGCAGGTGGTGGGAGATGCACCCATTAGTTGAAGCTCCTGGAGTGGGTGTCAGTGAGGGGCAGGAGAGCAGTGCTGTGATGGGTGGCAGTGCGGGTGCAGCTGATGGGGAGGGGGATGCCCTGTCCCCATCTCAGAGACATGGTGGGTGCCTCTTCTAGAACTATTTTGGGTTCATCCTGATGGGGCAAGGAGTGAGTGGGTCTGTGAGGCATGGGGGTGGTGAAGGATATTCTGAGGCCACTGTGCCAACAGTTTGTCACCAACACCTGTTAGCCCCTCCTGGGAAAGACCCCTCTTTCCTTCAGCAGCAGAAGAGGGGTGGGAGCTGGCAGAGCAGCTCACCAGGTATTTCTCTGGTCCTTAACATGGGTTAGAGGTTGGGGAAGCCCAGGGATGATCCTGCCTGAGGCGGGAGTGGGTCTGGGGGTTAGGTGGGGGCAGACAGGGAAGGGGCAGTGCTGGCAGCACTGCTCTGCGCTGGCTGGGCTTGCCCCTTGGCGAAGGTGCTCCCCTGGGCTCGGAAGTGCAGCTGGCCATGATGCCGGTCCCGCTGTGCTGAAGACACTCCAGCTTTTGCACCAGTGAGCGGCCTCGCTCTACCTAGTGAGAAGCTGGACAGATGCCCCTGTCTGTGTCCCCCTGCTGTGGGGTACAGCAATGCTGCAAGGGCAGGAGGAGGCCAGGTGGTGCGGGATTCCGTGATGGGGTTAGCAGGTCCTCTGTGCCCACTGTGGGTGCTGAGGAGCCAAGTGCTGGAGCAAGACCAGGAGCCAGGCTGGCTGGCTGGCAGGCAGAGGCAGTCAGCATCCCCAGCACAGTGCAGGGACTTGGCGCTGGTTCAGCTGGGGAGGTTATTTTTTTTTATTTTTTTTTCCCCTCCAGGACAGCTGATTCCATCTATTTTTAATGAGCTTCCCCAGGTTGCGCAGTGAGGATACAGAGCAGCGCCGGCAGCCACAGACTGCGACGGGGCAGGCGGAGAGGCAGTGGGCACCCAGGGCTCGGCTGTCATCTCCCTCACTACTCCTCACAGCGGGCCTGGGGTTTTTTTTGGTGTGGGAGTGTGTCCCCCAGTGAAGGGGGGTCCTCCTCAATGCAGCTGCCCTTGAAAATGGAGTCGAGCACCGAGGAGGAGAGCTGGCTGGAAGATCAGTGGGAGAAATGGTAGGGGACCGGCTGGGCCTAGGGGAGGGGGGACTGTCCCGCGGGCATGCAGGGGAACGAGAGGCAGCCCCTTGCTCCTGGGCACATCACCCTTTTCTGTGAGTGATGGCCACAGGACGGGAGAAAACTTGGCACCCAGTTGAGCCCAAAGTTTTCCTGGCTGGGCAGGGAGCTGCATGACAGCCAGGCACCAGAGTGGCATAAAGGTGCCTGGACACATCCTGCTGTGCCCCAGCATTGGCATGCAGGGCCAGTGCTGGGGAGCCCACTCAGCATCTCCCCATCCCTGCGAGCAGGGACAGGGCTGCCTGTCCCCATCCCGGAGTGGGGGCACTGCCACCCTGTCAGGCTGCTCCTGCAGAGCCAGGGGGCCCCAGGCAGCCCCTCGGCAATGTTGTGTCTCTCACCGGGACCCCACAGTGCCCGCTGCATTCCCACAGCGTGTCGGGTGGAGGCCCTGAGCATTAGCAATGGATGATGTCCCACCCTGGCGACCCGTGTAACCGGAGAAGAAATCAATGTGTGCTTTGAAGGCTCATCATGAGCCTCCTGCTCTGCGTTGCCTCCCTCCCATGGACAGCAGGGGAGGGCAAAGGGGGGCCCAGGCATCCCACCGTGTGCTGAAGGCTGTGTCCTTGCATTCCTGATGTGTCTTGCAGGGGCTGCCTCCATGGGTATGGTTGTTCCCAGTTGTCCTCACCCCAGGAAACCACTACTTGTAGGGTCCTCAGAAATACAGAGGGAAGATGCTGCTTCTGCTATGGGCTTCTCCTGCTCTTTTCCCTTTCCAGGACCTGGGACAGGGGAGATGTTACCCCTCCATGGCACTGGGTTGGTGCCACTGCAGGGGGGAGCCCCAAAATGTGCAAGCAATGCTTAAAGTGAGAGTGTGGAGCTCTGCAGGTCACAAAACACCATTCTCATTCCTTTCTCACTGCACTGCTGGGGGCCAAGCCAGAGAGGGGTGATGGGCTTGGCAGAGCTCTTTCACCCGAGTATCTCCTAGCTGGAGGAGCTGGGAGCAAAGGGAAATGGTGGCAAGGAAAGCAGTGCCCATGGCCACTCCAGACAAAACTCAGGGGTCTGATTAGGTTGGCCAAGGACTTTTGAGTTGGGCTCTTTTATTTACCCCTGTGGTAATGAATAAGTGCGAAGAGCATTGCGATACCACCATGTTGAAATGTTTTAGTGCTCAGAAGCCAGGAGTACCTCACCGCTCCCCTAGGGCTCATCAGCACAATTTCAGCTGCTAAAAGGATATCTCTTGTTTTGAAGGGGTGTAATGAGTCTGTGTGGCTGGGGCTGACAGCCCCAAGGGACCCCTGAGGCCACGCAGGCTGGCTCAGCAGCACCGATGTTCACAGGGATGCCCATAGTCACCCTGGGGGGTGATTTTGGCGCAGAGGGAAATCGACGCCCTCTCTTACTGCAGGCACCTGGGCTGGGACATCCCCCCAGCTGCCGCTCAGGGTCTGGTCATGCCATGGCTGAGGGGTTTGCTGCGCTTGCAAGTTCTGTGGGTCTTGATGTGGTCACCTGTCCCAGCAGGTCCGTCCTCCAGCTGCGCCCTGTCAGGACCCCCAGCCTTTCCCTTCCTGTAACCCCGGCCTTTGCCCTATTGGGTGTCTGTGCCCAGCTGGGACAATCCCAGAGGTTCCCTGGGATGGTGTGAGCAGAACAAACCTCCTGTGATAGGGCTGGCTGTACTGTCCATGCTCTCCCAACCTTCATGTCCCTGCTGTCTTTGGTCAGGCGGGGACTGCTTTGGGCCACACTCCTCTCTTCCTTCCTCCCAAGAGCCGTGGACCATGCCACGCCCAGCCATTCGATGGAGACAGACCTATCCCCTCTAGGAAGGAGCTGCCTTCCCAGTCTTTCCTCCCAGTAGAGAGTGGGAGAGCCTCTCCCGGGGTGTCAGTTCTGCTCCCAGCCCACAGGCACCATGGCACCCTGCACCCTCCTGTCCACCACTGGAGCAGTGTGTGACCATGCCATCTCCACTCCCTCCAGGATCACCCATGACATCAGCCTTGAGGAATTTGAGGATGAAGACCTCTCTGAGATCACTGATGAGTGTGGAATCAGCCTGCACTGCAAGGAGAGCCTGGCCACCCGGGTAAGTGTGATGGGGACAGGGATGGGCAGAATGTGCCAGTGGGGCTGGCAGGACCATCAGCCCCCATGCAGGACCACCAGATCCCCAGATGAGTGATGCTTCCTCAAGGAGCCCACTGCCATGGCCCCAGTCCCCTCTGCTTGGCAGTGCCCTCTCCTCACTCCAGCACCATGCAGGTCCTTTCTGGGCCAGCCAAACTCAAGGGACTAAAAAAGCATCTCAAAGCTGGTGCATTTTGGTTCCCACTGTGCTATAGGGGTCTGAGTTTGCTCCTCGGGGATAAGCCTAAGGATTTGGGTGTAAATAGGGGCATGTCCCCATTTCAGCAGGATGAGCAGCAAGCATCTGGCACCTGACAAGCATTCTCAGGAATCAAGGACATTTGCAAGGTGGCACCAAAGGTCCCACATGGGCTGTGCCTCCTGTCCCCACATGCATCCCTGGACCTGGGGATGCAGCTGGGCTGGAATGGTGAGAGCTGTCCTCTGCTCACCCGAGGTGTTCTTTCTGGCTTGCTAGCTAGCTTTAGCTAGAGCTGTTCACAGGTCTTTGGGAGGCTGGAGACCTGGAGGCTCCTGAGACAGGGATGAAGGAGGTAGCTCTGACTCCAGCAGGCAGCAGGTGGAATAAAGATGGGAGCTTGGAAGCCTGTGCAGGTGCTGCAGCCGGGTCTCCCATCCATCTTGAGGCATGCTGTCAAGAACGTGATGGGGTTCACACCACTGTTTGAACTTCCCTAGAAGGCTATGGGGGCAGAAATGTGGAGATAAATTGATAAGTACACTGGATTTATTGGAAATAACGCAGGGAATTTTAAAGTATTAAAGGAAAAGCCACGGCCTGAGCATTCTCACACTGCTCAAGGAATCACACACACACCACCTGAGACTTTTAACTGCTGGGACCAGTCTCTTAGCAGCAGGCAGCTCCAGTAAACTGACAGGTGCCCTTTTCGACCCCTCACTCAAACACACACTCACTCTAAGGCTGACTCCTCCTCCTCCTTCAGGCTTGACCCTAGGTTTCCTGTAGCAAAGCCCCAGGCTCAGATTTTATAAAATTAAATAGTTTATTGGTACAGCAGCAGGTCAGCTCAAGCTGGGTACCTGTGGAGAGGGACCCTGAACAAAGAAACCCCTGGGCAGTTGTACCCTTACAACTCATGCACCGACTCCTCAGACACTCTCCATGCACCTCTTGGTCCAATGGTGATTTTTGGTCTGGGGTCTTCTAACGTCTTACTGGGTTCTTTCTCTGTGTCTGTGCAGGCAGTCCATACACTGTTCTTATCTTGTGGAGTTACAGCTTCTGCTGACAGCTGGAGTCTCCTTGTCTTCTGGTTTGTACTTCTGGTGCACCTGCTCGCTGGCAGAGCATGGGGAAATAAAAAAGCCCTAGGCTTGGGATAAACACTACTCAGCAACAACCACAGCAGCATCAGTGTGTTATCAATGCTCCTCTCATAACAAAGACAAAACACAGCACTCTACCAGCTACTAGGAAAATTACTAGGAGAATTAACTCAATTCTAGCCAAAAACATCTGTAGGTATAAACTCACAGCTTGTGGCCCAAGGCTTCAGCAGATCCAGCTACTGATGCTAGGCAGGTAAAGCTGAGCAAACAACAAACTATATCACACAGTATTATCACTCTGTGAACCCATTCTAACTCATTCTCCTTAAAACTTACTTATTTAAGCTAAGAACTAACACCTCTCAACACAGAGTTTCTGCATTTTGTCAGTATGTCTCGTGCTAGGATGCAAATGCTGGAGGAGCAGCCAAGTGGTTTGAGAGTCATTCTGTCCCTCAGAGGAAATACTTCCTCCGCAAAACTGATAAAGACCCCGAGAGGACAGGAAAGGCACAAGAATTTGTCGCAGATTTAAAATTAGAAAGTGAATTTGTGTCGTTTGGAATCCCTCACTGCAGGCAGGACGGTACAGGCAGACCTCATCCCTGGGAGGTGAAGGTGTCTTGCTGTGCTCCTTGGTCTAATTCGTGACCTTCCCAGCAAAAATTTGTCTTTTCCCAGATATGAGGCTGCCGCTTGATATCTCTGCTCCAACTGCAGCCTCCTCCTGCTTCAGGATGTTATGGCCAGACTTCCCTGGGACAGTCTGGGCTCATGGGCTGTGTATGCCGAAGGAAGGAGGGATAATGCTGCAGGCAAAGCAAGGGCAAACCCAGTGCTGGGCATCCATGAGGGCACAGCCGCAGCGAGGACCCGGCATTGGGAAGATCCTCCTGCCTGCAATAGGTGAGGCAGACAGAGACTGTTGGGTGTGTTGCTGGACTCTTCCCATTATCCATCCCAGTTCTCCACTGCGGACAGCAGCACTGGGCTCAGAGCAGGAATTTTTTTTTCTCTACAGACTGCCAGCCCTTGGCTGAGGTTTGGCAGGGAGGGGAAGGGGCAGGGGTGACTGGCAGCTCAACTGCTGCAGCCCTTCCTTGAGGCATGGGGAAAACAGTCTCTTTTGCCCATTTGAACTGGTTAACTCAGGGGTTCCTCCATCCCTGTGCTGCAATACAGAGACCTGACCCTCAGCAGAGGGTTTGCTCAGGCTCTGGAACGAGCCCCATGCCTTCCCTGGGGACAGCTCAGAGCTGCTTTACACAAATGTCTGGGTGGACTGAGAGTCTGCTGGGGTGGGAGGGGGACGCGAGGCTGCCGTAGGGGAAGCAGTGAGTTATTCATAAACACAGCAAAGGAGGAAGCTTATCACGCTCAGGAAAAATGCCTGCTAAAAATATGTCCAAATGGTTTATATGGGACACGGAGGATTGCCCGAGGAGCAGAACGGAAAGTGGTGACAACAATGGCTGTGAGAGGGGCTTTTCAATCCCAAATGTTGAAGGCGAGAGCCAGGGAGCTTTCCAAGCTGATTGCCATCTGGAGTGAGCTCGGGGCGACAAGGTTGAAGGATCCGCCTGATGGAAGCAGTCAGGCCCAGAGGGAGCAGTCTGGCCGGGTCTGCGTGCGGCGCGGGGGCCAGCAAATCAGTAATGACCAGCGGTCAGCATCAGCCGGCTAATTGCATCCTGTGGGGCTGGCTGGGGCTGGCGAGTCAGGGACGCTGGCACCAGGGCGTGAGGGGGCCATGCTGATGCCCTGCCCGTGGCGAGCACGCAGTGCCGGTGCCACAGAGCAGCCGTAGTGTGTAGGTGGAGGGTTGGCCCTGGTCCCCCGCAGCGCCAGGCACCTGGTGAAAGCCTGGCCATGGAGCAGTGTGAAGGTGAAAGCAAGCTGCTGGCTCACTGGATCACACCTGAGCAGAGAGCGACGGGCAAGGGGGAAACAGGATCTGGGGAGCACCGTGAGACATGGGGCTGGGGTCATCCAGCTGCCCAGCAGCAGGTCTCTGGAGAGATGGGCAGGCTCAGTAACCCAATGGTGAGCAGGAACACACTGACAAGGAACAAGGGGACAAACCCTGACCGAGGGCCACAAAGGTGACTGCTGGATGGGGACAATCAGTGACCTTGGTGAGGTGGGGGGTCTGGGCAGAGCTGGTGGATGACAAAATCCTGTGGCAGGAGCAGGCAGCTGGTGCAGAGGTCAACACCCAAACAGAGATGGGTGTTGGGGGTTTTTTTGGTCCCAGAAAAACAAAGATGACCTCATTATGGGCTATTTTAGCAGCTCTTCAGAAATAGTGGCTTAGACACACAGAAACTGCAAGGAGGCGTAGACTGATGTTTGTGCAAGAGGGAACACTCCACTGACGAGGCCCACACCTCATGGATGGGAGACCATGTACTAAGAATGAGGAATAATCCCACGTGTGTCTGAGAAGAAATTTCAACAAGAAGTCCCCAGTGAATGAAAAGAGAAGTGAGGGATAGGCTGAGGAGAGGGCTCGGAGGAGGAGCAGAGCTGTCTTTGGGGCTGTTGAATGACAAGGCAGGAGGCCAGCTGGGAAGGAGTGGGAACCACGGGGTGAGGGACACGACCTCCACCTCACCAATGGCAACAGTCAGGTGTGTTGAGAGAGATGGTTGCAACAAAAGCACCAGACTTGGGGTTTGGCCTTGTTTTAGTGGCTTGGAGAGCCAGGGTAACAAACACTGGTTTCAGCAAGATGGATCCCAGCAAACAGCCAGGCAGAGGTTAATAAAAGTTTAGTGCCTCATCCATTTTCCAGAAACTGTGGAAAATGGTTAATGCAGGAATGAAAAAAAAAGTTTACAATAAGAAATACCTTTCTTGGAAATACCTAAGAGCATGAGAACAAGCACCCAAACAGAAAAGAGCCGATGCAGGGCTGTGCTGAGCCTTCATGGGTCTCCATGAAAAGGTCTGAACCAGCCATGAAGATACAGATATGTGGAGGAAAAACCCAAAACTCTCTGTTTTTTCAGCATAATAGCAATGCTGGAAATGCCAGGAGCTTTCTCTTGATGTTCAGCCCCACTGATCCAAGTGTGCCACTGCTGGTAGCCACTCCTGGAAGACCAGCAGGACCCACTGCAAAGGGGGAAGCAGCTGCCATGAGCCTGCGATCCAGGGACTGGTGGGGAGCTGGATGTGTGGGCCGGGAGCAAAGGATAGGGCAGCAAGGTGGGAGTTTACCCCGGGCAGCTTTTCACAGGCGGTCCCATGAAGCTGCCTCTGTGATCCATGGCCAGCTGTGGCTGCACCAGGCCAGGGGCAGAGAGGCTTCTCCTGGCACTTTGAAGCCAGATGGTGGTAAGGAGATGGGGCACAGTGGTGCCCTCTGCTCGGCAAGTCCCTCTTGTTTCCCTGTGCTCAGGAAATGATTTTCCCAGCTGAAGGTTTTGCCACTCCTACCTCTGGGAGGTAGGATCAGCAGGAGCGCACCAGCATCACATCTGTCCCAGGGATAGGTCTGCAAGGAAGCATGAGTGTCCCTGTGACTGCAGTGGGGACCAGGTGTGCATGTTGTGTTCATCCTGCCACAAGATTTGGGCGCTCCCACATACCCTGATCTCTCCCACAGGGCAAAGGGACTTTGGGAAGTCACCTCACCATTGTGTCTATGCTGAGACATGAGCATGCTCAAGCTGACCTTAGGTGACATGAACTTGTTCCTAGAGGGTTCCCGAGGCAGCCTGTTCTGGTGCGGCAGTGTCCTTGCAGTTAGAAATGCTTCCCCATGTCTAGTCCCTGCCCTTGCTTTGCAGATCACTGCATGTCTCACTCACATGGTAAGGTGATTGATTTCTGTGTGGTTTCAAAATCACTTTGTTGAGCTACAGGCCATAAATCATACCTGCAGTGGCTGTAGTTTCCTCCCAGCTTTTGAACCTGGAATGCTGCACCCCTGCTAGGGTGCCCTTTTCTTCAGAATGACACTGATTTGTTTTTCTGCATCCTTCTGGGACTTTTCCTTCTGTGAGTTTTCCGAGTGATTGCTGCAGCTACAGGATTATGGAAGCAGCATCATTAGCCGTCTAGGTTGAATGTCACCAGCCTACTCCAATACACCCACCTTGGCTAGGTATAATCAGTTGGCATTTCCCTCCAGTTCTTTCCCCGTGCCTCAGTTTCCTTGTTAAAATCCATGTGATTTGTCACAGAAGACTGATGTCGCGGAAATGCAGAACGTGTGGCATGAAGGCTAATGCTCAGAACAAGAGATTTAAAAGTTTAAAGCCTCAGGACGACAAGTATTGGCGGCAATGCTTCTCCAGTTGCTCACCCAGTACCTGCAGGAGTTCAGCAGGGGCACTGGGGGGAAATGGCTCCCATGAGAGGGTTTGTACTGTGCCTGCAGCAGGCAGAGCTCTACCTGTTCTGGCTTTTGTCTGACAGGTCAGGAGCTGGAAGCAATAAGAGCTCTTGGAGTGGCTGCCAGAGCTGCTGGGGCTGTTTCTTCTCCCGTGGCTCAAGGCACGTTCTCCACGCAGCTGGAGACGTGGATAGTGTTCAGCTGCAAAAACCTGCCCTTGCCCACCTCTGCCTGCTGACGAGCTTGCAGTCACCACAAACAGCTGATAACACAGGGAATTCAACTCCTTGATGCCAAGTTGCCACCTTTATTGCTGGCCGCAGCAACTTATGCGCGTGCAAGCTCCAGGTAATGCAAGGAAGGGGCCTTGCGAAGGAAACCACTGACCTTTAAACACGCACAGGGGGACATCGGTGCCTCTTCGCCCAGCAACACAGCCACAAGGAGTGTGGTGGCTCAGCACTTGGGCCCAGCTGGCATGGTGGCATGGGACACCTGCTCCTCACAGTCCCCACAGGCCACAGTGGCCACCCTGCTCCAAAAGGGTACGAGAGAAAGAGTGGAGCTGCCTCCAGCCAGAGCACAGCCACCACCAGCAGGTGACTGGAGAGCCAGTGCTGGGCATCCCTCCCATACGGCCTCAGGTCCTGATATCTGCAAATGCAAGGAGCGAGTAGAGAAGGCTTGTCCCAGATGAGTAAGATGAGGGGAGTAGAGCTGCTGGTCCAAGTGGGCATTACAGGGAAGAAGGAGCCTGACTCCTTTCAGAGGTGTGCAGTGAAAATTTCAACCCCATGGAGAGAAAAAGCAGCAGTAGTGCAGCACATGGTGCCAGTACCCAACACAGTGGTGGGTTCTCCATCTGTGAGCATGTTCAGGTGTGATGGGCAAGACCCCAAGTGACCTGCTCCAGGCAGGGGGTGGACCAAGGCTGATCAAATCGATGACATGCTTGTATGAGTCCCAGCTGCCAGGACAGGAACCAAGAAAGGGCAGAGTCTGCCTGGGAAGGAAGAATCGTAGGGCAGCCCAGGCTGGAAAGGACTTCAGAGGATCACCTGGCCAAACCTTGTGTGGGAAGGGGAGTCTGGGTGAGACGATCTGGCACACTCTCTAGTGGCGTCTTGAAAATCTCCAGCGATGAGGACTCTACCATTTCCCTGGGGAGGTTGTTCTGCAGCATGGTTGTTCTCACTTAAAAAATGTCCTTGTTGTGTCGAGATGAAACCTGGGTGTGCTACGTTTGTGTGCTTCGTAGTGAGTGTGACGGCTGCATGTAGCTACAGACAGGCACCTGCCGGGGTTAAGGGGCCGGGGAGCCCCACCACCAAGGGAGGAGGGATGCTGCCCGCACCTGCCTGGGGAGGCGGGGAGGGGGCGCGGGGCTCCCCGGCTGCGGGAATAACATCGCTGCCCCTTTAAAAGGCAGCGGCGGCGGGTGCCGATGCGGCGGCCCCGG
>WEIT01001513.1:154193-172457 GCA_013389985.1 Dryoscopus gambensis
GAGGGAGCGACCACGGCCCCAGGTGTTCCCGGGTGTCCCCGGGTGTCCCCGGGTGCCGGGGACCTGAGCACGCCCTGCCGGGCCGCCCCCGCGCACCGCCGAGCATCCCAGCACTGCGCTCGGCGGGCGTTTCTTGAGGGGGCTTAGGCGCCGGGTGGGTCCTTCTTTCATCTCTGCTGCCGAGGTGGAGAGGGAACACGCCAGGAATCGCGTCGGGACTGAGATGTGCCCCAGCAGGGTCCGGGTGGTCTGGCAGAGAGCCGTGCGGCAGGGGCAGGGTGGGAGCTGCGAGGGGCTCCCGTGGGATGGGGAGCAAACGAGGCATGGACACCGAACGCGTGAATGAGCCATCGCGGGACGGGGCACCACGCCACGGGCTGGCGAGCCCAGGGCCGGCACCAGCAGCTGGCTGGGCTCCAGCTGCCCCGGGTTGGGGCAACACCGGTTCTAGGGCAGGTTGGTGACACCAGGTGCCCCATGGCCGGCAGTGGGGACCTGGTGGCCTCAGCTCCTGAGCAGTGGTGCTTGGCAAGAGGAGCATTAGTGTCAGAACCCCGTGCAAAATTTAAGAGACAGAAAAGCAACGCCCAAAATGGTGGCCAGGAGGACAAGGGGGTTCTGTTGTCTTGTTCATGCTCAGATTCTGTACAAGATTTTGGATGGTTTTACCCAAAACTGCGTGCGCCACACAGGCGTGGTGTTACTGTCGCCTCTGGGGTGGATGGTGTTCTGGTGCCCTGCATGCTGACCCCCCCAGGCAGCGGCTGGAGCCCCTTTGCCCCGTCGCTTCTGCAAACTTCGCAAACCCACGCAAAGTGCGCGACGTGCAGGGCTATTTTTGCCACCCTCCTGCGTTCAGCTCTGCCTTCTGCCAAGTAGGAGGATTTTCGTAGCGGTGACGTTCAGGCGAGGAGCATGAAGTGAGAGGCAGGTGTCCCCGTGGGTGACAGATGGGGAGTAGTCGGAGCTGGGTGTCACCAGCCCAGCACCGGCAGCTGATGCCAGCTCTCTGCCTGAGGCCATGGGTGGGAGGAGGAGGAAGGCACAGAGCCAAGGATAGGCGCCTGCAGGCAGCTGGCACCAGGGACAAAGGCAGCAGGGCTGGGGAGGCGGGGGGAGCCCCACTGAGCATAATGGACAAGGGGACAGCAGCAGCCTTGTCCCACCCTGTGCAGGGACCCCGAGGAGCAAGTGGCAGCCACATCCAGCTGGCGGAGGTGGGAGACAGCAGGGCCTCTCCCAGCCACTCAGTCCCAACCAACTGTACAGTGTCTGGGGGTGGGAGCAGGCCTCTGGAGAGGGATGGGGGGGGGGGAGTTGCAGAGATGGTAGGGTGGGGAGGGGAAGCTGATGATCCCCTTGCAAGGGGATGGTAGAGGCTGTGGAGCTCACTGGGAGGCATGGGCACAGCTGAGCTGAGGACGTGGGGAATGGGAGAGGGGGCTTTGCTGCAGCTGGCAATGGGAGCCTGGAGCCAGCAAGGATGGTGGCACAGGACTGGGACATGGCTGGCCAGGTAGGATAGTGCTGTTGGTAGGATCTAGTGAGAGGCTGGCTATAGGGTGCTTGGGGTTCCTGTTCTGGATGCCTACCTCTAGTCAGAGGCACTTTCTCCCTGTCTGCATGTGGTGCACTGAGGGGAGGACAGGGTGCGGGGCATCCCTTGGGGATCAGCCTGAAATCTGTCTCTAGTTGTGTGAGACACTGCATCCTCTTGGCCTGCCCAGCTCCCTCCTCTTGCACGTAGTCAAGAGGGACCATGGCCATGCATCCTCTCTTGAATGCCCAGTCAGGGCACCAGGCACTCTGCCAGACAGGACGTTCACAAAGCGAGGCATCATCCCACCCTCTGCTCTCGTGGGGCCAGGATCCAGCCTGGTGATGTCTCAGTTGCTGCTGGGCTCTGTGATCATCATCCCAGGCAGGTGGCCTGGAAATGGTGAGAGGAACATGCCCAACTTCCCAGAGGGCAAGAAACAGCTGTTGTTACTGGCTAGGTTCATCCTCTAAGACTTTGTGAAGGCCTCTCCACCCTGGCTGGGCATTACAGACCCCTGAGTGCTCTGGCCCTGTGGGATGGGTGGGCTCAGTGGGCTGTGCCTCCTGTCCCAGTCCAGGCAGCCAGGCTGGCTTGTGTGCACTGGCCCCGTGGCACTCTGCACGCAGAGGCCATCACTGTGACAGCTTGCCTGGCCCACATCCCGGCCCATCGTGTCCCTGGGAAAGGCTAGCGGGGACGTGCTGTTATTTGCCTTGGCACAGGAGGGACTCATGGAGGCCATGGTGGGAGGTTGCCAAAGCCCTGTGAAGCGGGTCTCCCTCCCCACATGGAGACAGGGATCTGGCAGGCATGGTTCAGCAGTGTGTGATATGATGGAATTTTGGGGCAAAGGCTTCCTTCATGTTGGTGGGGAAGCAAAGGGACAGGACAGCTCCTGTGCTGCTGGTAACAGCTGCGCGTTGATGATAAGGCCGTGAGAAAATCCAGGGAGTCCCAGCGGGGCTTTGGTGCTTAAACAAAAAATAACAGTGTGGAAAATGCCGCTGCTGCAGCTGGGGTAGAAACACTCAGTGCCCATAGGAGGGGCTGGGAGCATGCAGCCAGGGAGAACTTGGAGGTGGAGGAGTGAGTGAGGGCTGGCGCTGCACCAGGCAGGATGTCACACCCTGCCGAGGCAGGCAGGGAGGACTTGTCCCCCATCTGCAGGAGGGTCCTCATTAGAGGGGACTTGGTGCCCTTTGGTCCCTGGGTCTTGCAGCGAGGCTGAGCGCGTGTTCCCTTGTGCACATGCATGGCCAGCCACCCAGGACAGGGCACAGCACCCACAGAAACTTGCCAAGCATAGGAGCATGGATGGCCTGATCCTGCCTCTCCTCTCCAGCTGCTCAGGATTGACCTCTGCTAGTGAACTATAAATGTGTGTGTGTGCATGTATGGATTTGTATGCATACATACTGTCTGTGTGTGCTCCTGAATACTCCCAATACGGATGTCTCCAGGGGCAGGCATTAGTCTATCCAGTGGCTGGCTTCCAGCTGAGCAGCAGAGTAACACCTGGTCCTTGGGATTTCCACCATTTCATTAAGTTGGGTGGTTTGAAGGTAGGCAGGGCTGGCAGGATGGGAACAAAGCATCCAGGCAGGCTCAGGTCTTGAATTTTTTGTCTTGGGACTGTCCAGCTATGGGCTCCTGCAGCCGAGTTCCCCTGGTGGATGAATGCAGCCCAGCTGGCTCCTTGCCCACCCTGCTTCAGCCATCATGCCAGCTCTTTCAGCAGCAGCATGGTGAGATGTGGGGCTGGTGGGGGGTCTCCCTGAGCATCACGTGACCCAGCATGCCCAGCTGAGAGGGGAGCTGCGTGGGGTGCTGTGGACCCAGGGAGGGATGGGTGCCACCGTGCCACATGCTGTTTACTGTTTGGGCTATAAGGCAGCTTTGTTCTTCTCCTCAGGACACTCTGAATAACAACTCTCTGGGGAAAAAGCACAGTTGGCAGGAGCGGGTGTCCCGGTCGTCGTCCCCTCTGAAAACGGGTGAGTTCTCAGGCTTTTGGCCAGGGTCAGCTCCTTGCACCCTTTCATGGTGCTCAGGAGCCTGAGGCACGTGGTGCTGGAGCAGGAGGTTGAGGAAAACATACCACATGGATGCAGGGTGCATGTCCGTCTTGCTCTCTACAGTTACCTGAAAGGAGGTTGTTAGTCAGCTGGGGGTTGCTCTCTTCTCCCAAGGAGCAAGCAGTAGGACAAGAGGAAATAGCCTCAAGTTGCACCAGGGAAGGTCTAGATTGGATATTAAAAAAAATTTCTTGACCACTGAAAGGTTGGTCAAGCGTTGGACCAGGGAATTGATGGAATCACCGTCGCTGGAAGTGTTCAAAATTGTGTAGATGTGGTGCTTAGAGACATGGTTTAGTGGTGGACTTGACAGTGTTAATGGTTGGACTTGAGAATTTTAGAGGCCTTTTCCAACTGAAATGATTTTACGATTCCGTGAGTCTGGGTGGCATCCCTGGACATCTTCCCTGTCAGGGAGCATCCCCCTCTGCGTGGCTGTCAATGCTGCTCTCCTCTCCCTACAGGTGAGCAGACCCCTCCCCATGACCACGTTTGCCTGAGTGATGAGGTCAATCACCAAAACAGCACAACCTCCACCAAAGACCGGGGCACATCCACGGAGAGCCCATGCCGGCGCACAGCAGCCACACAGATGGCCCCAGCCTGCGTTGCCTCGTCCCGGCTGCCCGAGAAGCACCAGGCCACCAGCCGGGCCCCACCACACGGCGCCAGTGTCGTGGTGGTAACGAGGGGCCCTGAGGCCCACCGGGACCGCATCCGCTACCAGACGGATGTGAGGCTGGAGGCCACAGAGGAGATCTATCTGACCCCTGTGCAGAAGAACTCGGACCCCCTGGAGACTGACAAGCCGTTCCTGTCTCAGTCCAGTGAGAACCGCATGTCCATCAGCTCTGACATTGACACCTCCGGCTATTCAGCTCTGGCAGGGAAAACCAACCCCTCCATCAGCGAGGAGGACGAGGTGCTGGACTACATGTCCTCCCCTGACAAGACAAACCTGCCCAGGGCCTCCTGTGGTGGTGGGAGTGGTGGCTCCCGGCCAGGGCACAACCTTCAGAGAGCCTCCGTGAGTTCAGACACCAGTGCCCTCTCCTATGACTCTGTCAAATACACACTGGTGGTGGATGAGAACGTGCAGCTGGAGCTGGTCAGCCTCAAGCAGTGCTACTCGGGCTACAGTGATGAGAGCGACTCGGCCACAGTCTATGACAATTGCATCTCCTCACCCTATGAGTCGGCCATTGGTGAGGAGTACGAGGAGGATGCGCTGAAACGTGACTCAGTCTGCCTCTCTGAGGACTCCACCCCCGAGGCAGACATCCACTTCTCCAAGAAGTTCCTCAATGTCTTCATGAGTGGCCGGGCACGCTCCTCCAGTGAGTGCTGGGCACTGGGGGGAGGTGGGCTGGTGGCTGCCTGCCTGGGCAGCCCTGCCTGTCCCTGGTACACACTAAGGAGATAGGAAGCCACCAGCAGACATGAGCTCCAGTTCTACTTGCTGCAGCCTGTGGCTTTGTCCCTGGGGGTCGAGGAGATGTGGTGGGGCTTGGAAAAACTTTGTGAGTGTCAGGTGGGGGTGGCAGTAGGTGTTTGAAGCTGCTCAGCGGCTCCAGCCATACCTTTCCTCCTGTGGCAGCAGATAGCTTTGTCTTGGATGAGCCACCCTGCAGGAGCCTCAGCAGTCTGCCTGGCCCGTGTCCTTCTCTTGGTCTTGTGATGATGATCCCTCAGTTCTGATATGTCCTCCTCTGCCTTCGTCCCCAGGTGCCGAGTCCTTTGGGTTGTTCTCCTGCATGATCAACGGGGAGGAGCAGGAGCAGACTCACCGTGCTGTCTTTAGGTGAGCTTGCAGGCACAGGCAGTGTCCCCAGCCTCTTGTGGGGGAAAGCTGGTACTGCACTCCCACCAAGGTGGGGCTAGCACGAGCTTCAGTGTTTCTGGTGTGGGAAGCCCTGGGGATCAAACCAGTGCCTGTAGCTCATGCCCTGCCCAGGAGCAACATTTGCCCAGGCTGCCCATGGGCAAGACCTCCGAGGACAGTTGGGGCCTCTGAGGAGCAGTTTGGGTCCTGCAGTAGGGAAAACCCTTGCATTAGGTGCCAGGATGCTGCTGCCTGTTGAGCCCAAACCTCCTCCAGCACTTTATTTAACATGTCAGGTCCCCATGGCTACCAGGGCACTGCCTGGGTTGGTGGTGGGTGCCCCAGCAGTTTGCCAGTGAGAAGGCCACCAGCACTGCTAGCCCGCCAGCTGCTAGTGCCTCTCTGCCCAGGTTTGTGCCTCGCCACGCGGACGAGCTGGAGCTGGAGGTGGATGATCCTTTGCTGGTGGAGGTGCAGGCGGAAGATTATTGGTATGAGGCCTACAACATGCGCACAGGAGATCGGGGCATCTTTCCTGCCTACTATGCTATTGAAGTCACCAAGGACCCAGACCATGTAACAGGTACCAAGCCTGTGTGTGCAGCCTGCTGATGTCCCCATCTTGTACCACATCCTCCCTGCTGAGCAGTCTGGTGCTGAGCAGGGGGCTGGAGGGAGGACCAAACTGGGCATCCAGCAGGAGACAGTGAGCAGCTTCTGCTGTGATGCTGGGAGTTGGTACCTGGTGTTGAGGGAAGCTTTTCCTGGGCAGGGAGAAGTGCAGGGGTTGGGAGACAGGGGAGGTGGAGCTCAGGCCACATACCTGGTCACCGGAGACAATCCCTGCCATGTTCTCTCTCTTCCAGCTCTGGCCAAGAGCAGCGACTGGGTGGACCAGTTCCGGGTGAAGTTCCTTGGCTCCGTGCAGGTTCCCTATCACAAGGGCAATGATGTGCTCTGCGCGGCCATGCAGAAGGTAGTGTCCCACACCATGCCAGGGAGAAGGAGCACCCGCTCCTTCTGGCAGCAGGGCAGGGCCTCAGTGGGGAATCATCATCGCTGCTCACGAGTCCCACGGCTTTGTGTCTCTCTTCCGCAGATTGCCACCACGCGCCGCCTCACTGTGCACTTTAACCCACCCTCCAGCTGCGTCCTGGAGATCAGCGTGCGCGGGGTCAAGATTGCTGTGAAAGCTGACGACTCCAAGGAGCACAGCAAGGTAGTGCCCCGCTCCCTGCTCATCTCATCCCTTCCCTGATTGCTGCTCTGAGCTGACTCGTGCCCTCTGTGCTACAGACCATGTTTGCATATGAAAATTAAGGGTCTCCACCCCACATCTGAGGGTGTGAGAAACACCATCATCAGCATTTTAGGCCCACCATCAGGGTCCCCCATGCCTCATGAGGCCCCAGCTCTGGGCGGTACTGCCAGCTGATGCTCTCCCAGCCGCCAGGCACGTCACTGCACTGGGGTGCTGTGAGCTGAGCCGTACCCGGTAATCTGTCAGCTGCTTCTAAACCTTTCTGCTACTATTTTGAGTGGTGTCCTCCAGATCTGCCCTGTAATCTCTTTATCTGGCAAGGGCAGGCTGCTGATTAGCATTCCGCATAAGTAGCCTAGTAAAGCACGTTGGGATGCTGAGCAGAGGCAAGTGAGGGCTTTGCAGCAAGCTTTTGGGAAACCTCCCATCCAGCTGGGGGATAGAAGTAGCTCGTGGCTCTGAGTGCTGTGACAGAGCTGGGCTGAGGTTTCTACAAATCTAGCCTGTATCTAGAAGATGCCATCAACTTAGTTGCACCTTTTGTATAAATAAGTTCTCATTTCTGGCTGGGACCCTTTGACACCTGGGCTTGAATGACTTGTTTAGTTCTAAGTTATCCATTCACCTTCTATCTGCTGGTGTTTCTGAGAGCCTTTTTAGTGAAGAAGAGGGCTGTGTGTGCTGGTGAACAGCAGTGCTGACTCTAGCCTGAGTACAGTCTGACTCAGGGTCTCCAGGGAAATCCTGCAGCAGTAGCTGGCGGTAAAGGCAGCTGGGGTGAGAACCAGCAGGGCTGCCTGGAAAAGCTCCCTTTGTTCAGGTGCTTGGAGCAATCCTTTAACTGCTGCTGATAGCAGCCGAGGATTAGACTCCAATTAATTTCACTCCTCTGTCTCCAAGTGCGCATTTCCAGTGGCCAGAGACCGGCTGCCCTGCAGGGGGTGGGGAGAAAAGCTCTGACAGTTGCCCTCTCTCTCCCCCAGGTAAACAAGTGTAGCCATTTTTTCCAGCTGAAGAACATTTCCTTTTGTGGGTACCATCCAAAGAACAACAAGTGAGTAGCAAGGAAGTGTGGTGCAGCTCTCGACACCAGGACACCAGTAGCTCAGCAGAGAGGCTTTGCTGCCTTCCTGCTCCCTGCGGGTAGCACGGCTGGGGCTAGGAAGGAAAGAGGAGGTTTCCCAGAGCCCCTGTTTGGAGGGCTCCCTTTCCCCTGTGAGCCCAGTGCTGCAGACATAGGCTGTGGCATGACCCTGGGGTGGCCACCAGGATTTATCGGGGGTGTTTCGGGTCCCAAACCCCTATGCTTAAGGGTGGGTACACCTCAGAGAGGCTGCGCCTGCTGGTCTGCTGGTCGAGTCACACCCACTCTCTTTGCCCTCAGATATTTTGGGTTCATCACCAAGCACCCTGCTGACCACAGATTTGCCTGTCATGTCTTCGTCTCGGAGGAGTCCACGAAGCCACTGGCAGAGTCTGTAGGGTGAGTCCTGGCTGGGCAGGGAAGGCTGGCTTATAAAGGGCAGGAGGAACAAGACAGCCAGGCTGAATCCTGCCATCTTCCCCTATGTGTGGGGCTTGGACCTGGCCTCAGGCTGGCACCTCTTCCCTCAAGTCAGATGCTTGGCGTGAGAGCCAGGGCTGACAGGGCTATGAGCATCATATTCGTGACAGTACTGGAACAAGTCCCAGTGCAAGGCTTTGCAGGCAGATGGCTGGAAGTCATGCACTGTGCAGGGCATAAGAGCAAGGATGGAGACCCTGTGGCTCTGAGGGCAGCTCTAGGGGGTAATGCAGGAGGGGCCAGGGGCTGGGGGGTCAAACAGGCCGCAGGGTAGGGAGTGAGGGTCAGGATGGAAACGGGGGTCTATAATTCCCTTGTGGGGAGGCTGCTGCTAAGCTTTGCCTGGTGCTGTGTTGCAGGAGGGCTTTCCAGCAATTCTACAAGGAGTATGTGGAGTACACATGCCCCACAGAGGACATCTACCTGGAGTAGGGGCTGGCACAGGCCCCTCCTGCACAGCCAGGGCTGCAGTCTCGCCCCTTCCCCGTGTCGTGCATGGACAAGAGCTGCTTTGAGCCTGGAGGAGGAGCGGGCCCGGGGCAGGGCTCCCCGGGGCATGGAGCGCCACCTTTTCGTGACTCCCCTTCTTCGGGCTGGGGGGACGGGAGGGGGGAGGGCTGGACAAGTTGTGTTTATTGTACAAAATACTCTTAGTTTATTCTACTGGAGAAGCACCCGCTGGGTGCCCTGCTTGTGAGAGGTTGTGGGGGGGGCAGTAGCGTGCTCATGCCCTTTCCAGCTGCAGGCTGGGGTGACAGCATCTCCTCCTTGTGACCATGGCACAGCTTCCTGTCACATCCATCTGGGGTGAGTTTTAATTGCAGTGGCAGAGTCAGTGTCTTGCAGTATAATGAGACAGCAGCTACAGAAAACAAGATCCACATGCTGGCTCCTGCCTGGGAGAGGGGTTCACCTCCCTGCCAGGCCCTGGGGAGATGGCTGCTGGGCAGGGGTGGCAGAGGAAGCCCCACTATCTCCTCTGCCAGAGCCAGAATGAGATTAGACAGCTTTCCCCTGCCTCTGTCCCCATCCCCACCCCTTCCATCTTGTATCCATGCACTGAGGAGAGAGAAAAGTTCCCCTCATACCTCCCTGCAGTAACTATACCCTCGAGAGGGAAGCCTTTCTCTGCCCCTTTCCCCTCTCCCCCCAAGCTGCAGGTGGCAGAGGCAGGGCAGGGACACCCCAGGTCAGTGGGGCTCAGCCCCTGCACAAAGCCGGGTGTCTGCCCACAGTGGGGCAGGGAAGGGCTAAAGCCTGCAGAGAGCTGTGCGAAGCGCCAGGGAGGTAGAAGAGCACTCCTGGTCCCTGCAGCCAGTGGTCTCTGTGCTTCAGCTGGATCTGCTGTGATGGCAACAACTATTAAATATGATGGTTCATGGAGCAGAGCTACTGTGCTGTTTGTTTCCCACTACAAGGGGTTTGGGCCCTGGCTCCTCCTTTCCCTTGGGACCCCAAGAGGAGCTGGAGCTTCTCAGTATTGGTCCAAGAGCCCTGGCTGCAATCCTGGGAGGCCAGGATGATGATCCAAAGGGATTTCTGGCAGCTGTTGCTCCAGCCCTCACCTGCTGGGCTGTGGTGGGCACGGGGGCACGCTGGCTCACAGGCGCACGTCCTCGTAGTACTCCAGCAAGTCCAGCCCGTCGCGCTTGCTTTTGCCAGCTCTGCGCAGCTCCGCCGGCCGCTCCGGGGCTGCCTGCGTTCTGAAGCGAGGCTGCTTGGGTTTGATGCCATAATCTGCGGGCACAGCAGAGGCGGGGCTCAGCTGCTACTGGGGTTAGGGACAACCACCCATCTGGAAGGGTGAGTGCATGGAAAGGGGGTTCAGAGGGGCAAGGAGAGCACTGTACCATCCACCAGGCCAAAGTGCTTCTGTGGAAGCTCCAGGGGAGCAGAGAAATCCTCAGGAACTGAGTAGCTGTCCCTACAGAGGAAAACCAGGGCCAGGAGTGGGTCGAGGTCCTAGACCACTTACACAGGCTGGCTCAAGAGCTCCCATGTGCTGCACCTTCCACCCAGTCTGGCCAGCTCTGAAGGCCTGGTGCCTCAAGTGCCAGGCCATGTCAGGGGCCCTGGGGTACCTGCAGGTACTGGGGCAGGGAGGAATAGGAGGAGGGAAGTGCCATCACCTCTGGCGCACAGGCTGCGGGAGGGCAGCCCCCAGCAGCAGGGCGAGCAGCAGCAGGCAGCACAGCATGGTGCACACTGACCGGTTCCACTGGTTCCACAGCAGCGAGGTCACAGAGGAGCCACCCTGGTTGCCCAGGACACCTGCTGGGTGGGGCAGGGGACATGGCCCCTCCCAGGTGCTGCTGCTGTCCCTTCCTACCTTGTCCCCTTCAGGTCCTGGTCTGCCTCTGCCTGGGCCCTGCCAGCTGCTGAGCCTTCGCTGTGCTGGTGCATGCCCCTCTGTATAGCCACAGCTCCAGGGCTGTCCCTGTCCCTCAACACCTGCTTGTGCCTTCCTCTCAAACCCTCCAAAAGCAGACCCTTGCATCTCATATCAGCACCACCCTGCCCAGAAGCCAACACTTCAGCATCTTCCTCTGCTAAAAGACTGAGCAAAGGGAGCGTAGTTTCTTGCTCATGACTTCTCCATGCTGCTGTTACCATGTTGTAGGGCCTTGCCAGCTGAGGCCACACTGGCCAAGTCCTGTGGTCCCCAACTGTGGTGGCCCATGAGGGACATGTGTGTGGGACTACATTTCCAATGCTGCATGCTGAGGCAAGAAGGCTGTGACCCCTGCAGCCTGAGAATCCCTCAGGGATGGTTCAGGCAGGAATGTTCCTGGCACCCACTTGGGGCACACTTACTACCCAAACAGCTGCCTGTGGGGCAATCCAGTGCCACCAGCTGACTAATCCTTTGTCTTGGCCAAGGGAGCCTCCACAGAAGCTCACTGCAGACTGGTGTCTCAACTGTCCCCCAGTTAGGGGACACACGCCTCTCCTGGACCCTTTATTAAACATGGCACAGCAGTATTTGCTGAATTAATCGCTGCTCTTCTGCCCTTGACCAAGCCCCCAAGCACTGGCTGGCAGCCATTCTGCAAACCCTTTTAACACATACTGGGTGCTAGGAAAGCAGCCTGTACACTGCTGCTCTGTGTAGCCCCAAGGGAACCCCAGGACTCTGGGGACTGAGGCAGGCACTGGGAATTACAGAGGCTGTAGTCATCAGCTGAGCAACTTGTGGGGCCCTGACTGACACAGGCCAGAGCAAAAGGCTTCTAAGGGACAGCGTATCGCAGGGTGGACAACTGCAAAAGCTGCTCTTTCTGACACAGAGAGACCTGCTGGCAACCAGATACAGGGGATCCCAGGCAAAGAGGGAGAGGCCCTTCAGCTCGGTTCTCTCCAGTCAGTTTATTGGACAGACAAATCTGCTCCAAGCACATGGGCCAGGCACGGCCAGCACAAGCAGGCTGCACGTCAACCTCAGCGCCTTGACATGTGAGACAATGCTCTCCGAAAAACCACTATGCTGCCTGGCTTTATTATAGCGCAGCTGTACAAAAGAAGAAAAACCAAGTGCTTTAAAAAAGAGGTTGCCCCATCACCATGACTGCAGCCACAGAACGGTCCAGAGAAATAGGTGGCCAGGGTCTCCCCACACATTTAGTGTCCATCATTCACACCTAGATCTGTTAAAATAATCACATACAATGCCCTCCCCACTCTGCACAACAGCAGCTTCTCATCTATGATTGAACAGAAAATTAGACATTATCAACATCCCTCCCCGAGCCTGCTTGCCCTCCTTCTCCTTAGAAATGTCCAGCCATGATTTTAGCAGAGAATAATCATCTTCTCATCAGCCCCAGTTATAGAAATAGATTTTCTGCCAAGCAGGCAAGTAATCCATCAGTGGCCCTGAAACAAGAGAACAGAGGGATCACACATGTAGAAAGGCAAGAATTTAAAGCTGTGTGTCTATGGGATATATCCCCCACTTCTCTTTATGATCCAAGCAACCCCAAATATCCACTTACACAACTCAGGTGAACCCAAGAATAGAACAGTTAATTTTGCTAAGATGTGAGGCAACACTGCAATGTGGTGCCAGAGATCAGAGCAGGACCAAGAGGGATGTGAGACATATGGTCCACATGGCCACAGTGTGGGGCACTAACCACTCTCTCAGAGCTGACATGTTCAAACTCCAGTGGGAAAGGGAGTCTACAATGTGCAAGGGGAAAATCCACATGCAGAGAGTCAAGAGGACACTGCTGTGACAGGGAAGAGGGAAGATAACTCAGCAATAGCGAGCAGGTGCAAACACAGAAGCATCTGCTGTAGAGCAAAACTGCTTATGTTGCACAGGGCTTAATGCAGCCTCCAAAGCCTCTCTGAAATCACTAACTGGAGGAAGTGGCTCGTGAGCCAGCCAGCTTTGTGACCTCCCCAAAGAAAGGGCAATCCCATGATGCTGGGCTGATGTAATGTCACATCACTGCCATGAATCACTCCATAAAAGGATTCACATCATCAGGGAAGAATGGGGGGAAGTGAAATGCTGGCCCATAATAAAGGGATCTTCTGGTGAAGGACTAGAACACAGACCTGGTTTGGCCCTTTGATTTACAGTCAGTTTCTGCCTGGTTCAATACTTCCAGGCACCCATTTACCCCCTCTGTCCGCACTGCAGACTAGGGATCAAGGAAAAAAGTTCACAACAGGGCTGCAAAGTGGGGCCCTGGTGCATCAGATGAGGTGCAGAAAGGAAGCCCAGGAGAACAGGCCTAGGTAGCAGACACTGAGCTCTGCAGCCTCAGGGCACACAGAGGTTTGCTACTGTCCTCAAGCCAGGAAGCAGTTAGTCTTTTCCTCCAGTATTTAAAAATTACTCAAGCATCAACACAGAGTGCTCTAGTGCTAACCTCTCTAGGGACTTCCCAATTCCTTCCCTGGATTGGAAACCAACTGACAAATGTTCCCAACAGCCCTAATTTTTCTTCACCAGACAGAAATGGGGATGTAACAGTGGGACCCACTTACGTGTGACGAAGCCAACTCCAGGCACATAATCAGCCAACAGGCGCAGAAGGAGGAGGATCCTGCCCCTAGGAAGGGAGAGAGTATGAACAAGTCCAGCTGGACATCTCCTGCCCCAGCTGTTGAACACAGCAATGGCAGCAGTTACACAAGGGCTCAGGTTAACCTGGTCATAGGCACCCACACCTCTTCAGATCTACTCACCCAGTCCCCTGACGCTATTTCAGTTAAAAGGGAAATTTTCAGCAAAAGCCCAGCAGGGGCCCCTTACTCTGAGTATCGGTCATAGAAGGGAGATCTCAGCAGGTAGTACAGCAGTAGGATGGTTCGTCGCCTCAGCTCCGCCCGCTCTCGCCTGTTCAGGTCTTTCAGATCACTCAGCAAGCTCAGACTGGAAGGAGGAGGGCAGAGAGCTAAGTCACAGCAACAGCAGCCAGCAGGGAGAAGAAAGTGGGTTTCTAAAGCCCTCCACTCTCAGTTGCACGCAGAGCAGACCGCACCAGCTCAGAACAGAGAGCACTGTAAGTGTTGCAGAAGTTGTGTCAATCTCCAAGCTAAGGACCAGCCCCAGTGCGTATTTCTCTCAGTAGGGCCTGCCGAGGACTGGGGAATGGGGAAGTGCAATGCCCAGCCACCACCAACTAAGCACCAAGAAAGACTCTTCATCAGACTGACCTTGAGATGTCCAGGACTGCCGAGAGGAGCCAAGGCTTCCATGATCTCTGGCCCCATACTCCTAAACTCAATACTAGGAACAAACAGTCAAGGAATGAAAAGATGAGAGATTCCTAACAAGAGGCACACAGAGAAGCAATCCCCCGAATACCCACAAAGTTCTGCCAAGTGCAGGCGAATACACCCTAAGGCAGGGCTGGGGGCCCCAGGGAAAAGGGCTGGAGGACTTGCACCCACAGTTCCAGCAGGTGAGTCTAGCCACCAAAGTGTAAGAAAGGGAAGAGTCCCGAGGCCCATGGCTAAGCAGAGCCGTGCGGGAACAGAGTTGGAGAGGCACTACCCAGCACACGGGCCGAGCCCGCAGCACCCTCTGCCGGCACCCGCGAGCGGCGGGAGCCCGCACGGGGAAGGGCAGGATACGGTGGAGCAGGGGGCGGGTAATGTAGAGGGATTCTGCGATGGTTTCTTGGAGACCCAGAGGAGTGGGAGGCTGGTTCATCTCTTCCGCTCTTCGGCTCTGCGATTCCTCCCTCTGCTGGGGGGACCCCCAGTGCCGGGACTGCAGGGATGGGGCTGAAAAAAGCAGTTCTGGTCACTAACACAAATAAAAGCTTTGTCCCAGCTGGAAACTACGTATCACATGAGTGCTAGTTCACTCCACCTGGCCCTGAAGCCCCTCACCCCTCCCGGCCAGTGGGATGGGGAGAAGAATCAGAAAAAGGTAAAACTCCTGCACTGACACAGAACAATTAATAACTGAAATAAAATAACAAAAATAATAACAATAATGAAAAGAAAGATAAGAAAACCCAAGAAACACAAGTGATGCACAAGACAACTGCTCACCACCCCCAGACTGATGCCCATCCCATTCCCAAACACCGACTGGCCCCTCCCAGCCAACTCCCCTGGTCTATACACTGGGCAATGACATTCTAGGGTATGGAACATCCCTTCAGCAAATTCAGGTCATCCCTCCTGACTATGCTCCCCCCCAGCTTTTTGTACATCTTGTCACTAGCAGAACCCAGGAAACTGAAAAGTCCTTGACTTAGAGTAACCACTACTTCCCAACAACCTACAACATCAGTGTGTGTTGTCAACATTATTCTCAGCCAAACCCAAAACTTAGCACTGTACCAGTTACTAGAAGTAAACGAACTCTATCCCAGACATAACCAGGACACCTTCCTACCATGTTTCCCTGCTTTCTGCACTGTGAAGGTGTGAAACAGGAAAGCTTGAAGAGGTACTTGTAAGATCTGTGCTCCTCAAAGCATAACCATGATGAAGAGTTGTCTCTGTTGCATGGCTCACATGGGAAACACAATTTAAATGCTAGCCTTGCAGCACATCCCTGGTTGCTTTGATATTCCCACCCACCCAGTGAGTGGCAAGATATGTCCCAATACAAGATTCCACCCTTGCTCACACCCGTGTCATCCATGAAGGCACAGGGCAGGAATAGCTCAGGCTGAAAACAGGTTTGGTTACTTACTGCTCTGGAGAGAGCGCACAACACGGCTGGAACGCCTGCCAACATAGGTCTGATCCTTCCCTGAGGAGTTGTCTTCCATGCCTGCGGAAGAAAACAGCCACAGGGGTCAGGCTTCAAAGCAACACGCTTCACACCCCGAAAGCTCTTCTAGGTAGCAGCATCCTCCCCTACGCTGCCACCAAGAAGAGCAGACTGAAAGGCTGATTTAGTGCAAACTGGACAGTTCTGCAGGGGCTAACAGTAGGCAGAGGGTGAAAAGGTGAATCTGCCTGACACTGCCCAGGTCTAGGGCCTCTCTCCTCATCATAAGACCAGGGCACACGCAGCCTGACTCATGGTTCAGCCAGAAATTCCCAGTTTAGCCTTCTCCATCCCCTCCTTTCAGATAGTAGGACAACCCTGCCACTAAGCTAAGTCGTCTTCTGCAAAAGGTGGAAAGTTCAACTCAGCTCAGCCTTGAGTACTGATACCTTGTGGTTGCATGTGCTGCACAAGCCGCTGCTCTGATGAGTAATTCTAGCAGGACAAGACATGTGGCTCAGCAAGGTACCAAGCCAATGATGACAACACCATAGGCTCACCTTGAGGGTGGAGAGGCTGCTGCTTCTCCCTGTTCAGTGGCACGATGGGAGGAGACATCTGGATGCCAGCTTTGTACCACAGAAGGAGCAGGAGACGAAGGATGGCTCTGTGAACAGACACATGGAAGTCTTCGATACCAGACTATGGAGTTGGGTTCCTGTTGCACTGGAGAGATGGCTTCCACAGAAGAGTGAAACACTCAGGTCTCCTCAAAGCAACTGGCAAGGTGAGAGGTGTAAGTGCTCCCTTCTGTGGCACAGCAACCATCACACCGTGGGGCTCCAAATTCCCCCGGCCTCAGGGACTGGTGGCTCAGTCCTGTGTGGGATTGTTTCTGGGGTACTATGGAGTGCCCTCCAGGCCCCCTTTCCGAGCGCACACTGCCCCTTCCCCTCTGCCCACGGCACTTACTTAGCCAGCTGGATGAGGACAATGATGGTCCACCGGCCCATCTCCCCCCACACCCTGGCTGTCCCCATCTCTGCAAAGACCTCCACGCATTCTAGCACACTCAGCCAGGTCAGCAGCTTCTGCTGGGGCAGCGACTGCAAAACACAGAGGGGAGGAGGGGGACAGGATGCAGGTTCTGCTCAGGAGTTAGAGGGCAGGAGCATAGCCCAGTCTGGTGGGACCCTCAGAGATAAGCACCAGATGGCCTTGAAAGTCACAGCTCCAGAAACAAAAAGCAGCATCTTCACTGCAGCTGGAGCCTACACACAAGCCCACTTATCTACCTCCAAGCAGGGGCAGACTGAGACATCACAGTATCACATGGGGTTACTACTCCAAAAACAGGGAGAACATCACATCTGTGTCTCATATTGCCTCTACCCCAGCTGACACAGCAGGATAGCCTCCTGGGTTGTGGTACTGTGCCTGAGCGTCACAGCAAAACTCTCCCCTCCTCCTCATCCCAGAGCTGAGACACAAGGCAACTTCCTCTCTGGTTAGAGCTGATGAGGGAGTGTGCTTGGAGTGGAGGGAAGGGGACTCAAGAGTCCACAGGCACACCAGAGTGAATGCCTGCTGAACACAGCATCAGCCTAAATTTCAGACATGAACCCCAAGACAGTGGGTGCTCTTGCAGTCTAAGTCTCTGCTCTCCACACAGGAACTTACTACTGCTGCCAACCATAGGGTTTAACCCACTGAAAAGCATCAATAAAGACAACACAGCTGAAATTCTCTTCAACTTTAACCACCAGGGAAGCAAGTCTTCTGCATTTCTGTTTGTTACACACCTGATGCTCCATTCAGGGAGCTGCCTACCCCCAGCCCACACACTGCACAGGTTTGTAACAGAAGAGCCTTGTCTGGAAAAAACCAACCTCCTCCTCATTCCTCAAAGGGTCTAACAATGCTGGGAGCTGGCCTGGGGCTCATGCAAGAGAGATACAGTAGCAAGGCACTTACATTTGTTTTACTCAATAGAATAGGCAAAGAAAGAGTCTGACAGATGGAATCAGAGCTTTAGTGCTTCAGAGCTACTGCTATGTAAACAGCAATGGTTTATTCATCAACATCTCTACCTAGCTCAAGTTCTGAGCTTCTCAAAAAAGCCTGTGGAGCTTCTGGTACAAGTCAGGGCCTGATTTCTGTGGTCCAGGGAGTGCTCTGGCCATGCCTCCATGCCAGGACCTATGGGGCAGGGCTGCTGTTTTACTCGCATTCGGAGGTTGCCTCTGGCTTCTCCATACTTGACCATAAAGAGAGGCCACAGCAAAGGCCTGTCGAGTTTCTACAGACACTCCCTGAAAGCTCCTGCAAGGAGGAAAGCATGTGTCCCAAATCCTCCTCCCACACACTCCAGCCTTACCACTGGCAGGCTTTGCTGCAGGTCTTTTCGGAGAATCCAGTCGTTTAACAGCACTAGGAGGTTGGACGCCGAGTACACTGGAAAAGGAGAACACCGCAGAGTGGATGCACAGAAAGCAAGCCAAACCGGCCCTGCTGCCTCTGTCCCCGACAGGACACGAGGGAAGGAGGGCAGCAAGACGTGCAGACTCCTCCCGGGAGCTGCGCGAAAATGCAGCCGGTCACGGACAAAAGCAGGGCCCGGGCAGTGGACCCGCAAGCACCCGGGCAAGGGCACAGCACCGGCCCTGGCCCCGGCCCCACTGCCCACCTACCCAGCTCCGACAGCGCGTGCGAGTCCGAGAAGCGACCTGCGAAGGGAAGACAGTGGCTGCAGCGAGCGCCCGGCGCCGGGGGCGCCCCCGCTCCCCGCTGGGCCCCGGTGCCCGCACGTCCCC
>WEIT01001513.1:173123-189243 GCA_013389985.1 Dryoscopus gambensis
CTGCGTGGGGAAGGGTGAGGCGTGACCGAGGGGGCAGGGACAGCCCCGCTCCGCTCGGGGCTGAACGGCCCGTGCCCACTTGCTGGGTGCGGAGCAGAGGAGGTGCTGCCCTGGGGGCTGGGAAAAGTCGGGGGGGCCTCGGGGACGGGGGCTTTCATCCTCGCCTCCGTGCGTGACAGTGTCTGTCCCCGCCCGGGGCCGGGGGACCGGAGCGGGGAGCAGAGGGGCGGTGGTCGGGCCGTGCAGTGGGGGCTCTCCCGGAGCCCACGCAGGACTCGCACGGCCCCCGCTGCGCTCCGCGTTTGCCGCACTAGCACGGCTGTCCCCGTTAGCAGGCGGGAGGAGGCGCGGGGCCCGCCTGGCTGCAGCCTGTTGCAGAAGTGGCTCCAGCCTGTGCCCGGTCCCATGGCCTCCCTCCCTCCTTCCGTGCCGTGCCCTGCCCCGGCTCTGCCTCCTGCTCAGCCGAGGCTGCCGGCCAGCGTCCCTGCCCGCAGCCGGGCCTGGCCCCGCACGCTGCCCGGGGCAAAGATCGGCGGTGCCCGCGGGCCAGGAGGCGCTTCGTGGCCTCTCGGGTGCGCACAGAGCTGGGCCGAGCCGCCCCTCCTTCCTCCTGTCCGGTTACCTCCGCACAATGGGCACAGTGTGTGCCTGCGGCTTCCTCGGCGGGAATTACAGTTGCATGGGCAGGCACTTTATCCTTCCTGATCTCTCTTCTTCCCCCGAGGGTTTGTTTTCCAGCAGGCTGAGTTCAAAAAGGGCACGAGATACCGCTGGCAAGCAGTCTAGCGCTAAACAAACCTTTTTAGTCAGAATCACATGGATTAGACCCAACTTTCCATTCACATGCAGTGCTACCTGCGAGCTTCTCTGAATTTCACGGTGGCTGGGCTGCTAGTGTAAGTGCGAAGGCGGGTGAAATAGCACCTGAAGCCCGTGACAGAGGTCTCCAGCACAGTTTACTGGGGTAGGTGTGTGCTGCTGGTGACTCTAGGGGCATATCCAGTGCAGACTGCCAGAGCTGCTCTCCTTCAAGGAGAAGCTCTAGCTCTGCCAGACAGCAATCTGAGAGCTGGCTGCCTAGGAGACTGCCAAAGACACCTTGTCTTCAGCCAGAGGTGAAGCTTGATGCACAAAATCCTTGGGCTACTCTGAACAGCTCAGCTAGCTTCTGTCCCTGAGTAAGAAGCATTTTGGCAGATGCTTTCCCTTCATCCCTTGCCTCCAAACTCTGTCCCATCCACTGTCATGTCCCCTTTTGTTCATCTCCTGCCTGCAGTAAGTGAGTTTGGAGGACAGTTTGAATAGCATCATGCTGCCTTTTTATGGTAAATATGCTGCAAGTGAGCACTGTAGGATGGGCAGCTTCTCACAGCAACAGCAAGTCCGTGAGACTGGGTGAGACTTAAATTCCCTTGGCTCATGGTGCCCACGCTGTGTGTGGTGGCAGGACAGGAGGTGAAGGGCTAGGCTGAGGGACTAGGTTTTCTCTTGACTGTGCCCAGAATGATCTTGGAGCAGCTCTTTCCTTAGCACTTACTGTCAGTCTGGGTGCTGAGGGCTTGTGCTTACTGGAAATCCACTGGCTGTAACCGAGGCCACATAGTTCCAGTGCTCTGATGATGAAGGGTGCAGGCTCAGCACTAATGGTAGGAAAAGAAGCAAACCAAAAACCAGCAAACGTTCTGCCAGCCCATCTGTGGGTACAGAGCTTGCTTGGCTGCCCGTGTCTCGCTCTTTGCTCAGATCCATGAGACCACGCCATTTCTGGGAAGCCTGACTCCAGGCACAGCACTACCATGGGCATAAGGCAGTTCATCCTCAGTAGGCCTCAAAACACATCTTTCAGAGTCCTGGGGTAAGTGAGGATGTTTTGTACAGTACCTGCCAGGGCTGGAGCTGGGGAGCAGGATGTGGAAGAACAGACTCAGTATATTGATGCTTGGCTGTGTTTTGGGAGATGACTGGTTGGAGTGGGAAATGGATATTCTCCCCAACCTTGTCTTCCTGCTGACCTTCCACTGCCAGATGGGAAGTAGCCTGGCAGTATGAGGTCAGGGATGTGGATCTTTTTGTCTGTGGTTGAAAGCAAGCAGTTGTGATGAAGAATGAGATGGCCTTTCTGGCCCTGTCTCTCTAGGGCATCCCTTCCTGCCCCTCTCAGCTCTCACACCATGGTCTGGCTGTGTATTTTCTTTGCTTCTGGATGAGCTCAGCCAATACTTTAGGATAGCTAGGGATAAATTATGACTTGCTCCAAATAACCTGTAGATGGAGGCATGTCCAGGGAGTATTTTAGTCCCTGTTACGTGAACCCTGCCTAGAATGGAAGGTCTCATTCGCTCATGATATCCCTCTGGAGGCCAATACCTTTCAGGAGAGCTCCAAATCTCTGTCCAAATGAGGACACAAGGGCAATGCAGCACACCATGCCCTGAGCATGGCAGTGCTGGTGGTGGCAGCTTGTACTTCTGATCTTGGACAGCCCTCCTGGGGTCTGGAAAGGCAACAGCTGGCAGGGGAAGCTGCTGGTGTAGTACCTAAGTTCCTGGAGTGTTGCTGACAGGTCTGTTACTTGAAGCAGTAGTCTGAGGGGAAGGGAAACCCAGGTCAAACAAGCTTAAGGGGCCTTTTAATGTGTGTTTTGACTTGGAGGCATTTTGTTGCTGTTCTCTGTCAGGGTACCCCTGCCCTTCCCAGCTTAGCTCAGGCTTGGCATCTCTGGAGAAAGACTCCTTTTGGCTTCCCAGGAGGAACAACATGTCTGGCAATGTGTGCAGAGCCCTGCTGGGAGGTACTGACTGCCTCCTGCCTCCAGATGCCTTTTCCAGAAAGCCATTTAGAGCCACAGATTGTTACTTGGATAACTCCCTTCCCTGATTCATTAGCAATGTGCAGTCTCTCCTGTAATACTCAAATTTGCCTGTGCCAAAGGCTGAAAGGGAGAGGCCATGTCTTTTAATAACCATGTGATGCAGTTGGAAAAAACTTTTGGACACAGCTCTCTGGTGGCCTGAGTTGATGGAAACACTCCAAGGGAGAGATACAGCTGGGCGCTGAGGGAGAGGGCACTGCAACTGCTTTTGGGTGTGTGAGGGGTAACTGCTTGTGGTTTCTGACCCTCCTTTCCCCCAGCGTCGCCCTAAGCCCCCCGGACCCCACCTGGAGAAGGCAGCAGACCTGGAGATCGGTCCCACCACGCTGCAGGTCCTGTGTGGTGCTGTGTAAACAACTGCTGGTGGCTGGGTTGCAGCTGTAAGATGTGGGCTCCATCCTGGAGATGAGGCTCCTGCCATGTGCGAATGGGAACTCTGCTGTCCCAGTGCTGCTGCGGTGGATCCCAGTGGACAGTGCTGCTGTGTGTGACAGGCACATATCTGAGTCTCCCCACTGAGTATAACCTCTGCTGGAGGGGCCTTTGCTTTTCAAGCTCTTTGCTACTGAAAGTACTCACTGTTGTTGCCAGCAGCTTCTGCTTCCTAGCCCAAGTGGAGGGACTTGGCTCTTACCCGCTGGAAAGATAAAGCTCTGGTAGCACCCAGGTAGCAACCTGGTTGCTCTGGTAGCAACCGAGGGTTGTGGGGTGTATACCAGGAAGGTTTGGCACCCTGGTTCATATCCTGTTCCTACTGCTCCAGAAGTATCCATTTTTGAGTTTCCCCTCTGAGACCCCTTTGGTCTGAGGCAGGAGCTGATCAGGACAAGCAGAGTGGGGATGATGAGACAGATGTCTGTTTACTGATGTGTGCTGTAGGGTCCATACGTGTCCTCTCTCACTGGCTGCCACCTTGTAGCCAGAATCTGAGGGAGACTCACAAAGCAGAAGTTTTGTTGGGCCTTGTTGCTGAAGGAGCGTTTTGCTGAGCAATGCAGTGCTGTAGTTCACTCTTAGAATTGCTGGATTTCACTGTTCAGGTAGCAGCTGTTGTTACTATTTTTTATTTCTGGCCCTTGTTGGCATTGATGTCGCCTCCCTTCTGTCATATTGTGCTGTGCCAGGCAGGCCTGGGGTCTGCTGTGGCTAGAGGGTGGAGTAATACAGCACACTGCACACTTATGTCTCTGTCCAGGCCTTTAAAACAGGTGGGACAGACCAGACACGTGCTTATAGTAGGTTTTTACCCGCTTTTGAGGTCCTGCTCATGCTGCATCTTAGAGCAATGATGTGTGGATAGAGGGTCTTTAAAACAAAATTCCCAATTCTTCTCTGATTCCTTTGCCCCAGCATATTTGTGTGACTGTGCTTCTGTTTTGGGCTCTCTCCTGATAAGGAGATAATAATCCTTCTAGCCTCCTGGGAGAAGGGCTTCTCCATTTCATCCTGCAGTTGTGTGCCCAACTCTGTGGGAGTTGGAGGAAGGGGGTGCACTGCCAAGATGCCAGCAGAGAAAGAGGATTTCCTCTGAGGAGGAGTAACATGCGCAGACTGCTCTGCTCTCTTCAGCACAAGTTGCGTGCGTGGTGTTCTTTGCCTGCTTTCTCTCTCCTCTGCTTTTACTGCTTCTCTCTCCCTGTATGCATCTGTTGGGACAGACTCTATGGGACTGCGCAGGGCATGTCACGGGGGCTCAGGTTGCTGGACACGATAGTTAATTCCTTTATTGCCTCGCAAGTTAGACACTTGCTGCTGCTATCATGTTTGGGAGGGGGCCAGAGAACTTGCATCCCTCCCCCAGTTCCTCATCCTGCTGAAGGATTGGTGTGAGGACTCACACGTGTTGCGATGGAACATGGTGGCTGTGGCTTTGCCAGCAATCCTGAGGACGTGTGTACAGCCCTCCTTGCGTGGGTGGGAAACGTGCCAAGGACAGTGCAGTGATCTGGGACTGGGAACATGCAGCATGCAGGTAGTCATTCTCCCCTCGGCTGTCTGGGTAGCCTTGGGTGACACTGAGCCATGCTTTGTGACAGGCTGGAGGATAGGGGCAGTACCAAGGTGTTGGGTGCTCTTATCTATGACTCCTGGATGTGCAGGGGTCTGTCCTCAGAGCTCTCTTACGCAGTAGCTCTTCACGTGACTGTCTTTTGGGTTTCAGGTTGACAGCAAGCTCCAAAACTCTCAAGTACAGCTGAGATGTCTTATCTGCCCTTCAAGCTGAGAATCCTTGGTTAGAGGGGGTCCTCACAGGCACCACCAGGCCGTGCCAACTTCTCCAGCTGTTCCTAGCCACTCCTGCAATATTGGCAGCCTTCAAAGGTTAGTTACCATGTGTGTTAAGTAGATGGTTTACATGTGGTTGCTCCCTTGCTGTTTCAGTGCTTCTAAATCAGTAAACAGGGGATAATTGCATGGCAGAAGGGCTTGGCTCTGTGGGTATTTGGGACCTGTGGGAGGTTCTGGAGACAGCACTGGCACTTTTAAGCCCCCATAGCCCAGTTCTCGGGAGGGAAGGACCAGATTCTCCACATGAATCCTTTGAATAAAGTGTGATCCCATCCCTGTGGCTGTTCACCTGAGTGTGCACGTCTGGGTCCTTCTCCCCAAACACTACTATGGTCTATTGCTTATTTCTTGTGTAGTGGGCAGTAAGTCACTGGGACCTGGACTGAGGAGCTGGAACAAGCTCTCTGGGCCAGGGGAAATGGGAAGACCTCCTTGTGAAGGCTGGGAGCTTGTGCCGGTGTTGTTCTGTCCTAGCAGCATCTTTTCCCTCTGTCCTTTACATCAAGTGTTTCTTTGGGGCCACTGTTCTCAGGGGCCACCTCTCTCTCCCTGCCCCTCATTAGTGTAGGGCTTGGCATGCCAGCAGGAGGGAGCCTCAGCATGTCTACGCCTTGATCGGATTTGTCAAGGCTCCTTCCCTTTTCTTCCTGTTCATTGAGGTCTGAAACAAAGCAAACAGAGGAGAGGAATTCCAAAGAATAGGACTGAGGGAAGACAGGAACGCTGGAGTGACAGGCTGCCCCTGCACACATGCACCCCCTGCCTTGGTCTGGTAGGGCAGAGCTGGTGGCAGAGCATTTCGGGAGGTGAGGCCATTCTTTGGCACTCCTGTTCCCAGCTCTGGCACCAGCTGCCTTTCTCCCCGTGCTGTGCTGTGGGGCTCCTATCCTCACTGCTCAGGTAGCTTCCGAAGCCTTGGGCTTGCTGCCTGCTTTGCACAGGCACGTGCGCCTGAGCACAGCTTGAGGGAAGCACGGCATTATTTGAACTGCTTTGTTTGTCATGGGCTGTGGTAAAAGGTTTCCCTCTGTACCTGTGTCAGGAAATCTCCCTCTGCCAGGCAGATCCAAAGGAGCCCGGCATGGAGCTGAACATCCTGCCTGGGTGCCAGGGCAGCGAGGCACCGGCCCCTCCCCACCTAGGAGCCAGATAAAGTGCTGGAACAAGGCCCTTTTGTGCAGACAGGTGTGTGAAGTGGAGACAAATGTGCTCTGGCGCTCATATTGTTTCCCAGGAGGCAGGAGACAGGGTAGGGGAGACATGGCCAGCCAGACAAAGCTGCCACAGGTAAAGCTTTGTCCACTCTGATAGATCTCCTTGCTCCCTCCTTTGTCATCCCCAGGCCATCGCGCAGTTTTGCCCTTCATCCTGCCCTTGACACTCCCTTAGATTGGACCAGGGAAGGCAATAGGATGCTCAACAGCCCCAGTACAAAGCACTTGAGGTGAAATACATCCCTGCTAGTAATACCTCCCTTCTTGCATTTAAGCCACAAGGAACAGCCTTTAAGCCACAGCCTCTTCTTTCCTTTCCTTCTTCTTCCTTGTTCTCTACCTTCTGGCAATCTTTGCACTCCATGGTTTAATTAAAGAGCAAGTGCTTAGACTCCAAAGTGTGCAGATTAAGGGGTTACTAATCCTCTTCCTCAATGGGTGCTCACATCCTGTCCAGCCTGTTACCAAGCTTCTGTTCCCTGAGTGGAAACTTGGCCAAACTTGAGACCTCTACCTCTCTTCCTGCTTGCTGTGCTGAGGAGGAAGGGCGAGGGGTGACAGGAGAGCCTTGGGGGAGAAGCAAAGTGAGCTGTGGGTTTACAGATTTCTCGAGGTGGGTTTGTAGTCAGCACTGGCTATCATTGCTTTTTGTGTCCTGTCTGGTTTTGGTGCTCCAGGAGCTGGAAAGCAGGGGTTTGGTGGTTTTATTTTGGGGGGTTTGAGTGTTGTCTTCTATTCTGACAAAATAACCTTTCTGTCAGAGGAAGCAACTGCTTCCCTGTGTGGGTGTGCATGTGTGTTGATATGGTGGGTGATTTGGTTCAGGTCTGTGCCTTCCCTGTGCATACAGCCCTCTCTTGATTTCCCAAGAGTCTCTTCTGTGCTCTTGTTCCCAGTGTATGCCCAAGTGAGCCGTGCTGCAGCACTGCTGAAAGAGCACGGCACCCCCGCAAGAGTGGGAGGCTGGTGCCTGGCAGTGCTGCATGAGGCCGGTCTTATTCCCATCTGGGGGGGGCGAGATCCCTTTATAGGACATACAGTGTCAGTGAGAAGGGGAAGGTGGAGTATTTGTGGATCCAGATGGAAGCACCAGCAGGGAAGAGGGAGTAGCGAGGATGAGTGTGGTGGGAAGCATAAGACTTTCTGGAAGAATCCTGGAAGACCTGATGATAGGACAGTCTGAGGTCTTATGCCTCTGTCCCACTCCTGCTGCAGGCTGGGCACTGCACAGAGGTTGCTGTGGCTTGCAGAAGACGTGAGCTTTTGTCCTCAGCCATTCATCTGCTGCTTGGTTGAGTTGAGCTATGCTGTTTCTTCCCTGCCTTTGTCCTTTGGTGTGCAAGTTCAAGGTTTAGCTCAGCAGTGTGAGAAGCCCCAGGGACAGGAACACAAGGAGCAGGAAGAGGGGAGGAGGGCTAGGAATGATTAGTAACGGGTCTGGATGTTGGGAGTATTCTCCTTTCCACTGTCTGGCTTTGGGAACTGCCTCCCCTCTGGGATCCACTTCCCCTCCTTTTTTTTTTGCCCCCATCAGTCACTACCTCATTTCCAGTTTGCAAGATGCCCTATATGCTTTTTTTGCCAGTGAGTTTCGTGTCTTAGCCTGGACAGCAGTTTTTCCTCCACAGTGCTGTCAGAGCCTCTTGGCAATGTGCAGGCTTCTCTGTAGCTCACAATCACTTGTGGCCTTACCAAATGCCCAGGGCACCCTGAGTGGATGGCACTATTGCTGCTGGGGTTTTTAGAGCCTGCCCTGAGCCATTCTGGTTTGCTATTTATAGTGCAGTTGTTCCATTCCTGTGTGGACGAGCTCTGCTTTCAGCTTCGCTTGGGCACTGAGGGCATTGGTGCCAGGAATAGCTCTGGACAGGGAAGATATAGGAGTGGCTACTTGAGCACAGCTCCCAGTTTGGGGTAGTCCCTTGTGGAAGAGGTACCAGGCTGCATCTGTGAGCTCAGCTGCTTTTCACGCAGAGGAAGTGAAGGGATTGCCTTTCTTTGTCGGTTTGTGCCTTGGGTGTGCCTGGCTGCTGGACTAGAGTTTGGCATTGTGAGAGATGGAATTTGGAAGAGTTGCTCCAGTGACTGATACTAGCAGGACTGGTGAGGGACCATGGTGTCGTGAGCCAATGGCATGAATGAAGCTGTATCAGCAGAGGATTAGGTTGGTTATTAGGAAAAACCCAGAGGGAGGTTGGGCACTGGAACAGGCTCCCCAGGAAAGTGGTTACAGCACCAAGCCTGACAGAGTTCAAGAAGCTTATGGACAATGCTCTCGGGCACATGGTGTGATTTTTGAGGTTGTCCTGTGCTGAGCTGGGAGTTGGCCTTGATGATTCTTGATGATCCTTGTGAGTCCCTTCCAACTCAGGATATTCTATGATTCTGTGCTGGGCAGTTGGCATGGGAAGCCCTGCTCCTAGCATGTCCTCCAAGCAGTGACAGTGACCTTGTGTATCCTGAACTGCTGCCCACTGGTGCGAATGGATCCCTTGTGGTGGAGTACCTGCCATTCCTCGCACGGGGCCCTGCTCTCCTCCCCCCAGGGAGTGTTTGCTAACCCCGAGGGAGCTCGAGATAAGGCCTGAAAGGGGTGTGCAGCACAAAAAAAATCAATGGCCCCGTCAGCACTGCTGCTTGGGCAGAGCTGCTCCAGCCTTTTGGCTCATGATGTTCTTAGCTTGTCTGGAGACCAGAGCTGGACAAATAATTAATTGCTTGATTTAGTGCCCAAAATGAAAAGCTGGAGGGAAAAAAGCACAGACAAATTCGAGGGACCCTTTATCTTTTCTTTTAAATGTAATGCAGCTCAATTACAAACAAAACAATGCAAAATGAGACTTTTTTGCTTGGAAAACAAAGCATTTTGTTCTTGTCCAAAACTTGTAGTGAAGGAGCAAGTAGCTCTGAGCTGTCTGGAAACTGCAGTTTTCAATCAATAACTATTCAGCCAAAAACACTTACTCAGTTCTGCTGGTAACAGTGCACAGCAGGCACCTGACAGCCTGGCTCCCAGCCATGCCCCTGGCACCTGGATGGTGTCGGACTTCTTGTGAGCTTTTCCAGGTAGAGTGCCAATCTGGGGTTGTTGGAGTCCCTTTCTCTCGTTTTTTGCTGTAATTAACCTAATTAATTTTGCCTGAGGTGATGCAGACTCGACAAGTATGTGTAGGGGGTGGGTTTGGCCTGTTGTGCTGGGATATGGTCTCCCTTGTCCCACCAGGGAGCCCCTCTTGGTGCAGGATGTTCAACAGCTTTTCAGGGGAGCAGGGGGATTTGGGACATGGGGTTAGTCCCTGCCTGTGGGCACAGCTAGCTGGAAACTTGGGGAGCCAGTACTGCACAGGATGAAATTCCCACCCCTTGCTGTATCAGCATGATGCCTGCTGGGTGTTCCAGCTGTGCTGATGGCAGAGCTAGAACTGGTGGAGGGCTTGCTGCAGGCTGACTTGGATAAAAGCTGGAGTTCCCGGCTGCTGACCCTGCTCAGCTCTGACCCCAGGAACTGCTGCAAGCCCGCAGCAGTGAAAGTGTCAGGAAATGGCAGGGGTGAACAGGTATTGATGCCCGTAGCACATCCGGAGACCAGGACACGGTGAACCTAATGGATTCAGAGCTGGCCATTAGCTGCAGCACAGACATCAGCAAAAACGCAGATAGCAGAAATCTAATCCCATCAGAGAGGAGGGGAGCTGGAGATGAGCCCCAGTGCTGCTCCTGTTTCAAGAGGCCGTTGGGGTCCTCCTGCACAGTGCCCAGGCCTGGTCCCTCCTGTGCCAAAGCCTCTGTGTCTGTCCTCTGTTAGGCTTGTGCTTCACCAGGCCCAGAAAAAGGCCACTCAGTGTTGATACTTCACCTGCTGAGTATCCTCTTGGCATAAATGCCTTATAGTCCAGGGAGGTGAAGCTGGAAGCAGTGTGTTAAACACTTACCTCCTCTGTGAGTTTCTTGGGGGTCTCAGCAGCACATTGTCAAGGTCTCATGGTGGGAGGAGGCTCTGGGGTCACCTCCAGGTGCCAGGTTGGAGCAGCACTGGTTACCCCACCAAGCTGTGCAGGAAATGGACTCAAGTGGTAAACCCATGACCACCGTGGACATGCAGGGTAGTCCCTCTCCTTGAGCCTGGCACTGTGGTCACAGGGCTAGCTGAATGCTGGGAACGGAAGGTGGACTTCTCCAGAGCCATGTCCGGCTGAAGGGTTGGACAGCGTTTGGGTGAGGGGCTTCCTGCTGGCAGGGAGTGGTTTGGCCCTGAGAGGTGATCTTTAGTTCTAGCCCAGAGTGAGATCCAGCCAGTGGTGTTGGCATGTCTGGGTGGGTGTCCTGAGCAGTGTGTTCAGTGTGCTGCAGCTCGACACACACAGGCCTTCAAGGGTCTATGTTGCTCTTTTCCTACTGCAGGGAGAGACAAATGCAGCACATGCAGAGGAGTGCAAACCAGCACTCTGGAACCTTCCAGCTTCCTCTTGGGCTTAGGAGGAGTGAGAGCGCTTGGGGGCTGTGTTGCTGTGTGGGTGGGCCCCCTTTACTTTGCCTGAGAGTTGTGGCAAAATGCAGCTGCCCAGCTTGTAAGCACTGCAGGATGCTTAAGCTTTAACCTCCTATGCCACACTTGCACGCTCTGCTGTGGCCCTGGTCTCCCCGCGTGTGCCCTGCGTGCCCTCCATGGCTGGGGCTCTGCTGGACAGCTGAAGCCAGTGCCTGGTTGCGGGCAGGGAGACTGACTCTGGAAAAGCAGACTGTGTCTAGCAGGGCCTTGTAATCAGAGTCCCTGCCAAGAGGAGCTGCTCCCCTGATACATTCCTGGGTGTCAGACATGGAGAGGTAAGCAGCAAGGCATTCCTGTGTCAGACCCAGCCTGAGCTTGCTGCTTTTTCCTCTGGAAACAAGGAAACAGTCTGGTGACAAGAGTCCCTGCTTCAGCCAAGCTTGGAGCTTCTCAGCACCCTTCAGAGACTTTTAGCTCCTCTTCCCCAAGTGCTATGATCCTGCCAGAGAAGGAGATGGCTTTTCAGTGTGACCTCTGCAGAATGAAAAACTGAACTCAGAGCAGCAGAATTGTGTGTGTGGTAATCTTACGGGCCCAAGGAGAGCTTGATGTTTGAGGATGAGCTGTAACTGAGGCACAACTGCCTGTTGTCCCAAGAGGATCCTTTCTGGAGTTTTCTCAGTAGCTGGCTGGGGGCAGTGGGGGGACGAGGATGCTTCCTTCTTTTACAACATGTGTTGGTATCCAGCCCTGTGGGTGCTGCTGGATCTCTACAACATGGTGGCTGTTTGGCACAGTTTGCTCTTTCCAGGGAAATACAAAGGTGAAACTCTCACTTAAAGTTTGCTTATCATAAGACTGGGGAGGGAGGGACGGTATGGTAATCCGGAGCATGGGGTTTTAATCCTGCTCTCCTGGCCAAATTCCATTCCGCCTCTGTAAATTCCTGCAGCTGTCCTGCTCTGCACTGCCTGTGTGGTATCTGCCAGCTGGCATGCCCCCCTCAAGTGGCAGCATTTCAGGCATTGGGAGCAGGTTGGGGAGGTGACCCTGAGTCATAAGGCACTTTGTCAGATGGGTGCTGAAGTACACACTTTTAAGGTGATCTGCTGAATGAGGAACCAGCCTGTCCCCTCCCATCTCTTTGTAAGAGCAAAAGTGATTGTCCCCAGTTGCCTCTCTTCAAAGTGTGGTGCCTTTTCAGAGTTGCCAGTCTGGTTGTGCAGCTCTTGTCACAGCTTTTGGGCCCTTTCTCACCTGCAAGCCTGGGAAGTTATTGTGTTGGGCTTCTACTGAGGCAGTCTAAGCAGGTCAGCTAAATTCCCTGTTCCAAAAATGAGACCTGGGAGAAGAATTTGCAGTTTGTGTCACCTGCAGCTAGGTAAGACAACTGGCACCGTGGCTCCATGAAATCACTCCTCTCCTGGCTGCCCTGCAGCTTTTTACTGGGAACAGCCAGGCTACTACTTCACTTGTAATGCCTGGGGGCGGCAGTGGAGGGAGCAGCAAGCCTGGGGCTGTTCCTGTGCCCCTTCAGGCCTCTGTGCCCCTTCTTGGGCCCCACAGACAGTGTAGTTGTGCCTCAGCATCCCTCTGCAGGTGCACATTAGCTCTAGAAGAGACAACAGACTAAGACACCCACCCTGCCGTGGGCCTTGCTGCCAACTGTGGTGTTGTGGGAAAACAGAGCTGCTCTCCTCTGTGCTTGCGGGGCTGGAGGAAACATGATAATGTGATGGCAAAATTTCCACTGCCAGCTCTCCCTAAACATTAACTGCTCACCTGACCATTACTGAGCCGTAGAGAGCGAAGGCCATTCAGGCTGAGCGATGGAGCCTGGAAAGGGAATTTCCTGCAAAAAAAGTGGATTTTGGAGGAGTGGAGTGCAGTGCCAGTACATGGGCAGCTCTCAGGAGGAGCCTGGGGCAAGCAAAGTGGCTGCACTTTCCCAGGAATGAAGGTTGTTTGTGCAAGGAAGGGTGGCCGGCAGGCTCCTGCCCACGCCTCAGAGGTCAGAGTGAGCCTGCACTGGTGTTTGTGCAGCTGCCCAGCTCTGCTGGCATGACATTCCCTGTCCCCTGGCCCTTGCCCTGTTGTCACTGGAGGCAGGGTGTCCCAGGCATGAGACAAGACCTGGGTCCTGCCTGCCCCTTCCCTGGTATCTGCTGTCAGCTTCTCCCAGCAACAGAGGGGACACGGGTGCCTTTTTCTTTCCCAGTGGCTGTGTCCCCTGATCCCTGCTGAAGCAGGAGCTGCTTGCTCCTGGGAAGAATGTGGGGGAGGGAGGATAACCTGCTGTGAACAGCACTTCTGCCCCTCACCCACGCTGGGGTTGGAAGCCGGCAGTATTGGGAAACCTCTCGTCTTACTGCTGGCTGCACTTATCTGGTGAGCAAGGAGACTGAGGAGGGAGGGCAGAGAGGCCCAGGGCCATGACTGCAGGGCTGGGTAGAGCCGGGAGGCTTGCGTGCTGTGCCATGGCTGCTGGTACCCACTGTGCCCCTTGCCTAGGAGCAGCTTCCAGCCTTGCCCGCTGCTTGCTGTGCCTCTAATGTTTCACAGAAGAGGACAGGCTGTGTAGCTGCCTTCTGGCTTGCCATCTTCCCTCCACCCCCAGGAACATCCTAAAAATGCCCCTGCCGTGCCTGTGCTCCCCAGCAGCCCGCCTGTTCCTGCCCTGGCTGGAGAGGGTCTGGCTGGGTCTCAATGCACTCGGTTTGGTGCTGGGAGCAAACAAGGTACAGTGGCCAGGAAAAGCGTGTGGAGAGGCTGTGGAGGTCCGCTGGAGCAGGAAGAGGGTTCCTCTCCTGGAGCAGTGCTGTTGGCGGCGGGCTGCAGGAGGTCTGGCCTGCTCCCAAAGCATGGGTAAGCCCTGCGTGGCCATGCCTCAGCTGGAGCACATGATGGATGCAGGGGCAGGACGGTTCGGGGAGCTGAGCATGTGCCCCGGGGCGGCTGGGGGAGCAGAGGGAAGGGCTCCTGCCCTGGGGAGCCGCTGGCTCGGAGGAGCAGCAGGGCAGCCCGGGCGTTCCCTCTCGCTGCCGGGGCAGGGCTGGGCAGAAGGGCGCTGCTGAGGAGCCGCGGCCTGTTGTACCGGGGCTCTGCAAGGGCAAGCAGGAGCTGCCCGAGCGGGAGGTAAGCGTGCCTCCCAGGGCAGCGATGTGGGTGCTGCTGGGGCTGCGCGGGCAGGNCTGCCGCTCGCGGCCTCCTCCCACCACACCCGGGCCCCTCCAGGCGGCCGCGGCATTGGACACCCCCGGCAGGGGCTTCTCCTCCTGCTCCAGCCCCGGGCCAGGGCTGCCGCCTTTGCCCAGCCCCGGGGCCGGCGCGGGGGGAGCTGCAGGTAGAGCCTCTCTTTGCATAGTTAGCATTCCCAGCCCCGGCCTCCTGCTCCTCCTTCCACCATCCTGCTCACTCCTGGGGCGCTGGGCAGGTCTGGTTGAACTCTACACCCTTTCAGTGAGCCCTGCTCTTCTGGGCCGGAACAAGCATGAGACAGCAGAGGAACAGTTCTTTCCCTTTCAAATCCACAGTGGGGCTTGCACTCTGCTCAGTTGAGGGGCAAGTGCTCTGATGGTGGCCAGTATCTTCTCTCTTCTGGGTAGCAGCAAGGTTTGCATCCCACCCTCGCCATACTTTCATCCCAGGTGGGCCGTGGGGCCCCTCTTTGCCCGTCATAGGGAGGACAGGTGGGCTCTGCCGCCATCCCGATGCCCCCAAAGATCTCTAAGTGAGGACAAAGCCTTCTGCACCTGCCCCAATAAGGGAGGAGACAGGAGCCAGGAAGGGGGTGGATAATCCTGATGCTTCCTTTTTTCGCAGTAAAAGAGGGATATTGCGGCCTGGGCGTGGGAAGGGAGCTGGAAGGAGGCTGGATTCCTCCCAATTTACTTTGGGCAACTCTGCACCCCGGGCGCTGGGGGCTCTTGAGTAGAAAGCAAATTTAATCTCTTGTTTTGTTTGTTCTTTCTTCCTCTGACAGGGGGGCCGGCGGGGTGTGCGGGGGGAGCTTGGGTTTGAGAGTGGGGAGGAGGGGGAAAGTGTCAGATCTAGAAGGGAGGAGTAAAGGGAGGACGGGGAACGGCAGCCCCGGGAGGGAGCAGCAGCAGTGGGCTGCCAGCCGGCTTGGGAGGCGCCGGCGAAGGAGGAGGCAAGGGGAGAGGCAGGTAAGGAAATCAGCGCCTGGGGGGAAGGCCAGCCGCCGGGTGAGGAGCAGGACAAGGGGTGGCAGGAGGGGTGGGGTTGCTATGAAGTGGGGCATGGATGGATCCTTGGGTGCCTCTGGGAGAGGTTTTGGAAACTGGCTTTCTGCTGGTCCCATCCGGTCCCGCAGAATTGCCATCCTAGTAGTGTGTTCACATGCAGGCTGGGGACAGAGTACCATTCCTGCAGCGAGGAGCCATGGGGGCAAGTGGGAGCAGGACGAGTGCTGCTGTGTGCCACCACCTTTTCTCCTTCGTTTGTGCTAAAGTTTCTTCCCTGCCCCGCAGCTTCCCCGGACACTGGGTGCTGGCTGACCTCCCTGGCCTTTCCTCACCATGTCCCCCCTGCCATCCCCCTTCGGCCTTGCCTGGACAGCCCTCCAACTTGGTGTGGACCTCTGTATGTGGGATTGCAGACAGGCTGGCAGCAGCATGTGGAGACCTTGCCATGTCCAGCATGGCCCGTGGCTGTGGCAGAGAGAACGGGTGCCTGGGCCTGGTGTGCTCCGTGTGTCAGCTCCCCCTTCTCTGCCAGGCCTGTGTTTGGCCTGCTCCATAGAGCACAAAAGCAGGTCAAGGCCGGGCCTGGCTTGCAGGGAGCTATGATGCCAGTGGAACACCATCTCCGCCAGGAAAAGGGTGCAGCTCTCAGGGGCCGTGCCTACTGCCACGGGAGCTCAGCTGTATCGCCAGCGGGCTGGCCATGCTCCAGCTCTTGTAGAGCCTGGGTATCCCTCACTGAGGGTGGATGGAGCCATGCATCGGCAATTCCTCCAGCGGGCTGGAGCTTGCACCCGGCCCCAGGGGCCGCGGGGAGGGTCGGGGGCGGCCGTGTGTGTTCTCCCAGGCTCCAGCCCCCGCGGCCCCATGGGCATCTGCACATCAATGGGCTCCAGCGGGGTGTGTGCAGGGGGAGCAGACCGTAATCCGGCCCATTCAGCCCGAGGGCAGCTTTTGTTGAGCCTCCAGATGTTGCAGCGCCGAGGGCGCGGAGCCGCGGGCAGAGGTGCAGAGCGAGGGCGGGCTGCGGCGGGGGCAGGCGTCCCCCTCCCCG
>WEIT01001513.1:189358-208632 GCA_013389985.1 Dryoscopus gambensis
GCTCCAGCCGAGGCGGCGGGGGGCAGGCTCCGGGACGCGCCGCCCGCCTCGGCAAGGCCTCAGCATTATTACCTCTCCCCTCCTCTGCGAGCCCCAGGCCTGTGGGATGGCAGGGAGCAAGGCACAGAGCTGCGGTAAAGTCTCTCGGAGACCTCCTTCCTATCCCCATTCCCCGCTATGTTTGAGGTCCTCCCCCACAGGCTCTGCAGTCCTGGCAGGATGGCGGGACAAGTCTGGGGGGCCAAATGTTCCATCACACGCAGGAGTGTGCTGTCTGGAGAGGTAATGGGTGTCTGTTTCGCTGCCTTGCTTGCCCAGGTACTGTCCTGGAGGGAGTAGGTGATGGAGGATGTCCTGCTGGGGGGATGTTGGTGCACCTAGGTGCTGGCTACTGGTGACACCTCTCTCTTTTCCCCTGTCCCTCACAGGCTCTAGGATGCCAGGGCCAGCCGGACTCGGGCTGCCCACCTGATCCTTGTTGCCCGTGTCCTGCCAGCAAATCATGTTGCGCTCTTGGCGCATGAAGCTGAAGTTGCTGCTCGCCACAGTGACCCTGGCCATTCTCCTCTCCTGGCTCTACCTCTTTGTGGGCAGCCTCGAATGTGAGTGAGTCCTTCTCGTCTTCCTCAGATTAAGGGACAGTCTGCAACAGAGCGTGGGCAGCGGGGGTTTAGGCCTTGGGGTGGTTGCTCTGGCCATGCAAGTCGCTGCAGGTGTATCTGACTTGAGGACATCTCCAGGGATGTCTCTGGAGGTCAGGGAAGCAGAGCTGAGATGTTGGCTGGGCACTTGTGAGGTGTGCTGGGGACCTCTCAGTTGGGGCTCTGCCCCACCATCCACCCCTGGGCTCTCCCAGCCTTGCCATGCCCTTTTGCATGCCCCTATCTCTTCCACAGACGGCCGGTTCCTCCTGCTGCCGCCCTGTCTGGGCGAGCAGCCGAGCCGGGATGTGGAGCGGGAGGCACTGGCCTCGCGGGTGCGCAGGGTGGAGGAGGAGAATCAGCAGCTCCGGCTGCAGCTCGGCCAGGCTCAGGCGGAGGGCAGCGACGGCAGCCCGCAGTGGGCGGCTTCTGCCGAGGACAGAGACGCCCCCGGGGGTGAGAGGAGCAACCGCACGGCCTGCCCCAAGCAGCGGACAGTGCACAAGTGTGAGGTGGGTGATGGCACCGGCACGGTGGCATTGTTGATAGGGAATGTCGGATGGGAGGCTGGGACCCTGTGGAGCACAGATGTACGTGCAACTCACCTGGCACTGCTCTCCTTATGCTCTGGCCATGCTGGGGCCTCATCCTGGCTCTCCACGGTGCTCAGGGGGCCACAGTCAGTGGGTGAGGGTATCTTCCTTCTCCAGAGAGAAGGAGACCAGACAGGAGAAGTGGCAAGACTCCTGCTCCCCGCTTCGGAGCTGGGGAACCCCCACCTCTCTGTGGGGCTCCTGCATGGGAAAGGTTGGGTGTTGGAGTCTCTCCCTGTAGTGTGGTCCCAGGGAGGAGCTGATAGGCCCTGCAAGGAGGGAGTGTCCAGTCTCAAAAAGGCTCTGTTTGTCTCTGGGCAGCTCCTTCACGTCGCAATTGTGTGTGCTGGGCACAATGCGAGCCGGGACGTGGTCACCCTGGTGAAATCCATCCTCTTCCACAGGTAATGGGGAGATGTTGTGCCAGAGACCTGCTGGTTGGGGTTCTCAGATGAGCTGCTGCAGGCTGCAGCGGGGCAGTGCTGCAGGAGAGGGGCTCTAGGACCTCTCCCTACCCCTTGTGCCACTGCTTAGAGGGACAGAGGGGAATTTGTTTCCCCCAGAGGGTTTTTTTTACCATTTGCCCCCTCAGCTGATGTTTGTCCCATGTGAGGGATGGGGGCCATGTCCTCTTCATTCTGCTGTGATGCTGAGTGTTGCTGTGCTTGCCTTTGGCAGGAAAAACCCCCTCCACTTTCATTTCATCACGGACTCAGTGGCCCACCAGATCCTCCAGACGCTCTTCCAGTCCTGGATGGTGCCTTCCGTCCATGTCAGCTTCTACAATGCCGATGACTTGAAGGCAGGTGCTTGCCCTCCCTTTGCCCTGTCCCAAGTCAGTGCTCAAAGGGTGGAGGGAGGCAGCAGAGAGGGACAAGTGCATGGAGGGTGATTAACTTTCTTGCTGATCCCTGGCTCACTCCCTCCTCTTTTTGGGCTTGTTGCTGGTGCTGCTGAGAGGGGAGCACAAGGCTGGTACTGGAGGGTTAGGGAGGCCCCTTGCGGTTGCACTGCCCTGTGGCAGAACCAAGTGCCCCAGTGAGACACTGGGGTCCAGGTGGGGGTTCTGGTGGCCGGAGGAAGTGCTCCAGGCTCGGCTGGCTGCACAGCTCTGCATGCCCTTCTGTTGCTGGCCTCCTCTGCACAGGGTGCTGGGACACGCAGCTGTCCCGCCCGGGCAGGGGAAGGGCATGGCCCGGCCCAGGCCTGAGGTGTGTTGTCTTGCAGCCAGAGGTGTCATGGATCCCCAACAAGCACTACTCCGGCATCTACGGGCTGATGAAACTGACACTTACCAAGGCACTACCCTCCAACCTCTCCAAGGTCATCGTCTTGGACACAGACATCACCTTTGCCACCGACATTGCTGAGCTCTGGGCTGTCTTTGGGAAGTTTTCTGGTGAGAACAGGGTGCCCTTGGGCCCCTGGCAGGGCCTTGGGTGCTGGGCTCAGGGTGGCAGTGCCTGCCTGCCACAGCACCAGCACAATGGATTTGCTTGGGCCCTCTGAACCGACAGCAAGATGAGCTGCATCCATGTTCCTTTGTTTCCTCAGAAAAGCAGGTGATCGGGCTGGTGGAGAACCAAAGTGACTGGTACTTAGGCAACCTGTGGAAAAACCACAAACCATGGCCGGCCCTGGGACGTGGCTTCAACACGGGTGAGTGTGGGCTGCCAGGGTGTGGGAGGTGCAGCCTCATGGGACATCCAGCTGAGGTGGCACCTGGCACAGGGAGACTGGGAGAGGCTGAGGTAAAATGGGAGAGTGGTGGGCACAAGAGGACTGCTACAGCATCCCGGGGTTGTGTGGGTGGGCACAGAGAAGTGATGTGTCCCAGGGGCTGAAGACATGCAGGCAGCTGTGCCTCAGCTCTGCAGTGGCTGGGTGCTCTCTCGATGACCCAGTGCCCTCTCCCCTGGCACTCAGGGGTGATCCTGCTCCTGCTGGACCGCCTGCGTCGCCTGGGCTGGGAGCAGATGTGGCGGCTGACAGCGGAGCGGGAGCTCATGAGCATGCTCTCCACCTCGCTGGCCGATCAGGTAACTGTCCCTCCTCCGGGGCGGGTCGGTCCTTCTGCATTCCCACAGCACTGCTGGCACAGGGGTCGTTCCTCATCCACCCACGCACTCACCTTTCTCTCTCCTAGGATATCTTCAATGCAGTGATCAAGCAGGACCCATCCCTGGTGTACCGGCTTCCCTGCTTCTGGAACGTGCAGCTCTCTGATCACACCCGCTCGGAGCAGTGCTACACGGAGCTCTCGGATCTCAAGGTGGGCGGGGGTTGCTGCTTTTGAGACTGGGGAGGGCCTGAAGGACAGTGCAGGCGCTGGAGGTGCTGGGGAGTCAGCATGGGATCTGAGGGCTTGGGGAGCCTGGTGCTGCTGACTTCCCTTCCATGGGATGACACCCTTCTGGCCAGGTGATCCACTGGAACTCGCCCAAGAAGCTGCGGGTGAAGAACAAGCACGTGGAGTTCTTCCGTAACCTCTACCTGACCTTCTTGGAGTACGATGGGAACCTGCTGCGCAGGGAGCTTTTTGGCTGTGCCAGTCTTCCAAGCCCACCCAGGGACCAGGTGAGGCTGACTGCAACTCTGCCCCCAACCCCAGAGCTCTGGGTGGGCAGAGACCTCATGCAATCTCCCCTGGGGCTCCTGCTCTCCCTCACTTTCATGGTGTTGCAGTTGCAGCAGGCTCTAGAGGAGTTGGATGAGGACGATCCCTGCTATGACTTCCGCCAGCAGCACCTCATGCAGCACCGCATCCACCTGTTCTTCCTGCAGTACGAGTTCCTGGCCCTTCCCAACCCCACCGATGTCACCCTTGTGGCCCAGCTGTCCATGGACAGGTACTTGCTAGTAGGACTGGTAGAAGGTTGGAGCCCACCTCTGCTCCTCTGGGCAGGCTCCACAGCTTTGGAGCTACCAGAGAATCTCATTTCATCATTCTCACACCCCAAGCTGGGAGCATGAGTTCTTCCTGCTCGCTCCTGAACTGGGTTTGAGTGGCACACGGCTCTCTGGAGGTGCCTGGGTCTGGGTTTGGCTCAGAAGCTGCCGCGGGGCAGGTCTGCTGCTCAGGCCGTGCCCTGTGCTTGCCAGGTTACAGATGCTGGAGGCCATCTGCAAGCACTGGGCGGGCCCCATCAGCCTGGCGCTGTACATGTCGGACGCTGAGGCGCAGCAGTTCCTGCGCTACGCCCAGGCCTCGGAGGTGCTGAGCGCCCGCCGCAACGTCGCCTACCACATTGTCTACAAGGAGGGGCAGTTCTACCCCATCAACCTCCTGCGCAACGTGGCCTTGGCCAACACGCAGACGCCGTACGTCTTTCTGACGGACATCGACTTCCTGCCTATGTACGGCCTCTACGATTACCTCAGGTAAGGCTTTCTCCAGTCGGCTCTTGCTCAGCCTCCTGGGCTCCCCAAGCACCAGAGTTTTCAGGAAACACCCTGGGCAGCAGCTCTCAACATGCAGAAACTGTTTGCTTTGTGTTCAACCTTGGGATCCTACCCTTGCTTTTGTCAGACACTAGCAGATGAGGAAGGGCCCGTGGCTGTGAGGGTTGCCCTGTTCCTCATATCCCTGCGTGGTACCACTGCAAATTGTCAAAACCCATTAATACCCGTGTGGCGTGGTAGGCAGGATGGGATGGAAGGGATGAGGAAGGAGGCTGTGGCCATGCCTCACAGTCAGGGAGACCTCACACCCTTCCTCCTACCACAGGAACTCCATCCAACAGCTGGAGCTGCCCCAGAGGAAGGCAGCTCTCATCGTGCCGGCATTTGAGACCCTGCACTACCGTCTGACCTTTCCCAAATCCAAAGCAGAGCTGCTCTCCATGCTGGACATGGGCTCCCTCTACACCTTCAGGTAGGGACTAGCACTGTCCCACCATCCAAGCAGAAGCCAGCTGCATACCCTTGTGCCTTGGGGCTGTGCACCACCTGTCTCAGAGGGGGGTAGCTGACCCCCTGCATCCTCTACTGTCTCAGTGTCTCATTTCCATCTCTCCCCGTAGGTACCACGTGTGGCCAAAAGGCCATGCCCCAACGGACTATGCCAAATGGCGGACGGCCACCGTGCCCTACCGCGTGGCATGGCAGCCAGACTTCGAGCCTTACGTTGTAGTGAGGCGAGACTGCCCCAGGTATGACCAGAGGTTCGTGGGCTTCGGCTGGAACAAAGTCTCCCACATCATGGAGCTGGATGCGCAGGTGGGTGAGGGGCTCCTGGCACCACAGAGCTGCTGGATGTTGGGGGTTGGTGGCTGGGCGGTGACAGGTTGGTGCCACCAAGCCGATGATGGTAAGGGCTGCTGCTCTGTCCCCAGGAGTATGAGCTGCTGGTCCTGCCCAATGCCTTCATGATCCACATGCCCCATGCCCCCAGCTTTGACATCTCCAAGTTTCGCCTGAGTGCAGGGTACCGGGGCTGCCTGCAGACACTGCGGGAGGAGTTCCACCAGGACCTGTCGCGGCGATACGGGGCTGCTGCTCTCAAATACCTCACTGCCGAGAGAAGCCTGTGATGCCTGGGGACAGTGGGTGCGGGGTACAAGCAGCACACTGGAGAAGGGAGGGCGCAGGGCCTCCCTCCTGTCCCTGCCCACCACCACAGCCCGGCCCGAGGGAACGGAGTTGGCAGCCCAGCCCACCCAAGAGATGCCTGTAGATAAGATGGAAGAGATCAGCTGCAAGAACAGGCAGTGCCTGCAGGTCAAGCTGCTGCAGCCTTCCTGTGTTACAGAGGAACCTCCCTATGCCGGGGGCCGGGGATGGGGTCTCCTTCCTTCCCTCTTTTAGTGGATGTGGATTCCCAGTCTTTATTAGTTCACCTCACCTTGAGGCCTGGCTCCTCCAGAGACCTGGAAGCTATACCTTACCCTGTTCTGCCTCTGCTCAATGGTCCCAGGTCCCAGTCCTTCCGGGGCTTTGGTGAGTTGGAGATGAGGTTGTAGAGCATCCCTTTACATCCTTTGTGGAGCAGGCCCAGAGGAAGCCTCCCAGCATCCTGGGAGGAGTGGCCAGAGAGTATTGTGAATAGCTGGAGCCTTGGTTCAAGCCCAGATCAAGGCTGGCTGGTTAATGGGGGGAAATATTACTCCCCATCTGTATGGATGCAGTCTCCAGTGGAGCTGGCCCTGTACAGGTGGTGTGGGAGTCATCCAGAGCAGGATGAGCTCCCAGAGCAGGATGGGCTGTTTGCTGTCCCCAGCTCCCAGGATGGACCTGCACCTCCCAGCCTGGAGCAGCCGTGGTGGCAGGCCCTGTCCTGTGCTGGCATTGCCCCAGGGCTGCCCCCCAGGGCTGCCAACCCTCCCCACAGGCAAAACAGCAGCTTCATGGGCCAGCACATGCTGGGAGAAGTTCCCAGCAGGGACCATCCTGCTCCTCTCCAGCTCCTGGCCACACAGTTGTTGTCATCAACAATCAGGGATGTGGCTAGCACTGGACAAGATCATAGCTGAATACTGTGGCAGGAACCTCATGCTGGGAGCAGCTTGACTGGACACTGTTCTACCGCTATCACACACTGGAGCACAGAGGATGCATTGCTTTCCTCACACTATTTAAATTATTTAATACTTTTCTCATAAGAATTCAGTAATTAGGGTGTCTGGGTTTTTTTTTTTTTAATCTTTTCTTCCCAGATGATTTTGCTGGTGGCCCTGGAGGCTCTCCAGGCCAGTTGCTGCTGCAGCCTCCACTGTTCTCTTCTTAGCTTTGCTCTGGGCTGCAAGAGCCAGCTCTGTGCAGGGTGAGGATTTCCGTCCATGGTGGGAGCGGCTAAGAGGAACCACAGAAAGCGCGGGGTATGGAAAGGGCACAAGCGCCTCTTGCTTATTCTCTCTTTTTAATTTAATTTTTAAATTAAAGCTTTTTTATTCTTTTTCACATTCTTGTTAAAACTGCCTGGTTATTACTTTTTTTCTGCTGTGAGGCTGCACGTGTCCCCTGGCGGGAAGGCAGTGGGAGGAGAGCAATGGAGGAGTAGCCCGAGCCTTGGCTGGGGAGAAGCATCAGTGGGCTTGCTCTGCCTGGTGAATTTGGAACCCTTTCCTGTTGGCTGGGCACAGGGGGAGGGTTGGGGAGCAGCAGTGGGGCAGAATTAACGCCAGTGTGACTGAGTGGCAGGCACACAGGTGCCCTGAAAGGGCTGGTGGTTGCTGGCTGAGGTGGGCTTAAGGCTGATGGTTCCCGTGCTGCAACGGGACCCAGGCAGCCTGCCCACACAGCCAGCACCCCTGAACTGGAGTCTGGGGCATCGTGGATTAGGCACAGTCAGTTTAATCATACCCAAGTAGAAGAAGCTGTGGTTTCATGTGGCGGTGCTGCAACTTGTCCCTGAGAGCCTTGGCTTTATAAGACTCTTAGAAATAAAAGCTGGCTCTTAGGCCCCATGAGATGCCAGCATTGCATCTGCAGGGGGGAGGATGAGGATGGTTTGCCAGCAGCAAGCGTTGAGGCTTTATTTGGGAAAGGGCTGGGGAGACATTGCTCATCACTGTGAAGCCAAGCGCAGCTCCACCCCACCAGTCCCTAGCAGGCAGCTTTTGTTTAATACAGCCAAAGCGCACTGATGCTCTGCTGCTGCTGCACTAAGCAAGATCAGAGCGTTAGATCAGATCTCAACACTGCTAGAGACGTGGGGGAGCAGTGCTGAGATGGAGCAGGCCTCTTCTAGGCGATTCTTTGGTGGATAGGAGGCAATAGAAATGCTGGCTCCATGGTTGTGTCAGAAGGTGTGCTGGTATGCCTGTACACCATAGGAGGGCTGTACACCATCATTTTCAGATAATCCTTCCCTGCCTAGACAGGCCCTAGCCCAAAATGTGCCTGCAGGGGTGGAGGTACCTGGAAGTAAGCCCAGTTTGGGTTGGTCTCCATGGGCCCTCTGCTGGGCAGCATCAGCTGTGAGGCACCCGCAGAATCAGAGCCAGAGATGATCTGAACTGAGCACAGCCCCTTTTGGAGCTAAAATTCACTTCTAACGTAGTGCCCTTCTCCCTGCCAAGAAAACGAGCTGGAGCGTTACACAGCCCTTGAACAGAGCCATGCTCAGAAACCCTTCCTGGGGCTGGGGACTTGCTATGGGCGACCCCCTGTCCCCACCTGGTACATACAGCTAAGGAGACAAGAGATTTTACTGTGTTTTATTTAGTAAAATGTTAAAATAAATAAATACAAATTGATCAGATGCTCTGTACCCCCCTCCCCCCAACTTTAATTTGCTAAAATCTAAACACATTTGTACCAAAACTGAAACCACAAGGAACTTGAAGGCAGCAGATACTGCAGATCACTATGAGCATCAGGCTAAAAAAAATAGAGATATTTAAAAAACCCAGACCAGTTCACAAGTGGGCGTTCTCATGGTGTGATTCTGTGACAACAGAGCAGTACCAGTCAGAAAGGGCATTTTACACCAGGGCCTGCAAGGACAGGAGATTGGTGGGGAATGGGGCAGCATAGGTGCCACTGGCTCATGGAGGACCAGAGTCCATGGCTTTGCCATTAGAAACCCAGCTGGGAGAGAAGCTGCCATTGTCCCACGCAGCACCAGGCCCATGGCTGCAGGGACAGCACTGCCAGAACTGGGGCCTGGTCACCACAATCCCCTGGAGAAATCAGACAGACTGGGGGCAGGACCAGGCTCGGACGTGGAGCCCTTCAGGGTCAGCTCCTGCTCCGGGCCCATGCCAGGACTCCCGCTTTACAGCTCAGTCTCGATGAAACACCAGGGTGTGCGTGAGGGAACGGGACGAAGCATGGCACACAGATGGGGTGGTGGCATCAATAAATCCTATGGAGATGGTGCTGCTGTGATTGCAGGAACATGAAGCCGTGATTGAAGCCTGAGTATTTTCTCCTAAACGAGCAGAGCTGCCTTCACAACCCTGCTGCCCTCAGCTGCAGACACAGTGGGTGTTTGCAGAGTAGAGCCAGTCAGCTCCGTAAAGAAAACTCGGCATGGGCAGCCACCCCAGTGCCGCACCAGACCTTGCAGGTGGCAGCAGCTCACCACCACCTCTCTGTGTCCGCTACTGTTGACACAGCAAAGCTGTTTCCTTCCTCCGTGGGAGTCGGTCGGCACTAGCAGGCTCCCCCGCTTCCCGCTGTTACCTTGCTTAATCTTTGCTTAATGGAGTTTGCAACACATGCTTTGCTTCTGTGGGGCTGTGAGAGGAAGCCAAGACACTTCTGACAGTGTGAGATGGCACTTGCGGGGGACCCTGCAGCTGTGGTTGGAGTGAAGCAACTTGTGGGACACCACTGCTGCTGGCTCTGTTTGTGTGGGGCTGCCAGGAAGCTGCCCGAGTCTCAGAGGCTTATGCAGAAGCACAAACCTTCCTCAAGGAGGGTCTTGGCTGCCTGTCACATATGACATCAGGAGCAACTCAGGGACAACACCTGGAAGGGAGAGCTGACAGGTAAGCCTGCCTCTAGAGTCAATCACAGTTTGGATGTCAGTGATAATTTAAGGAGAGAAACACAAGAGACTATGATTAGAAATTACACATTAGCCCAGAACAAGCAGAAACGTGCAGCCTTCCGCCGCACCCAGCACGGAGCTCCTTTCAACAGTGCCTACCCCAGTGCCTGCAGCCATGGAAATCTGGTCTTCCAGACTCAGAACTGCCAGTACCTGCCTTACAGAGGGGAATGTGAGGCACAGAGCAATTTCCTTCCCTCCTCCCGCAGTTCTGGCATGCCCCACCTGAGAGGCCAACACCTGGAAAACAAGCCAGGGGAACGCCCGCCCTTGCACGTGCACAGCATGTACCCAGTGCTGCTGCAGTATCAAACCTCAGTGCTGGGGATCCAAAATCAAGGGTGGCCATGGAACAGCCCTAGGAGCTGCCCTGTGACACTGCCTCCCTTTCCCACCTGAGCTATTCCCCCCAAGGCTCACTAACTTCTGGTTGCTCACTAAGAAAAGTATTTTCTCGAAGCTCAAAGGCAACAATACTTCATTTGTTTCGCAACAAAACAGATGTAAGAAGGTTGGTGACAAAAGGGCAGGAGTTGGTTGAGGTTTAGTTTTGCCAGCGTAAATTTGAAAGAAAGAAAAAAGATGCAAAAGGTGGTGTTGAGCTGATTGATACTGCTCACTGCTGCTGCTGCCTTTCTGTGCCAGCTCTCCACCCAGGACAGACAGAGCCACGCTCACAAGGCTTTTGAGTTCCCCAGGCACTCCTGATAACAAGCAAGCCCTTAAGTACTTCTTCCTTTCTAGAACTAGAGGGACTGGGCTGGATTTCTCCATCTGAAGCCTTTGACACCTGCTTGGATACTATAGAGTGAAGAAGAACAGGCACGGAGCTTATCCCTGGTTACACAGGAGAGCTGGGACAGCTGTTTCCCCCGGAGGGTGCCCCATGGTCCGGCTACTTAATGTAGCCTAGAGGCAGGCCCTCAGCTCCTCCCAGGTTACGTTAAACTTAACACATGCCCCTGTTTAGCTGCACTAGTGAAACGCCCCTTTCCACATGTCCCTAAAGAAACCGGATCCTGAGAAAACAGGGAGGCATTGCTCACACAGAGGGATTTTGGCACAGAACCGCCAGATGTGACAGCCCAGAAAACAGGAATCTTGCACAGATACTCCAGGAGGTGACTGAGAAGTACGTGAATCACACGTCCTACTCCACATTGTCTCCTTCACTCACACAGAACCCAGGACCTCTGGGAGCTGATGGTGGTTTCAGCTAGGCCGATTGTAAAACTTGAAGGTGCAACCACACCAGCAGAGCTGAATACTTACTTAGTTTTGGGAATGCTTCTAGCCAAGAAAATGTTTAATTAATACGGTCCGGTCCAGATTAGAGTAGGCTCTGGCTGCTCCAAGGTCTGCTTGATCTGCCTTATCCCCGTGTTGTAGCTTAGAAGTCAAATAAGGCTCTCATCAGGACAGGATCACTCAGCAGCAGCAGCAGAGCTAGGGATGACTTAGTGCCCACTTCCTTTTCCATCTGCACCTAAGCAGCTCTTTTCTCCCACCACACCTGCTCCTTTTGGAATACAGAACAACCCATGTCAGAAATCGAGGTAGGATAAAGACTGGTTTTGTTCTAGTCTTTCCACCGAACTTGCAAACCCTGAAACTGCAGGAATACCTGTCTACTCAGAAGGGAGCCCTATTTCACTCCTGGATTTTTCCTACCCTGACTTTCCCTCCTCATGTCTTTCCATATTTTTTCTGTCTGTTCTGCTTTCCCTCACGTAATCTTTGTTTCCTTTGCTGCTCCTGCTTTTTCTCTTCCTTTCCATCTCCAGCCCTGTACCACTTCTCAAAAGAGGCTTCTGTCCTTCAATTTGTCCCTTGCAGCATCCACCTGTGTCCCAGGGAGATGGGAGGCCCTGGCCTGGCTATTCTCATGAGATATACTCCAGGGACTTGCACAGCACAACGATTTCCACAGCACCTGTGCTCTTTGCAAGCCTCTTTTCCGTTCTCAGATATTTTAGTAATCCTGCCAGGGACACAGACAGACTCTCACACAGGTAAGCTCTTGGTTTTCTGAAACAATTAAATTAACCTCTGGGAAAGGCATTTGTCTTTTCAGGGGTCTGTAATTACCAAGCTTACCAGTGCATGGTATAAATAATTTTCTTTATTGGCAAGTTGATCAACTATGTGCTCAGCCTATACAAGACACAATGATGCAGAAAGTTCTTGTCTCAGATAAGAGAGAAACAGGAGGGAAATGGGAGCTAAGGGTAAAGGATTGAGAGACTCTTATTTTTCAAGTATTACATTCCATTCTGTAGGAGTTACAAACAGGACTGAGGCTTAAAGAAGGATCTGAGTAAGACAGCAATAACCTGGAGACAAGACTTCTGCAGCTCTCACTTTTCCTGATCCTATCTGATTTTTGGGTCATTTTAAAAAATCATTCATTCAGTGGTCCAGGTCTGACCACTGAAAACAAGGATCCAACAGCATGTCACTGCAAGGTTTGCTCACATGCCCTCAGAGACCAGTATCTAGCTGGCTGCTGGAGGGGTCTTTGGACCTTTTGCCTTCTGAATGCCAGAAACTACAGAATCCATGGTGCTTGGGAATGGCCTTTGCTGAGGTAGTTTGTTGGCCAGGCGAGCCTAAGCACCAAATGAATTACCTGCACAAGAAAACATCTTCCTCTTTCTCCAGGTTCCTGACTCCTATATACTTGTCAGAAAACTCTTTGCAGTAATCTAGCAAAGTTGAACTTGCTTTGAATCTCCTGAATTACAAGGGAGGACAACAGGAGGTGAAGAAGGGTCAAAACAATTCTAAAAAGACACGACGAACTCCACCCAAAGGGATGTGGTCCACCAGGAAATGTAATACTGGTGTTTTGGTGGTTATCTGAGCAGCTCACTGAGAGAGGCCCTCAGTAAAAGAGTGAATTTGGTTTAACATCTTAATATGTTATTTTAAAAACACGTTTCATTAAAAGCATGTATTCATCATTAGTGCTTCAGAAGCAAAGAGGGCAGGATGCAACCCTGAGGAAAAGAAGAGAGAGAAACATGTGCACTACAAATTCACAAATGTTTTCTGCTGTATCCACACGGGAAAGAAATTCCAGAGTTTATTCCCTGTATTGTGGGCTGTCATAGCTTGGTGGGGCTAAGAAGGAGATTTCACTCCAGGTTCTCCTGAATGCTGATCATGCTACTTTTCAGGGCTGTCTCTGCAACAGTACAGGGAAGATGATTTGAAGCCAAGGAGGTCAGAATTAGGTTTCACATTTCTAGACATTTGGAATACAGATTTACTTTCTTAAGCCTAATAAAGATAAAATGCAATATTATTTTTCTGCCAACAACAAAACCAGATCTGCTCATAAAATTATCACCTCTTTAATTTCCAGGCTTTTAATTCATATCCACACTGACAGAAACTTGCTTGCAACATAGAACAAAGCCCTGTTTTGCTCATGCAAAACATTAGTTCCTCTCACCAACATGGTAATTCATGGCTAATGATGTATTGGAAGAATCAGCCATGCTACCTTCCAATCATGCCCAGCACTATTGCTTTCTCCACGTTTTTACAGCACTAAACCCACTGCTGGCTCTAAACAAAGACATTGAGAACACCAATGATGATACTAACTCTTCTAGCCAGGTCACATTCCCACTCTGACCACAACACACCTTTCCAGCTGTTTAAAGAACAGATTGCAAGGAGAAGGGAAAAAGCAACTGCTGCTTGCTCTATTTCTGAGCAAAGGAGCAGGGTGACTTCTTAAAGCCCTTAGCACTGGGCTGAGAGCCAGGACCATTCCTGATATGAGATTCCTTTGTGGTCTCATCTCTTCCCTTATAACAGAGATTTAAAAGCCACTTGTTTTCCACAAGTGACAAGCAATGACATAAGAATTAGTTAATATCTTGACAATGGTTTGGAAATACAAAACCACAGCCATTATGACAGGTTCCCAAAGAGTAGAAGTTTTAGTACAAACTCATTCTATCTCAAGTATTACATGAGAAAAAAACCCCAAACCAATACAAACCCAAAAGACAAGCTTAAGCTTTAAGCCATCAGAGAGTTTAAACTTGTCCTTGATTGGAACCCCTTACAGCAGCCAGGAAAAAAGCCTATTTTCCTCTGTCTTAGCGAACACCAATTCCCCTTCCACCCTATTATTGGTAATTGGGCAGAGATAACCCCAATTTACTGTGTCTACACAGCAGCATCATTGCCACTGTGAGTGCAGCCCTGGGGATGCTCCTTGCCTATTGGCTGATACTGTTGCAGAGCCAGAAGAAAAAGCATCCGAACAGGATCAGTGAGAGAAAAATAAAACTACCTAAGCAGCATCAAAATGCCCAAGATCATTTTTCTGCCAAGTAATGATTAACTAAAGACATCCTTTTACAGTCTGGAACACAAATGCTGTAACAAAAGGGATATAAAACTCTGTATTTATCTACTTGGATTCTGGAGACAAGCAGATGCCTCAGTGATGCAGTAATAGCTGTTTTATCTCCTGGCTGGTTAACTGTGCTCTAGTTTAAATATGGCTACTAGTGAATCTCACTTCCATCCTCTCCTGAATCAGCAAAGAAAACAGAAGGACTATCAAGTCTCCAGGCATAGCCTCCTACCTCCAAACAGTGCAGTCCTTCCAAGAGAGCTCAGGTTAACACAAAAATGAGAGCATGAGAACCACAAAGACTCAGCACACCTATCCCTGGAGATGGTCTCTTATCAGGAATGCTCGATGCTTCAGAAGATGATGGTAAGAATCACCCAGGTGTTCAACTAAAGACATGTTCCAAAAAGCAGTTTCTCCTGAAAATCTGGCTGTTAGCTGATGGCTCATATACTATGGAATGCTTATCTTCCATTTGATTTTTCTCTTCAACCTTTGAAACAGTCCTTTGTTTAAATGCTATTTAAACATTTTTGCTGGCCTAGTGCTGCCCAATGGTAATGACCCCATTGGTAACTGGATTGATGGAAGGACATTTTTAGTATGATCCATTTTGACACCGTCTGCCCAGCTGTCTTGTCTCCCTGCCACTTCTGCTAACTTATCCTTCCAGCTCTGCTAGTTCCAGAACAGAACTCAAACATCAAAAGACAGACAGAGTTGGGGTTATCACTGGTTCAGCTGAGAAGTGCATGTAAGAGTCACTTTCCCAACTGAGACAAATGTGAGAACTCAGGATATCAGTTCTGAGCTCAGAGCTGAAAATAGTGCACACTCCTACAGAAGGAATAAAAGTCCTTAAAGGGCAGAAGGGCAATCTAAAGGAGAGGGAATAAAACAGGTCCAAGAAACCCACAGAAGCCCACTTGGCTGGGGCAGCAAAGAAACTCTCTCAGCCTGTGTAGTGTCTGGAATATTTACTCGCTCAGAAATGCATCCTTGAAATGCAAAGCTTTTCTATCTTCCACTATAAACAGCTGAGCATGTCTGCCTCACCACCCAACACATGCTCTCAAGGCCACCGCACCGGGGACGCTGCCTCACCTGCTGTGTGCAGTGGCTCAACTCGGCTCCCACTGGAAGTAAAGGGAGTCTTCCTAGTACTTCCAGTGGAAATGGGCTTGGCCCAAATGCGTATATGCAGTAGTGAAACTAGACAGCTCTGGGACACAACCCGATGTGACCAGAATCAGCACCCTAAACTGAGCCAGACCCTCCAATCAGGAAGCACAAGGCAAGCTCTGCTGTCTAGAGTGAAAAGATTATACATTAGAGATGAACTTCTTCAACAAGAGGAGATAACAGAGGGTGATTTCAGTCCAACTTGCTGTCTTTCATTCTCAAGCTCGAATCAGTCTATATCACAGAACTGTTAAAGCCTTAAACAAGCACACTGCCAACTGCTTTCCTCTGGGTTACAAACACATGGAAGAATGGGAGAGAGATGGCAACAGCAGAGACAAGCCTGGGAGATCCTCCAGGTGGGGGCGAGATCCAGCACTGTAGGATTTGATTCTCTTTAGATTTTAGCCAGTAGATGTATGGTATAACCTATGGAAACTGTCCCATTAGATTTTAGAACACAAACACAGCAGAATGTCATCATAAATAAGCAAAGTCTGTGTTAAAAAATTCTAAGTACACAGCATTTTCTCCAGTTCTGACACCTTTTTAATAGAAATCACTTGTTTAGGAAACAAATAGCACTTTTGTAATTTTTTTTACAATGTTTCTTACCTTGATCTTATTTTAAGTAACACTAGGAAGACCTCAATATCTTTTATTTTCCTTTTTAATTTAAAAAAGTTGGTTTTTTTCCCCCAGATACAAAGATTTTGCCCTTGCATAAAAAAACAGTGCCCAAAACGATGACACAAGGACTCACAAAGACTCACTGTATCTCACTGACACTATTACTTCTAATCTATACCATGCAAGGTCCCATCTACCTCTTTAATTAGACTGTCAGCCTGAAAAACAGCTTTTCTATTCCTTATTTAGTTCTTGTTACCAAAAGAAGAGAAAGGAAGTGAAAGAAAAGGACATTTCTCTGTTGAGTTCACACATCTGGGTTATGTGCTACTTTGTTCAGGATACCTTTGTTGTTTATAAATACAGAAAAGGGATGGAATCTCATTTTCAAGTAATTGATGCACATTTTCTCTTGGGACACCTCCATCCAATGCTCCAAGCTGACCCTGGATTCTGGCCCTCTATTTTCCCATTCCCAACACAGACTTTCTGGATGAGTGTGAGGACCCACAGGCTCTCAGGCACATGGTGTGATTCTTGGGGTGTCCTGCGTAGGGCCAGGAGTTGGACTCGATGATCCTGATGGGTCCCTTCAAACTCAGCATATTCTATGATTCTACGTGCTGGTTACTCAGTGAAAAGTCCATCTCCTTTCCTTTTGTACATCTCCTGTCTAAACAATAGTAAATACTGCTTATTTGATAGACTTGTCCCTTCTGGGCACTGGGATTTGATAATTTATATTTCTGGTTTTTTGGTTTAATAGTACTGAGAGTTTAGAAACAGGAAAAGCCCATAGGCTCTTTGGACTTGTTTTTGTTTTCCCCTAGCTAAACAAACTGTTCTGCAAATAGGAACTTGAAACCTGCTCTCCTCCCTTATCCCTGCTCCTCACCCCAAACAAAAATAAAACAAACCTATAGTGGCTGTGGAGGCTGCTGCAGGCACACACTGGTGTAAAATATAGAGAGAGTAAATATATTATTTCACTTGGCATGGTGCTGGCAAAGAACCCCCAGCTGGCACTATTCATGTAACATGATCCAAACTTCGCATGTACACACAGAATAAGAAGGATCAATTGGCAAACTCCGGTGCCGCCTGGCACAAGCATCTTCACGCTCTCTCTGGAACCAAAGAACTAAAGAATTCTGCACTTTCCAGAAGAAATCCAGTTTTGCTTTTCTAGAGTTTCTTTATTTTGCTCTTTCTCCTCGCCGCCACCTCCCTTGGCTCCTTCTTAACTTCACTGTGTTATTTAGTCTCATCGCCCTTGTTACAGTTCACCATGCAGCTCTGGGAAGGGGAGGGGGCTAAGGTGGAGGTGGCAGCATTAGTATTGTTAGTGGAGTCCATGCCGTTGGAGATGGCTACTGAATTGACCTCAGAGTTTATGGGTTTTGAAAGGTCGATGCCTTGGATGAGGCGGATCAGCTGTTTTACCTTCTCCAAGGAGCTGTGCATCTCCTTCTGTTTTGCAAGGATGGTATTCTTCATTTCCATGCATTTCTACAGCAAAACAGAAAAGCAGTAATAAGTTCAAGCTTATGAATGAAAGAAGGTAAGAGAAGGAATATGATGTTCACAGATCTAAATTTAAGTACCCAGAAAAGACTGCAGCTGCAATTTCACTTTTCCAGCCTAGAAGAAAAAGAGTCTCTAGGCTGTGTTCACAGGAGAATTCATATTTGCAGGCTGAGGGAATAAATTGCCAAGACATAGCTGTCACCTGGTATCGCTCCCTTTCATTCCAAGGTGTTGTGCAAATGAACACAGACAGCTCCATCCTTTTGTGTTTCTTTTGAAGGAAAACTTCCAAGTGTATGTTCTTACTATTTTTTCTATTAGTATTGCATTACTGAAATTTCTTTAGCTCAGATCTGCAAGCTCAGGCATCCCACTGCAGCTGACTGCTGACAGCGTGTGTGCAAACCATTAATGGGATACAGCCTTTGCTTTCACATACATTTTAGCAGGAACATCACTTCCTTCTCTCAATAAGTAAAAGGGCACTTGAAAAGGAAACCAAACTCCTCTTCACTTGAAAATCTTATTTTGTGGCCACTTCATTCTCTTAGAAGTGGTAGTAACATAGCCAGCTCATCAGCTAAGAGTCAGGGTAAGACTTTAAAAAAAGCCCACAAATGATGTTTCAAGAGTGAAAAACTGCTTATATGTAGATTTGAAACTCACAAAACTGAGGAAACAGTAGCTATGTCTGTTACACTCAGGTTTTTACATGAAGATGGCAACTTTCCTACATTTTTAAATCTTTTATCCATGCTGATCTCCAGACACTGTTGGTTTTAGCTTTACTATTTTCACATGCAGCTCATGGCATCATAATAACACCAAAAAATCCAGACCTAATGTGCCTGTTTTGGACAGGTCCAGTATAAGTATAAACATTCTTCTTGCCCACTGCCAATCCCTCATGTTAAGGGCTTGCATCTGCCTGGGTACATCGCTGAGAAACAGTGTTAAGTTGTCTAGTGCTGCTCAGCTTACACCCAGCTACTGCTAACCAGAAGGTGACAGTCCCCAGGACTGCTAACCAGCACCTCACAATCATTTTATTTATACTGACAGCACTGAGAGAGGTCTGTAAACACGGGACACTTTTGCTCTAACAGGCAAAGACAGGCAGCCTGGAAAGTGCATCTGTATCTAAAAAGAGAAGACTGCAATTATGAATCCAGCCTTACAGATGTTGCCACACAGGAGATTTTGCTTTTTTTCATTATGTGATACTGACTAGGGCTGCACAACGAGGGGCCTAAACTTTACACGGCAGCTCAAGAGACTGATTTGCAAGAGTGACCAAATTAATATGTATGCTCCAATTACTGCAGTAAACTAAGGTGGCAGTGAAAGTTTCTGGTTTGAAGTATGACACTGTCTAGTTAATACCACACAGAGACACATGCAGTGTCCAGCTGCTGACTGCTGAGGCAACACGTCAAGGTCCTGAGAGTCAGCTGTGAGTAAATAGTCACTTTTGCATCAGAAAGGTCTGGAGAGTGCACCAAGGCTGTAACTCTCACTACACACAGAGGCCCAACCATTCTTGTTTAGGTGAGCCACTAGGGAATTGGACTCAATCCACTGCCCACAGACAAAATCGCTCTGGGTCATTTTTGTCACCTGCTGATATTATATGTCACCATATGTCTGCCTACATGTTCAGCATGGATCATGTATAAGAGACTCAATATAAGTATATGTTGCCTTTATTCCATTCCTGTTCACCAAAGTCCTAAAAAGCAATGGAAAGTGCTCACTCAATTCTAAATAAATCCAGTGGATGACAGGTCTAGTATATGGAGTCACTCTGTAATAGTTTTCTCCCTGCC
>WEIT01001515.1:1180-30532 GCA_013389985.1 Dryoscopus gambensis
AAAAAGACACTTCAGCTGGTGCCTTGACAAGTGTGTACATCTGTCACATTAAGAGCAATCCCTAAACACTGAAATAAATGAATAATTAAGGATATCATAACTCTTATGCCACCCCCCATAATTATGTCACTTTAGTAATGTATCACTGCATAAAACAGTAGACTTGGAATGGATTCCTCTGGCGCAGAAGTAAGAGAGTGCTGACATCTAGCTTAAAGCTACCCTTGTCCCCCATCAGCCCTTCTCCTGTGCCTCAGATCAATGAAATTCACACTGGAATCAACAGAAAAACTCTCAGTGATGCTAAAAAGCCTTAAAATAATGCAGATGCCCTCATACGAAAGACAGGATTGACAGCCTATTACTCTTATTCTGTTCATAGAATGGGTTTGATAGGAAGGGTTAGGGGCAGGGGTAATAATTGTAATATCTCAATTAAAAACAAAACAAAAATTAATGTTCTGGATTACTATTACAGGAAAAAAATGAAATTAAGCCTGGGGAAAAAAGGAAAGCATGAAGGTAGTTAGGTAATTTTCAAGAAGTGGATCAGAAAAAGCACAGTCACTGCATCCTTCATCATGCAAAAGCTTCCACTGGTCATTAATTGAAAATCTTTTGAAAAGCCTCTTTGAGTAAACTGTACATGCCAAGACTAAACCATGGATGCTTCTTTTTATTCAAGCCTATTGGATACATGAAGAATATATATTTCGCAGAAGAGGATCTGAAAAAGTTTTCTTAAAAATATATTTCTTTGTCCTAAAATTTAAAAAACCCCACAACTTTTCATTGTTGCAGAAGACCAAATTTGTATCTTCTGGCATGTCCACAGGGATGGTTCCATCTTGCAGATAACAACTCTGAGAGCTGCCAAACCCTGTAATGACAGAAAACTCAATGACTAGGAGCATTATTTGTTTGTCTGACTTTGAAGAACTCAATGATCCGTGAACAGACAGAAACAAAAGACTCATTTTCAAGGTACAGCCTTGGGTATGTGAAGCTTTTCTGTGCACTCAGTTTTAGGCCCAGTTAGTCCAGCATATACAGCTGAGAAATTGCAACTTATTTTCCAACTTCTAAATAGGGAAAGACTTGGGACCTGATCCAAATCGCAGTGAAGTCAGTGGGCATCATTCCATAGACTACAACGGACTTTGAACTGGGATCTTTGTTCCAAACACTGCTAGTAAGCGAAGCTGGGAGAAAGTATTATGAGTAGTTTCTCTACTGAGCATCTTTAGGAAAAAACTTGTCTGTGAGACGTGGTTTTGCACATGTGAGCATGTGGGTGTGTATACAAACTATGTACAAACAGGAAAATGCATTTTCATAAGCAAATTGCTTTCCTTAAATGACTCACTCCTGGCCTGGCTATTTTTGACTGGAAGTACTATAAACAGAGCAGAGCAGATATTTGTATCATTCAGATAAGGATTTCTCTTGGGTCAGCATAACAGCAAACACAATTAAGTCAACTCCTGAATGAAGCATTGGACATGCACAAGCAACCAGAGCTTTCCATGACCCCCTCGTTTTTGTGCTAACTTTTCACGTTGGCTTCACCCATACTGGCCTTACATTCCCTCCTCACCACCAAATGGCCAGTGGCTCCTTGCCATTGCTCCCTTCCCCACCACTGCACCCAAATCCCACCCACCCTTTGGAAATTCCTGCCTGTGTCCTGAAATAGCTGTCTGTTTCTTCAGGATAATTCTAATTACTGAGAAGGAGGGGAAGAAAAAACTAGTTGGAATTTGCCATAACTTCACAATGGATTTCCATTGAATCTGTCCATCTTTCCTTCTTCTAGTCTCCAGTTTAGTCTCTTTTTGCTGTATCTACAGTGCAAGAGGTTTGCCAATTCAGACTTAACCTTGTCCAGCCTATTTACTCCTTTCACTGCCAGGCTCCCTCGATCACCATAGACTCTAATTATCTTTTGCTCAAGATACTCATCTATGCAAAGAGACAGTTTGAGGACTCTGAATTAACTTAGCAAATCATTTTATTATGCCATAGACACAAAATAAACATTATCCACACAAGTGATGTGTGAAGAAAACTGGTCCCCAAACCAGCTGTTAAAAAACCCAATGATAACCACGTTGTGTTTGTCTTGCTGAGATAGCTGGTAGCTGTAGTAGTTGTAGTGTTGCTGCAAATACATAAGTTTTGAGTTGTAGCCTGAAAGGAGATGATGTTTCAGCCTGAGTTTTGTATGTAGGAAATATGCACTATAATTCACCAAGGACCTTGACATTTATCCTGAAAACCCCCAAATTCATCAGCTTCACTGCTGTTTTTCATTTATTATTTTGTTGTAGAACTAGAGACTGCTCCCATAAGGTTAATAGTCCATTCAGTTCTCCCTCCTAACCCTTTGTAGATTTGTAATTAAATGTGATGGGTATGGCTACAATGCAGATGTCTGAATATGGTAAATCAGCCATGTTTAAGGTCTTTCATACCATAGTAACTCCAGTTAAGAATACCACAACACTACTGAGTAGGCAACAATGCCTCTGCTCAAAACTTATGAGCAACAGCTCATTTTTATATAGGATTCAGGCAATTAGGGTTGATTTTCTGGTCAGTGGACAGGTTTGGATATTCCTTAGAATAACATCACTGCTTCAAATTTGTGTAAAATCAATTTGATCTTTTAAGAGCCTTAGGGGAAAAGACCTTTCTTGACAAACTTTTCTGAGAAAAACCTGACTCCAGCTAAAGTCAATGAGAGATCTGCCACTGAATTTACTGAGACCAACATTGCACCTCAGGGACTGTAGATATCTTATAACCCTGCTGGATCTGTTCTTGTTACATCTGATACATTTCTTGTTAGGGAAAACCTAGAAGCTAAAGCACTGGATCATCTCCAGTACCAATTCCCTTTTAGGTTCCAAGCAAGGCATGAAATATGAATATGAGCATTCCTCTCACCTTCTGGACAGCCTCTGAGCCATCTGTCTGAAAAGCCACTACATGGAAGCTTGAAAACTATCTTTTTTTCACAATTAACTTTGCTTATGGCCTGAAAAGCAAGTTTTACTGTTGAGTGCAACCGCAATATTAAGACTTTCTACAGTGAAATCTCCTGTTTTGGGGCAAGATTTTTCTTCCTTTGAAGATGAAGGGAATATTCAATATGCTAAACCTTAAGCATGTAGCAGGTGCCTAAATCAGAAGGCCAAGTCCAATGTTTTATCTCTGATGGCTCTAGAAGATGCAAAGCATGTGAGTTAAGAACCTGCCTCTCTTCACTGACTGTAAAATTAACTGTGTTCAAAAAGAAAGGTAAAATCTACTTCCATGCAGGCAACCCAATAAAGAAGCAAATCTTGATGTCATAACACTGATATTAAATACAGATGGTGGTCAGTAATACATAAACTGTTGCAGATGTTCAGGTCTGAGAACCAGACAGAAGTCTGGATAGTTTATGGAGCGATTCGGATCCGTTTTATCTGCTAAATTGGGTTAGACAGTCCTGTGAGAACTGAGTCTTATGATTTTTTCAAAGTTCTTTCTGCTTCTGGATAAGCTGTAAATAGCCTGAGAAAAGGCTTTCTCAGAGAATTCTGACTATTCCCATTCTAGTCCCAAGGGACCTGGGCCAGTGTGAAAACAAAGATGGAAAAAAATTTTCAGATTGCCCAAAAGCTTGAAGTTGAAAGAGAGGTGTCTTTAAGAAAGTGGAGGAGAGAGGAGTAAGATAGATGATGTTTAGAAGCTTCTGACTTGAGATGACTCCCCTAACATAAGAATATTGGATGAGAGCTGACAGAACCATAGAAATGCAAGGACAGCCCTACTCAGACCAGAGATTTGTCAGGCCTGGTATCTGACTAGCTGCAGAAGCCAAGTTAAAAGCATAAAACCAGACAGGCCCATATTCATCTCTACTTGGGGCTGCTCCCACTGGCTTGTCTTTTATGGCTTTCCTGAGGGCATCCCAGTGCTGAGCACTACTTACTCAGGAGATGGGCTATGCAGCCCCTTCCCATGGGATGCAGAGAGTTTGCAGTTTCTGCACATCTCCTTTCTAGCTGTGAATTCAATGCCTACCAACCAGCAGCTTTCTTCATAAGATACAAACACTCCCTCTTGCTCTGAGCGGTTTTTCCCTGTACAGCAGACAGTTCATAGGGTGTGAACATCTTATCGGCAAAGAATATTGGGGAGAGGTTTGTCTGGTTTATAACAGCCTAGAAAACAATTTGAAACCACTGTGGGAAACGAGGGAAAGGTGGAGGAGAAGATAAGAGATGAACCTCCCTGCCACTCACTGCTACTGGTAACATCTAATTTCTCACTGTATTCAGGTCTTGGCTTGTGTGAACTAAAACAGAGGCGAGATCTGTCTTCCAGGATCAGCACAGAGGCAGCTATGACAATCCAAAGCAGAATTATCTGTCAGGAAAGTATCCAGTCATGGGTGTGTTTCCTGTGAACATGCTGGCCCCACAACACCTGCCAGCACAGCTCACCCCACCCCACAGTCACCTCTCGCTCTTCCCTGTGAGTGGACGTGTCAGCCTGAGGATGGCTGTGCATCTGTGCCTTGGGCAGAGGGCCAGAGAGAACATGGAAAATTGCATGGAGCAATGTTTTAACAGCGACTCCCAATGCCACAAGGAGCATTTAAGGTTCATGAGGCAGAGAAGAAGGGAGGAGACTGGTTGATCTTAATCCAAAGATTTTATTACTGAAATGTGTTTATTACTGTAGTCATAAACTACCAGAGGGTAGTGGTCAATGGCTCAGGTCCTGATGGACATAAGTCACAAGTGATGTCCCTCAGGGGTCTCTACTGGGACCAGTGTTATTTGCTGTCTTCATCAATGACAGAGATGAAGGGATCATCCACACCCTCATCAAATTTGCAGATGACACCAATCTGAGTGATGCAGTTGTCACACCTGAAGGATGGGATCCATCCAGAGGGACCTGGACAAGCTCGAGAAGTGGCCCATGGGAATCTCATGAGGTTTAATAAGATCAAGGGCAAGGTGCTGCACCTGGGTTGGGACAACCCTTGGTATCAATCCAGGCTGGGGGATGAGCAGATTGAGAGAAACCCTGCCCAGAAGGACTTGGGAGTGCTGGTGGGTGAGAGGCTGGAGATAACCCAGCCACGGGCACTCACAGCCCAGAAACTACCTGTGTCCTGGCCTGCATCCAAAGCACCATGGGCAGCAGGGGAGGGAGGGGATTCCATCCCTCAACTCCACTCTAGTGAGACCCAAATGGAATATTGCATCCAACTCTGGGGTGCCCAGAAGAAGAAAGACATGGACCTCTTTGAGCAAGTCCAGAGGAGGCTACTGAGATGATAAGAGGGATGGAGCACCTCTCCTATAAGGAAAGGCTGAGAGAACTGGGATTGTTCAGCCTGGAGAGGAGAGGCTTTGGGATGACCTAATTGTGGCCTTCCAGTACCTGAGGGGAGCCTGCAAGAAAGATGGAGAGGGATTTTTTACAAGAGCATGTGGTGACAGGACAATGGGGAGTGCATGCAAACTAAAAGAAAATAAGTTTAGATTAGATATTTGGAAAAAAAGTTTTACTGTGAGGGTGGTAAGGTTGGGGATGCCCCATTCCTGGAGGGGTTCAAGGCCAGGTTGGATGGAGCTCTGAGCAACCTCGTCTAGAGGCAGGGATGTTGGAGCTAGATGATCCTTAAAGTTCCTTCTAACCCAAACAATTCTATGGTTCTGTGTAATGTATCTGCATATTATAACAGTGTTTATTACTACTAAAACAGAAATTATGCAAAGTCCTGTCAGTAAAAAGAAAAAAACCTTTAACTTATTTGTGTTGCAAGTTTACTTTCTACCCCAATATGTCAAATGGTCTCCATGAAGAGTGTGGGGTGGGAAAAGACTTCCCTATTTGCTGTAAGTGTTAAAGAAGATTAAACAGTATATATAGCCATAAGAGGTATGCCTTTTATCCTTGCATAGCTGACTCAAGAATGTAAGGCCAGCAGATTTAAGAAACTGCATAAACCGTATGGCATTTATAAAATACCACTCAGCAACACAGTGGGGTGCAGGAATAGTCTCCTTAAAGACAAATTGTCCTTCCTTTAACAGCTCTGCAGCTGGCCAGCAGGGATTACTAACCTCATTAATATCTCATGCTTAGTTCTAGTTTATAAATAGAGCCGCAATTATGCATGTACAGGGTCTATTCAACTAAGTGTTCTTATCGGTTTTTCCCTTCTGTCCCCTTCTCCAGTCTCTCCATTTATTTTATTTGTTTACTGTGTCTGAATTCAGCCTGTTAGCTCTAGAGATCAGAAATGTTTGTTTGAACAGTTAGCATGATAAGATGATCTTGCTCTGATGGGAAATACAAATGTAATACAAATGCTGCTAATTTGTAATGTTTTTAATATGGTTGATAAAATCCTTTTGCAGCTGTTTCACTAACAAAGGAATAAGCACTCTGGTGAGTAGTATATGGATTAGAGCACTGGAAACTCAGGCCAGAAGTTACAGCATACCTCATTTTTTTCCTCCCAACATCCTTAGTTGATATAAGCTGCAATTTCAATGTTCCTTGTGACTGTTTTTCAGTTCTTGAACTGAAGGCATTGCTTATTCCTGAACGCAGTTTAGTCTATGCCTCTCCTCCTCTTGTGTGTTGAGGAAGATATCGATGATATAAATGCTCACAGTGAACATAATTATTTCTTGGTAGATCTCATAAAATCAAGCAATCAGTGGGAAAAGAAAGGACAAAAACTTATGATCTTTCCTTCTTTACAAAAAAAAAAAAATTAAATGTTTTCAACTATGAACAAAATACTTCATTCGAATATCAGGCCTCAGCCTCAACTGTAGTGTAATGAAAAGATGAGTGTGACACTGAGCTCTGTAAACTGAAATTAGATCAATCACCCTTGGTTAGGGCTCTAAGGTTGACTCCTCTGCTGTTTTTAAAAGGTTCCCACATTTCCCACTATGTTGCTGCCCTACTCTGCAAGAAGTATAAAATATCAATATTGTCACTGAGACAAAGACTGACTTCCTAGGGTGGCTGTTGTCCCTTCCTGTGCATGGTCATGTTTTGGTGACTTCATTTCTGTGATTAGTATAGTACAGTTAGTGGCAGGCTATGAATAGGGGAGCGAGATGCTTGGAAAGTGGGAGAGGTGGATGTAGATCTCTAAAGGAGAAAAGGAAATATGATACATGTTCTCCATTCCTTTAGTAGAAGCCTAACTGCTGTATCAAAGGATTCAACCTCTTCCAGTATTTTGTGATTCTAACGGATGAGTTCTCTTTCACCGTTTTGATCAGATTATCTCTAATATAAATAGAAAATAAGTTACTAATAACATTTTATAGTGTGCAAGAAGTGAATAATAAGTAATATTTTTCATTAACAACTTCTCTCTGAATTCAATCTGCAATTATAAGTGGTTTGGGGTTATTAAAAAACATATTTTCTAGTTAATAAATACCTCATGTGGAAAAAGTCATCCAATGTCACATTAGCTAGAGATGAACATAATTCTCCCTTAGCTAAGATGTTTTCAGACTGTTGTTGGACTCTTCGTCACTCCATGTTGCAGTTGTAGCACAATGACTCTAGAAAAGTAGTTAAATCATAGAATCGTAGAACAGTTTGGGTTGAAAGTGACCTTAGAGATCATCTAGTTTCAATCTCCCTGCCCTGGGCAGGGACACCTTCCGCTAGAGCAGGTAGTTCAAGGCTCATCCAAGCTGGCCTTGAACACTGCCAGGGATGGAACATCCACAACTCCTCTGGACAACCGGGTCCTGTGTCTCACCATTCTCCCAGTAAAGAATTTCTTCCTAATATCTAATCTAAACTGACCTCTTTCATTCTATGGAAGCACCTTGTAGCTGTGAATTTACACAATTCAGCAGTGCTCATCTGCACTGACTTCTTTTTCAGTATCACAATGCAACCCTGAGATTTTGCAGACAATTCTTGATACATTCCACATTAATATTTCAGGGCATCTGAAAATGTTTTCTACTCTACTCTAAATGTCAGAAGAGGCATAGAATGCAACTAATGAAACAGCAACCAGTGACCACTAGCAGTCAGCAATTCAGTATATCTATCTTGTTGTGTTGTTTTGTTTTTTTTTTTTTTTCTTTTGAGAGGCATTACTCCAGCTTGACATTGTGGAAATAAGTCTTGCAACAAAACCTTCTCATATTACTTCGGGGTATCTATGTATTTCCCCTTTTGCCATCTTGCCTTCTTCCTACACACCTTCTTTTGACTTCAGGCAGGCTGTGAGAGAAAAATTTTAGGGCCAGATAGCATATGTCTTCATGTAAACCTTCACCAAGGGAACAAAACAAAGCACTTTGGTTGTGTACGGAGAAATAGCTTGGCACATTCTTGAACTCCAGAAAGTGCTTTAAAATGATTTGTAGTAGTTCGTAAAAATCATTAATTCACTCAAAACTTGAGTCTACCACTCAAGCTCTGCTTTTTGGTATTACTGGACCCATGATGAAGACTGAAGTCTTGGCTTGCCGTGTGGCCATAAAAAGCAGCCACAATGCTGGCTTTCATGGGAAAAGCCCACTTCTCACTACCACTGTGAACACACACTAGGATGCTCCTCTGCATCCTCCTCTTCTTCCATCCCGACTGCACTCTCACTCCAGGGCTCAGGACTGGAACAGGTAGAGAGAGAAAGTGCTTGAAGTCCTGCTGGTCGGCACCTGGATCTGGAGCTGCTCCATTGTGCCAACAAATACAGCACCATTTCCAATTTGTCACTTTTGTGTTCTGCCATGACACTGCAGGCACTTTTAAAAAATATATCTATATTTACAAACATTCCATCAGCTTAAAACAAATAAACAAGCTCTTCCATCAGGCATACATGTGTATTCAGGGTTAGGGTAGAGGTGGAAGGTCAAAGGGAGTAGACTACTACAGTAATATTGCCCAGACTGACTGTGGTAAGTTAGAAATGTTTTATTCGTCCATAAGAATGTACCTGTAACCATACATTTAAGGCCATGATTTTGTAGACTTAACTACAGGTTAAAAAAAATTTTTACTCCCTAAAATTAAGATGAAATTTACAGGAATTAGCATAACAATGTCTATGTAAAATTTCCATGCAATTTCATTGCAATTAAAAAAATGCTAGGGAAGATTATGTGAACTAATTAAGTTTATAAAAAAATTTAAATATATAATTTGAAATGCACTAAATAATTATGCAAAATTAATTAGATAATCATAGCCCTACAGTAGTGTTCTCTTTGAATTTTTAAATAAATTTATAAAGCTTATTATTCTCTGTTTATAAAGCATATAAATATTCAGCATGGATTTTTTTACTGATTAAAAATGTTGTGTGCTCGGCAATTTCACTGAGTTCATTGACACAGAACAGGTTTGATGACAATAATTTGATACTCAGAAATATCAGCTATAGATGAAACCAAAGCAGAGCAAACCCAAAGAGAGTGCTTTGTGCAGTACCCTTGAAATGGGAAGATGACTGCTTCCTTGAAGTATTTAGGGATGTTGGTATTCCAGACTCAATACAAAATGCCTTATTTTGCTCCTGTTTTGAGCTGCCATCTAATCTGGGTTCACCACTGCAGTCTTCAAAAGGCACTGAGCATATTCAAGCATTTATGGAACAAATTTATGCATAACTGTGAAGCTCTTAACATCTAGATGGCAGTTTCTTTGTTTCATTTAATTATTCCTCAAAAAGGTACTTACTGTTTCCAAGTCTCTGTAACTTGCCAATTTCCAGTGAAACAGGAGTATATAGAAAATATTCAAAACTCACTTGATATTATAAGAAATGGTTCCAGCACTTTCTGTGTCATACGCAACTGCAATTATTAACTGTTTAATAAAAAGTGCAGAAATACTGCAAATTAATCATTTTGCTTGCTAAAAGCCCACCAATTTTGAGATGATAAGGCTAAACCACCATTACAAAACAAGTTTTGAGCACTTCAGGGCTGACCACAAGTAAAAGTATGTTGTTAAGGGCATTATCCAAATGCCTCTTAAATGTTGATGGGCTTGGGAGGGTTGTGAGAGGGAGTAGGAGGTGTGCATGTAACAACTGCACATTAAAATAATCATTCCACTGAATCAAATTAGGGGACCTCTGTGGTTTGGAGGGTTATCCTGGCTTCATTCCTAAGTAAATCTTCCAAAATTTGTGTGTGTTGTGAAGTTCTGAAAAAATCAGTCAGCAATAGAAACTTGTCAATATTTAATAACTGGGTAAGTCTCCTGAGATTTTATTAACACTCAGTATGCTGCAGTCCATCCCCGCACAGCTTGAGCTGTTTTTTCCTTGCAATTGCTCTTTTTTCATGGTGGTACCAAAAGCATTAAGAAGGTTTTGCTGTTCTCTCCTGTCCTGGGTTACCCAGGACATCTCCATACACCTATTTTATGGAAGAAAAAGTAAAGGCATGGGAGCAAGGGGGAGAGAAAGAAACAGAAGAAATAGGGCAAAAATATCCAAGACATAATACAAAAAATGATGCGTAATTAGCAAAACCAGGAATCCTGGGTATATTCCAGAAGAGCATGGTGAAATCCATGACAAACACTTCAATCATATTAAGAGGAGTAATAGCAGCTGATGTTACTTTACCATTTTCAGAAATTGACATGACATCCAAAGTTAACTTAAGTAGTGTAATGGTTGAAAACTCAGCCACTCAAAAGATAAGAAATACCACAAAATGTGGGAATGTGTCATGTGCACAAGTGTTATATTGAGGTCCAGGAGACCTAAATCTCATTGCCTCTCCTTCCCACCCAGAGCCTATTCCCAGGCTGATGGGAGCACTCCCACACACACCTGGGGTGGCTCCAAAGCACTACAGACACAGCCAACAGGGTGAGGATTTCTCCTTTTCTTTGGCTTTGGTCAAAAGACCTGGCCTTTTTTACCCATCCACCCAAAAACTTCTCTTCCCTTGCTCCTTTAAAAATTATTATCACTGTTAGCTCTGTCCTGGGACTTCTCAAGCCTGCCACAGCAGAGAGGGAAAGACCATTTCTTTATATGAAGTTTAAACTGGTTTCTTCTCTATTTCATTGCTTAGATTCTGATAACAAGGTCTGAGAATCGCCTTGGGTTTCTTTTCTATTTCTTTGCTTAGATTCTGATAACAAGGTCTGAGAATCACCTTGGGATCCTTTGTTATATTTATCACAGGAATATTTAGGCCAAAGACTTTCCTCATGCCACCTCTGAAACAAGAGCCACATAAGGTGAATGATGAAAACAATCAAGATTTTATATGTGTGCAACAACCTGGAGTGTGAGGCTGCTGCACGCTGGAGGTGGGGATATGCTGAAGTTCATTTGGTATTTTCCTAATCAAGAGTGGGTTGCCTGCCTGGTCTTTTTCTACATGTTCAGTTCTATGGCACAAAATAAGCCCTTGTTTTGAGCTGAAGGCTGAACTACAAGGAAAGGGAGGCTTGAGATAGGATTTGGGTGGCTTGTTTGTTTTATTTTCTTAGGTAACAGAGGAAAGTGCTTTTCTGGCAGCAACAAAGTCATCAATTAATATTTAAAGATGGTTATCAGGGTTTCTTTTTCTACATTCAATACGGAGATCAGAAGTGCTCTGTCCTGGCTAGTGTAATAATGGTTTATCTCCCAGAGACCTCCCACATTCACAAAAAGCCATGGAAGGTTGCCCAGCTGCTGGCATTGAGGGACCCTGCAAGTTTCTGACACAGTTTGTTGCTTTAGTCAGGCATGGAGGCTTCCTGCAGGAGGTGGCATTCACTCCCCAGAAGACATACCTGGGGCATATTGGCAGGCCTGGTCTGAAGCCTAGGATGTCAAAGAAGTTCTCTCCATGCTGTCCCTCAAAAAAGCTGAGACCACAAAGGAGGTTCCCCTCTTGCAGTAGTCTGTAGGGACAGAAAGGCCCTTGGAGGTACAGTGGAATTAAGTGGCACCACAGGGCCTGGAGTTCAGTCTGGCTTCCCTCTCTCCCAAGTCTGGCTGATCACATCAAAGGCAGGAGGCTGCACTGCTGTGCCAGGCAGGAGAGCAGGTCACAGGCTGAGCAGTGTGGGGATGAGGGGGTAAACACTGGGAAGTCCTTGCAGGGTGGTAGTGAGATAGATGGATGCTTTTCTGGGAGATTCTGCCTGACATTCGATGTTGATTTCACTGGGACTGGCTGAAGCATTCCCACCAAAGTATCTTAAAATTGCAGTTTGTAGGTTGCTAGAAAGTACCATAGAAAGTCCTAAACAATAAGGACGTAGGCAGTTTGGCTTGGAACACAAAATTAGGTAGTTACCCTTTGATCTTCATCTCTAGGTCCCTACAAAGGGCTAATAATGTACCACCTCATCTGGATGCTGTGAAAATTAATCCATTTCATTTTTGAAGTATCCAAATTCTCTGACACTGAGCACATCAGAACAGCCACTGAGAAAATTGACAAATTTCTGTTCTGAGAAGAGTTTGCATAGCATGAATTAAGTAAGATGTCTAAGGTCACATACTGAATGAAATAAAAAAAATTATTCTATGTACTTGAACTGAATGAGGGATAGATAACTGGGGGGAAAATACCATCATGTAATGAAGGTCTGAATTGTAATGCACACACACAGAAGTTCAACAGAAAGTTACAGACAACCTTTAGTCTTCCCTTCTGAAACTTTTGAATCATTGGCTTTGCAGCTTTGATGCTTGGGAAATGCATTTCAAATACATGTTGTTTTCATTATTTTCCATGAGCTAGGTTACCTGGTTGAATTTCAACTTCCAAGGTGCAATGTGGTCTTTATTCTTCTCAAAAGAAGCATAGCAGGCCATTGGAGAAAAAAGGGAAGTAATCAATCTCAATGTAATCCATGCCTGGTTGGCAATATAATGATTCTACCAAACCTAAAATATTTCCTATATGAGCATTTATATTCAAAATAATATGGAAAACAGAAACATAGTAAAATACAGAAAACTGGATATAATATTTTATTGTAATTTGTAATTATTTTATTGTAAATTGTAATTTATGTAATAGTTTACTATTTTTTCTTTATTTTATTACTTTATTGGTTTATTCTTTCTTTTTTTGTGTCTCATCACCTTCTCTATGAAACCAGAAATATCAGCTGAGCTCTGAAAGCAAAGGCTATACAGATTTTGAGTCATTACCATTGCCAGTATGTAGGATCATATAACTAAGGCTGATGCTTAAAATAAAGCTAGACCTGAAGATGTATTCTTAGAACAGTATAAATAAATTTTCTCACTTAAAAAAGTTATATCTAGAACAATATTTTTGTTAATTTCCATTTTTTCTTTGTTTACAGTGGATTTTTATATGTAGTATCATATAACAAGGACAGTTTTTTGCATTCAAGTACAAGCCCCAAAAAGCCAGACCATGCTATTACTATGAAAAGATAGCTACTAAATTGCCAGGAATTTTATGAAAATGGCTGAATCAAAAAGGGAAGACTTCCATCAGTTTATCCATCCTCAGAGAAGAACGCAGTAGTAGCTCGGGCCTTGCTAAGAAAAAGAGAATTCATGGAATACAGAAACGCTAGAAATATTCTAACCATGGGAAAAATGTCAGTGGGAACTTTACCCTATTAGGCACTAATGAATTCATTCCTCCCTCAAGATTTTTCTTCCATGTGAGCTCCCTTTCCTAATGTTCTCCTTTAAAGCTAAACACAAATCCTTTAAAATGCTGTTCTCTTCCATTGGTCCAGCAACTACTTTTTCCTGGCTGATCCTATTTGAATCTTAAGATCCTAGGAGCTTATAGATGTGTAGAATAAACGTTTTGTACTTTGGAAAATTCTGTGGCCAGTTTTGGTCGTAAGTTTTAAAGTAATTGAATCAAATGTGTTAGATACTTCTGGAAAACTTCAGCTCTTCCTGTAAGATTCTTTTTGCTAGATAACACAAGCGACAATAAAATTTCCTCTCTCTATATTATATGCAGTTTAACAAGGTTGCAGCTAAGAAGTATATTCCTTTTATTCTAATATGAGCAGACTGTAAAATCTGTCTGAGAAGATAAGTAAAATAGTGGCATTTTTACATCAGAAGTGACATCCCAAGACCAAAGGCAGTGAAACTGGAGCTATTCAGAACAGAAAGGATTTTCTCTCATACTAACAAAAAGGTTCTGGGTTTTCACGGCTCTTTATTTTTTGTTGCTTAACTTCGGGAGGCCTTTTGAAAAATATTTGGCATCACATCTGAAAAAAGGTATTAACAGATGACATCTTTATTTTCTCAAAATAATGATTCAACAAAACAAAGTAAGAGTTGATATTTATTGTGGGTTTTTTAAGTTAACAGGGGAATAAAGAAGACAAACAAATCCCCAAACAGTCTTCTCCTCAAATCTCATTTTTTTACAAATGGTAGACAGCGCATACATTTACATACCATTTACAAATGGTGCCAGCAGTGTCATCACAGAGGGCTCACAGCCTTAGAAAACCAGGTACAATTTTTGCAGACCACCTTTAGGATAGTGCTTCAGATTTGCAAAGTATGTCCAATGGACCCCTTTATCTTAAATCTTAGTATATGAGTTCATGAGACATGAGCAGTTTTCTTATTTAAAAGGCTGAGACCTCAGCTGACATATGCATTACAGTCTATAAATAAACAGACATTTCTCTCCATGTCCAGCGAATGAAAAATATTGTAAAGAAAGATGTATAAAAATATGAGTCTAAAATGAAAACTTCAGCATAATATTATATAAATTGGAACCATGAAAACAATTTTTCATTATTATTTTGAGGTCAGCTGCTGTGAAAATGAAATAACCTTAATCAAAATTATGTTGACAGCAGTTCTAAAAGTTTCTGCCATCTTTTAAATCCAGTTATTTTAATACAGCTTGTTTTGATACTTTTATGCATTTGGGGGCAGGAATTGGTGGAAGATATTTTATTAGGTGGGGAGGAAAGTGAAGGATATCTTACTTACCAAGTTTATTCACATGTGTGCTTGTGCATATACATGGAATAAAGAAATTAAAGATTTCAGAAAGTTCATAACAGATACTAAAATCTGATTTTGGAAACTGCTGAAAGAAATTTTAGTTTTTGTTTCTTTAGTAATTAAAATATTAAAAAAACCGGAAAAATTGTGTATTTTCTGATACCCTGGTATTTTCGGAAATGCATTTTGGAAATGCAGTTTATTGGTTCAAATTTCCCTCAGTGTTTTGAGCAGATGCTGCAATTTAATCTCAAGGAAATTTTAAGAAGAGCGTCTTTTCATTTTCCAAAGGAAGACCAAATGTTGCTTTCAGGCTCAGAAAAGTAAAAGTCAGCCCCCAGCCCACAGACTGAGCTCAGGAAAGCCATGTCATCTCTGAGGAAGATTTGGAATGTTTGCAATGCTCATTCTGTCAGAACTTTATTTAAAGCTGGTGAATGCAGATCAGGTAGAAAGACCTGAAAGAGATCCAAATGTGCAATATTTGGTCCCATAATCAAACATCAGTACCAAAGCCTTCAAACAGAATATCTGGGCTAATTCACTTCATGTGGAATGAGGAATTTGAAACAAAGACCTGTGCTAGCATTCAGGAATGTATTTAATTTTCTTTGACCTGATACCCAATTATATGTTTTAAAATCTCCATTTTCTGTTTGTGAATGGAACCAGTTTATACCTGTTTTACCTGATTTGTTTACAATTCAATAGGAAGGATTTGGAGATTAGATTTATCTCTCAGAGAAAGTTATTACAGAGGAATGAAGCCATTTGAAACAGAAATAATAAACAAGGATATGTATTCATCTCAGCAATACTGACCTTGCAAGAAATTACTTTATATTTCTCTTTCTGGGTAATTCCAGAGAAAATGTTACTAAACAATATCCATTTTTTTACTTATATATTTTTAAAGTATAAATATTTGGAGGTAAATAAACAGTTTGAGCATTTGTATTGGGACCTAATCCAGCCTTGTGGTGTTAAGGCTTCTTAGCCTTCACCCAGCAGCATTTTTTTAGGATGGGATCCTAAAATCATAGCCANTAGCCAAAGTATAGCAACACACTGAAGCACGCTTTTGGAAATTGGAATCTTCCAGAAAAATGAGCAGGAACTAGTAGGGGGTAGTCTAAAAGTACCAAGACTGAGCCCAGAGTTTTCTGAAAAACATATTTCTTTTGTCCATTAGCAATAGATTTTGGGGCTTTTGGGATTGTTTCCATTTAAAACTTTCTTTTTGGCCATTCTTTGGCCAACATTTTTTAAACTTAGGCTCTGCCGTATTTTTCTTGATTTCAAAAAAATAAAAATCAACTGTGAGAGAGATCTGTCTATCCAGTCTTTAAAAATAAGACAATCAAAGCCATCCATACTGTCGATATATCTAGACATGGCTAACGAGGTTCAAGGAAGTAAATAGCCCTTTCTGTGTGCACAGACTTTTTACCAAGACACCCCACATCTACTTTGCTGCAGCAGCCCTACCAGCTCAAACCTGTAAGCAAAGTTAAAGTCTGTGAAGAAGTATCCCATGTTCCTATGCCAGCATGGAAGCAATTGATTCTTTCTGTCCAGTTACTTACCTAGCACTGCAGAAAACTACATGTTCCCAAATTCCTAATTGGTGTTGCTTAAAGCAGTTGCTTCCCTTTTATTGATAAAAGCATCAACAAGAAGCTCTTTGAGGATGAGGTTCACTGACTGTCCAAAATCACTAAAGACATTCATATGAGGACAGCTCCCTTCAGGAGGTTTTTCAGTCCTAACAGTACCTGCAAAAGTCATTCTACCCTGTGTGCCTTATACTCGAGCTGTGAGGAAGCCTTTTTCTCCCAAGTGTGTTTTTACCCGTAGTATCATACCTGAGAGTATCATCTGTTGCAGTGCGTTCGCAACAATCATCCTTTTCTTCTCCCGTCCCTTTGAAAAAACATATATTGATTTTCCTTTAGAGAGGTGTATTGTCTCTTTCTGTACTTTCCAGCTCCTTTTTGTTCCATCACTTTGTAGTGTTGAGCCTGTGTAAGGGGATGTGTTAAATGGACATTCCTTGCATTTGTTTGGCTTAGGAAAACATGATATACCACAGGAATATCACATTTGTGCTGCCAAGGTCTAATAAAGACGATCTTGGAAGATCTTTCAGTTCAGCCTCTGAGCCAGGCCAGCCATGCTGCAGTAATTGGTTGCTAACGCACATTTTTGGGGGTGAGTAGTGAAATACTGTGGGTCAGTCCAGATATGCTGTGATTCTTCGGAACTCCTGTTGTGAATATTATTTTAAACTTCAAGGATGAGGGGACTCATAGACTGTATGAGGTATGTTATACCTGATTAATATATAGAATAAGAGGTGTAATAGTAAATTTATATGCCAAATAAAATATCAATTGAAATAGATCTTTCCGTGCTTGCTAGTTTGGGAACACAGTGTACAATAGACTTGGCTAATACATATTCCTAGTTGCTGTTTCTGTCCTTTAATAAACTCCTTTGAGGTTGGTATGATTTTGGTTTTCCATTTCATTACAATTAAGCGAACACAAAAAGTGCTTAAACAAACTTAGGATGACAAATATATTATTACAAAAATATTAATAATCTTGCCTGTCAACAAGAAATAAACTAGTAAACAATGTCTTTACTAATGTGTATACACTTACTCAAACTGTATGAAAATCAAAACAGCAAACTAAAACTAAAACTAGTGGAAAGGAAAAAACCCTAAAAGGCAGAGTTTTGATGCTGCCTGCCCTTTTCCTATTCTTTGTTTCTTTGTCTTTCAGTTTCTTCTTACATATTTTGGGTAGAGCTGAAGAAGAGTTGAATAAACAGGGATTATTGGCCTCATTTGTTCATCTCCCAGGGAATAACTTCTAATCCCAAATCCTGTGCAGATATAGGTTATTGAAGATGATTCTGGAGAAGGAATCTGCCCTCTGCCTGTTAACTACCTGCAGAACAACTAGCAGAAATTCATTTGCTTCTTCAAACCACTGGAGCATAAAATCTAACACCATCAGGACTCCATACTAATCCAACACATTGTCTCTGACAGCAGCAAACAGCAAACACGTACAGAAGAGTGTTAAAATGGGACAAAGACAGTTGGTCTTTGATGAGTGTTCTCCCAGAATCCAGTGATTTGCATTTAAAGTGTTTTCTAAGGCAGTGGTAATATCTTTGTACTTAACTCTGTGTGGGCTTTTCTTCCACTAATTTGTTCAATTTCTATCCTGAATAAATTTTGGCAACAAGCATCCTCTGGAAAGGTCTAAACATCATCTTTGCATTGTGCAAAAAAAGTAGCTTAGGAGTTTAATTTCATGTCCTAGCTAATATTCGTATTGAGAGTACCAGTAAACTCCGATTATTCATCTTCATGACATCCATACTCATCCCCTGGAATTCCATTTAAAAGTTTGTGTCATGTTATCTCACTGCCAGCCTTCTGCGCCAAAGACTTAAGTGAAACATCACTCACTATTAGCAGCTCAGTTAGCAGCTCAGTTCTTTCACTTGGAAATTCATCTAAGATCTTTTGGGAATATTGCCAGACCTGGTAGTTACTGTTCTTTTTGTCTCTTTATTCCATAAACTTCTACCAAAATCTTGACTAGAGACAGATTTTCCTGATACATAACTGATAAGCAAGGTTCTGCCAAGGTGAGCTCTCTATACTCACTCCTTCACTGTGTTCACAGGTGGAATGAATCCATTTGGGGTTTTTTCTATGGCTTATCTTTTTAAAAATATTGATGTATCTTGATCCTCTATTTGCTATATCGATGCTCCAGCAGGCTTGCTGTTTCTGATGCATTTGAGAAAGATTTTCATAGTACTGATTTGGAAGTTCATCTCCTGTCCTGCTCTGCTTTTTCATGTGTATTATACAGAGTTCTATGATTTTTCTGGTTATTCTATTTTGGGCACATTTTCAGCTTTTGAAGGTTCTTGCTTCTAATAACCTTCCCTACCCTTCTGTTCATCCATGCTGGCTTTCTTTTTCTCTTTCTAAAATGGGATGCAGTTGTCCCGAATTCCCATACGATATCTTTGAATAGCCTCTTTGCTGCTTGCCAGAGCTTTACCCTTCACTGTCCCTTTAACTGAGCTTCCTCCCCTGTGTGTAATTCTTGGTTTTGAAAATAAGAGGTGTGGCACTCTTGTTTATGCATCTTCTACCACAATTGAAAGTTACAGCAATATTTAGGCCTTACACAGAGACATCATTTATTCTTTAACCAGAGACTCAGGGGCATCACGCTCCATTGAAAGTTACAGACTGTTGAGTATCATCCTATAGACCTGTCCATACTTTATCATTCCATGAACATTTTTTGGATTGGATCATTCTATGATCAACTGACTACTTTTTCAACTTTGTATTACCTCCATGAATTTGATTCTTCCCTTATGCATAATTTCTGCAGTGTCATCATTTTCTGCATCTTTCTTCCCTTCTGCATTAACATAATCAATGCACTGAGTCCTTGGCAGAATGGCAAGCCCTTCATATTTCAGAGTACCTACAAGAGAAGAGAAAAACATACCATTAATTTTCAGAAACACATAATTCAGAAATAACTGAAAGGCTCTTAGTTTCAGATTCAGCTAGGTAAGTGACCTCTACGAACACTATATTCACAGTGAAGTAGTACTGAAGTTGCTGTGGCTGCTGCAGTCAAAAGCACAGCCACTGGCTAATCTAAAATCCAGATATTGACCAAATTGCACTCCCAAGGCAAGTTACCATCATGGCTTGACGAGGGAGAGTTGGAAAATGACCTTAAGAAGGTGTTGAGAAAAAAAGGAGTGAAATTGCTACCAAATGCTAGTGTCCAGCCACTACAAGAGGGATAGAGAGCAGTGCAGACAGGCCATGTGACAATAAACATTGAGATAAACAAACACAATAAACATTAAGAGCATGAGTAGATGACACTTTGGGTCTGAAGCCTGTAATTCATCACCATTCTACAACGGAAACACAAACCAGCAGCACAGGGTGATGACTAGCAGTGAAGGGATAGAATTTACAAAGACTTACAGAGTGTGAAAGTTTGGGGCTGTTTCAGTAAGAGAGGAGCATCAAGTACCATTAACATGTAAGTTTAGTAATGCATGAAAGCTGGTATCAGCATTTGATCTGACAACCTTTCATGTCTTCCTGTGCTGCTGTGGACAGAGATACTTGTAGTGAGCAGGTGCAGTTAGTTCAAGCAAAATGTAATTTGAAGCTCATTTACCACAGAGCAATCCATGCAATCAAACCTCTGTGATGAAAGCTGTTTTTCAAATAAAAAGCATCAACATTAAAAGTTTGTTACCAATTGGCACATGCAAATACATTAAGAAAAAGCAGGGGAAACTGGAATGACTAGCAAGGGAAAGCATGCACCATGTGCTCTATTTGCTCATGCTCTATTTGGACAGAAAGTCAACATTTCAATCCTGCCTAAAGAGAAAAAAAAAGTAAACCTTAAAATCGCTGCAGACAATTGCTCATAATCATCTTCTAGGACATTCTGAGCTTGTTCCTTTGTTTTGTGCTCTTGTCTTGTTTTAACTGCTTTGTGCCCTGTGTCATCGCTAACAAGTTTGGAAGGAATATGTGAAATACCACCAAATTTGGAAAATTAGCACATTGTATCCACTCCAGTCATTTTGCTCCAATGTAATTCACTGCATAAGGCACAATAAAGACTGAGCGCCATTGTTATTTCCATTGCCTGACCTTAATATTAAATCCTATGACTGGTGAGTCAGTTTCTGTCTGGTGTTTTGCCATTTGCCTCTCACTAATCATTCTGCACAATTGCATTAAAAACAGTATATATTAAAGCAGGGAAATTACTTCTAGAATCAGTTTCTAGGTTCTGAGTCCAAAACAGCATTGCAACTGGGGAAAAGTTCTACTGTCATTTCAGCTGTGGAGACTGGGTTAGCTACTTGCTGGAGTATTTAGTTAGCTCATATCATTCCTCAGAACACGAGGTGCCCCACACTATAGCTGATGGAAGACATTTAAAAAAGGAAGGATCTGTGCCATCATTCCTCTGCTGATAATAAGCCCAGCCAGCTATGTGCTCACCTCAAAGAGAGCAGTGTGATTTATAGAAATTTTAGATTTGAGTAGAATTTACATGGTTTCACAGCCAAGTGCTTGGTTTTGTTCCCTGCTGAAGCCAATGGGACTACTGCCACTGAACTCAAGGAGAACAGGGCTGGGCCACAAATGAAGGATTAAGGCAATACTCAAGTTTCTCTTGAGGGTTCCATGATTCCAGTCTGAGCTTCCTCCATATCCACTACACAAACCCAAGGAGTCTCAACACCTCTCTAGGGCTGCAGCAAAAGAGATTTCAAGTTACATTCTCAGGGTTTAGTTAGCACTTGACAAAGAATGATTGAGGAAATATGGGGCAAGATCTGGTCAATAGACACCCATTTTCCAGCAAAATGCAAGCATCTAGGGCCTACAAGAACTTTATTACATTTGTCCAAAGACACAGTTGTTAATACCTATATTTTGTGTAATACCACGGCAGTAAATGCACTTTTCCACAAAGTGGGGAATGTAGGCATGCAGGGTCATGTAAGCCTGAGAGGTCTGCGCACACAACTCCTGGCTGTCCAATCCACCGGGCCCTCTGCTCAGTGACATCCCCCCTGTGTCCCCCTGAAGCTGGGCCACTATGTAGCCATGGGTCTGGCTCCCATTTTCTATCCAACCGTTTCTAACGACTTTCAAACCAGGTAGCTCATCTCAGTCCAAGACCAAGTATCAGGGTTGTAATCTCTAGAGAAGGACAGAGCACACCTCTGCTCCTAATACTGCATTTTCCATTTATGTGCCTGCTCATCTGAGTGCTCGTCTGTCTTCACCCACTAATGCTGGCAGCCCATGACACAGCCCCCCTGCCTTTTCCGGCCTCTCAGGTGTTTTCTGTTTAACCCACCCTGAAGTGGGTGGTACTGATTTTGTCTGTGGAACATTCCTGTGGATTACAAGGGTTTGTTTTGTCAATATGTATTTCTTTTACCCTCCTGTTACGTGGGAAAATTCTTCATACAAGCCTCAGTAATCCTTTCCTGATTAGAGTGTCATTCAGATCACGTTACACTGGACAATTAGGCTTCACTTACAGTCTTGCTACTCCGCTACCTGATGATTTTTTCTCTTAATGGAGACAGTAATTTTAGAGTGTTTAAAAGTTCGATTACATCAATGATGACATTTTTCCTTTGGTATCTCCTGGGTAGGCTTGAGCAATAGAAATCAAGCCTCATATTGATAAGTACACTGAAATCTCATCTCTCCTCTTTCTAAAATTATTGCTTTATTTATATCCATTATGCTCATGGTTAGTCAAAGTTTTTGACAATCATGTTCTTAATTTCAAAGGCATTTCAGTCATCTTGAAGTGTCAAAAAAACCCACCACAGTGTAAACACTATTCTATCCTAAATATGCAAAAACTTGACAATCAAAGCAACCTCAAACTGCAACTTACTCTGACTAAAAGTTCACTATATGTTCGCTTGGCTCTGCTCCAAGATTTAAAATAACACAAAACTAGCACCTAATCTTTTTGACTATATAAAACCAATTCTCCCCCTCTCCCTTTACCAAGACTAGTGACGGCTGGGATTTTTCACCTCTTTTTTTGATAATCCCTTAGTAAAAATCTAAATGTTTTATTTTCCTCTGCTTCTAGAGAAGAGGGCAGTACAGGTTTCCTGATTCAAATACTCCCAGAATACAAAAAAATGAGGATCCAGATGCAGTTTTTGCAAATTTGCCCAAAATCTGTTCTGCTCCAGGAAAAGGTTCCACTGAACAAAAAATCTTCAGGAAGTACAGCCTAGTAGTGACTTCTGTTTCCCCTCTAGCAAAACTTATGGTTGTCTTAAAAAGCCCCAAATGGAAATATTTGTCCAAAAGCTAAATATTTGTATTTCTAGCAAAAATAGTCAGATTTTTGATGAAAAATAGAATTTTCCACAAAGGTGTGCACTCTGTGTAGAAAACTGCTTTTTCTGTGTAAAAAGACAAAAATTCCAGCAATTCGAGAACAGTGATTTTAACAGAAAATTTGGAGAATGGCTTTTTGTGACAAAGTAGGATAGTGGCTTGGAAAAGACCTATAGCAAATCACAGTCTATTTTTTGTGCACAGAGCCACAGTACAAAATCCTTTCAACTGGCTGGTCATGTTCTCTCTTGAAAAAAAAAATTCTTTGCCTTCACCGTTAAAATATTTGTCCAGGACAACCACCTGGATATGAATCTACGCATTTACTCTCACCTAACTTAATCCACCCATTTTTCTGCCAAATTTCCTTTAGTCTACATAGTTCCTTTCCTGATGACATATTTCATCTCAGTTTGCATTTTCACAGGCAATTGAACCAAACATTCTCTAAAATCCTTAGGTCCTCATTAATATGTTCTTTATCTCTGAATTCATCTTTCTGGACTGCAGAATGCTAAATTTATATGCAGTGCTCCAGGTAAAACCCAACCAGTCCTTTGTGTTACCTGGCCTCATTCTTTGCTTTCTTAACTCTACAGCAAGTCTCTGTCCCATGTGTCCTGAGATCACGTTTATTTTTCACAGCCATGTCCCATTAATACTCATATTTGCCACACACTGACTTGCACACACAGGACTTCCTGCTATTGCCCTTCAGCTTATGGTGGTAACATTTGTTTGTTCTTTTTTAGCACATGATTTTCCGTCTTGCTTTATTAAATTTCCAACTACATTTTAGGACTTCATTTTCAGGTGATCCAGTTCTGTAGGATTACCTGGATACTGCTTTTGAGTGACAGCACCTTGAATCAGTAGCAAATTTTGTTTTATTAAAAATGAAAGTAATTACTAAAAGAAGTAAAACAGGACCCCAGCCTGATCTCTGAGGAACTTTACTGCTATTTCCTTTTTTCCCTCCTGTTTATACATCAGCATTATTGGTCAGGCTTATTTAATCACATTTTAACCAAATAGATTTTTCATTAAGATCTATCAACTCAACTAGCAATTTTTATGGCAGCGTAGGAAACACACTACTGACAGCTACCTAGAAGAAATCTAATGACTTTTCTTTGTATAGAAAGGCATTTTCTTACTTCTTCTCAATAAAGTATCATCTCATGCTAGTGCGAACTCCCTTTGATAAACACTACTTTTATTTTATTTTATTTTTCATTTGTCTTCCCTTCTGCACTTAGTTTTCTCTATTCTTCTAAAGCCTTTTATGCCACTTTATCCGTTAATTTTTTGTGCCACTTTATCAGTTAATTTTTTCTGTAGTTTTTGTGTTTGTCTGTAGTTTTTTTGGAAGATGTACCCTTTACTTTAAATTGTAAAAAAGATAAAAATGAAACTAATTATCATAACTGACCACTACAGAACCCCTAAAACTAAATGGGAGAATTTTCTTCTCATTATATCAGAAGAAAAAGATTTTATTTTTTTAGTGTCCAGTAAATTCTCAAAAAAAAAGCACTGACCAAATCTGGAGCCTTGAAACAAATTAGAGTTAAAATGACATTAGCCAAGTACTTTCCATTATGCCAAATATCCAACTTATTTATTTTAAATTTAATCTATAAATTTAAAAGATCAGATTCTACTTCACCTACACATGTGAATGTAACTGAATGCCTATTAGTTTAATGAGTATAATAAGTATTAAAGGATCTGAGTATAATGGAAATCAGAAAAACTGGATACCCTGGCCAAGAAATTGAAAAAGTTCATTATACTAAAGGGATCTCTCTCACTCTTTTGAAATTACATGGAAGTCTTCTAAATTTGAGGCAGAGAAAGAACAAAATTGCATACTTTACACTAAGTGCTGTAGACTACACTCTGCATCTTCGGTGAAAAATGTCCCGGGTTCCATTTTCTGACTGAGGATTTCACAGTTACAGACATCACTTTAAACAAGCTATTTAACAGGTCTGAACTTAACCAGAAAAGTGTCTTTGTTTTCACTGAATTTCTTTGCATTTGTGATCTGCAGAAACATCTTTTTGCGTAGCCAAGCTACTTGCATATCACAGAAAGACCACTCCAGAGGGTTCTCCATATCACTGTTGCTGGTTGGGAATCTCCGCTTTGGGGTAGAGTTGGTGTGCTGATATTGGCAAACTGCCATTTCACAGGCCACTGCCAAAAAGCATTTTGTAGAGCAGTTTGAGCCTCACAACTAGAAGGTGCACCCTCAGCTACATCATAAAGCTACTCCTCATGCCCCGACACAGCAGGGCACTACTGGAGATGCTCAGAGGGAGGAGAATGAAAAAGCTGAGGTGAATGAAAACACTTGAGGACAGCCTGTTTTTAGAAAACTCTCTGTCTGTGTGGAAATAACACAGGGTTCAAGAGATTATAGGGACATAAGACAATTGGTAATGGTGGCAAAAGTTTCAGATAACTAGAAGAACTTCTGGACACCATCTGGATCTGCAGATAAAATACACTGATGATTTTGTTTATCCAGAGAATCTGAATTTCATCTTCTCCTCTTACTGCAGCTACAACATTTGATGCAGGGGGGTTGGACAGTCGCACACTGTGCTGCTTCTCAAAGGACGGTGGTGCAGCCACATGTCCCCTGGAGCCTGCCAAGGTCTGAAATCCCATTGTCATGAGCAGGACACATACTGTTTGCCTCACTCAGGCCTGGAACCTTCTTTGTTGTTTTCCATCTGATCACCGAGAGAGGCTCAGCAAGAACAATCATGTTAATAGTTACTGATGCTAAAATTTCACAGAATTTTAATTTTCTCCAGCATAAAAGATACAAACTGCACATTAGTCACAATCCTTTTTTCATGGTAACCCTGTCTAAAATCTTCTTCCAAGGCTGATGGAATCTTTCCTTAAGCAGTTGGGCTGCAGGGAAAAAAAAAAAAAACAAACAACCTAACAAAATGCAGAATGACAGTAGAGAATGCCTTTGAGAGATTTAGGAATATCTGATGAAGACCTAGTGTCTTTGAAAAGTGTGAAGACCTAGGAAGAGCACTCCTTTGGCAATGAGACTTAGTACAACATTCCACATAAACTCTCTATGGTCTGGAAAGTGGGGCTCAAAACAGATGAAACAGCTTGAGCAGCTCAAGAGACAGCCACTCTTGCGGGAGGCACGTTGACCAGGATGGCTTGTACACATGCTTTGAGGGAAACCTTTCAAAGTTTTTCATGCAGTTTAGGTATTTCTGGCAATTGTATGTTATGTATTATGCAAGCAATGATTGTTAGATGATTGAACAAAAGAAAACTCCTTTTAAACAATGAAAGCAATGGATTTGGAGTCTTTATACACAGGACATGAACAAGATCTGTGGGTAAAATACAAATTGTCAAAATATCTTGAACTCCATAAAAAATTTAAATAAGAATTGAGCTCAAAGGGGATTGGTGTCGTTGCTTCAGTATAGAAAGCCTAAATCAGCCACTTACTGCCAGTACTGTGTATTAGAGGATTCTGAAGAGACCCATGGTCAGGCAGCAAGTACTTGTACTTAAAGCTCTACTGGCGTGTACCTTTCCTTGGCAGGCAGACTCTTCCAACAACTGGAACTGAAGGAAAGCTTTTGGGTCCTGAATGTGTAGTGAGAGCAGAGAACTTGCTGTACCTTGGCACTGCCTGCCACTGTGTCCATTACCTGTCATTGAACTCTATTTCCACTTTTACTGCCCTCTGAGGAACACCCAGGCTCTGCTGATCCAAAATAATATTTATTTCAACCAAAATGCATTTACTTCTCTACCACCTCTATTGTGATGAATTTCTGTCCATGTTTGGACTCCCTCCTTTTTCTCTGTGTGTCTGCAGTCCTTCTGTGCCTCATGGATACCTCTATAAAATTTTTCCTTTGAATTTGACAGGCCCTTCTTTGAAATGTCATCAAATCAACCCTGTCTAAATTTAGACTGCTTTAAAAAGTCATTAAAATGACTCCTTTGTTCCTTCGTAAACCTGTATGTTCTTTGCTGATTATCAGTCTCATTTATATGTATCTCTATATATCAACAGCTGTCCTAGTTTCACACTTGTTCTTTTTTTCCCTTTTACATCCTCTATAATAGGGCACTGAACTGTGATATGTTTAAGGGAAAAGAACTTGAACCATGATTTCTGGACTTCATCCATCAAGAATTTGGTTTTTCTTAGGAAAAAAAAAAGCACTTAGCTATATATAAACAAAAATCCAAGTATTTGATGCATTTCCTTCATCTGGTGTCTCTTTCATGTCAAAGAGTCACTGGGAACAGCAACAGAGGAAAGGACTGAGGAATAACTGATGATGTTTCTTTTCACCTAAAAATGCTGATTCATTGAAAACAAAACATCACAAAAATCTGACTGATAGAACAATCTTCTGATAGAACAGATGCAAGTTTCAAAACTTCTTTGCTAGTTCTAGGCTATGAGGACTACTAACACTTGATATACTAGTTTCTGTCATTCCACAGAAGGAATAATGATGACAGCTCCCAAGACTGTTTCTACACAGAACGTTAACCGTAATTTGTTAATTGGTTTCCCAGGCTACTCAGCTTCAACAGCCTAATGAATCATTTGCTCGAAGAATCAAACCCTGGGGTTTGGTGTCTGGCAACTCTTGTGCTCTCAGCTGCTGGGGCAGCCCAGCCCAGCCTGCCTGGTGGCTCCTCTGCACAGGGACTGCTCTGGGGTTCATTGCCGAAGAACCTGATGAGCCTTGGCATGTATTAATTCCACTCATGACAACGACTGCTCTCTTAGTGGGATGCCGGTCATCACAAAGTGCAAGAAAGAACTTCTAAAGAGAGAAGACAGGAAGGATTTTCCAAAGCCTTGCAGTAATGATAAAACATCAGATTCTTGTGAATGATAAAAGAAATGGTTTTGAGATTGTTTTTTTTCCGAAAGACTGATAGCTCTTAAGAAACTGTGAGGAGCACATCCAGACTGCCCGTGTCAACCAAGAGCCTGAAGAGGAATCTCGGACACCAGTCTCAGGAATCAGAGGGGTTGCACTGTGCAATTCTCCATGACCAGGAGTTTTGACCTGAGAGCCTGCCCGAGAATCTCAGAGCTAATGGCATAACCAGTCTCTTCTGCATCCCAGCTGCATCAGGAGTAGGTGCAATCTGGCCTGTCGGTCCACCTGTCACATACAGATCAAAGTCAGCCCAAAGAGGTACTCTTTTCTGCTACAATGAAAATACTTTCATTACCTGACCATATACCATCCTAAAAGTTTATCTTTCTACATTAGTGTTTCCCTCTGCTCTTAGCATACAGATTATAATACTGCTCATTAGTTTGAAGTACTCATTTTTATGATATTAAGGATGTTATAATTAGCTATTTCTTCTTAATATATGAAAATAATTTTTGCATATGCATTAAAAAAATTTAAATTGTCTCTAACTTTTCTCATAGAAGTGTCCTTGCTTTGCTTGTAGCTGGTTACTTTGGGTGGCATAAGGCTATTTAGGAGAGTTTTATGCTGCCTCCTCAGTCTCTTTTAATACATAGTGCATATATTACAGCACATATTAAGTCAGTGGAAAGGCAACTCTTATATATTCTCATACTCAGTTAAAAGCCAACATATAAACGCTTCTTTTTCTGTAAAAGAAGGCATGGGCTAACATGTCACTTAACTACATATTTTCTATGCCTTGTGAGGCAAAACTCAGATCCATGCCTGGTGTAAACTGCCAGGCAATAACATGGAGTTGCCTTAAACTCTTGGTTCTCTATTCAGACCTCGAAAAAAAACCAGTTGTGGGGGAAAAAGATTTAGTAATACAGCTGTTGCTCTGCACAGTGGTAAGAATGACCCTGCCAGGGATCACTTAACTCACCCCTCAACATTTTCCGTGTGTGCCTGGCTTGAGGGGACTGTGTTCGATGATCTTACTGGTTTCACCGGCAAAAGGCACCCCGGTGCGGGCAGCGATGTCGGGATGGGCACCCAGGTTCCCTGTGCGTGTATCATGGGAAGAGGGGGTTCTCCGGCACCTGGGAGCGGGCAGCGAAGGGTAAGAGCCATCCACGGCCCGGCAGCAGCCCGGGGGTGGCGGTGGGCACCTGCGGGGCGCAGAGATGGGCAGGGGGCGTCCCGGCTCAGGGCAGCGACTCGCACCTCTTATGGGGGGAGCGCCGGCGGCAGCGAGAGGGAGGAGGAGAAAAGGAAGGCGAGGAGAGGGGCTGGGGAGACGCGGGCGGGCAGGAGCCGGGGGCTAGAGGAGGAGCTCCGCGCAGAGCGGCGGCGGGCACGGCCGCGGTCGGGCCGGGAGCTGAGGCGCCGGAGCGGGGCAG
>WEIT01001515.1:30830-43384 GCA_013389985.1 Dryoscopus gambensis
CGCTCCCCGCCTGCGCTCCCTGCCCGCACCCCGGGCGCTCCGCAGCGCCAGGACGGCTCCGTCCCGGCTCCGCTCGGCCGGGCACGCTCCTATCTCCGCGGAGCCGCCACTTGCTCCCCGCTGTGCTCCTCGTAGCCGGTGGACACCGCTGGTTTGCTAAGAGTTTTCACGGAGCGCTGCCCGGGAGCGGTCCAGAGGCCGGTGGCCGTCATCGTAGGGGGAAAAGCCCCTCATCAGCAACGGCTCTGTAATACGTGCAATGGGATTGCAATATACAAAGTATTCAGAATACTGAGCTCTTCTTTAGGGCGCCTGCTTTTATCATCTTTATATTTTCAACCGTTTCTTAAGTAGTTTGTAAAAGTCAGTTACATTGACGGAAGCATGATACACAAAAAAAGTTTTTTAAAAGCCCCTTACAATTTTTCACTTTCTGTTGCTATAGAACACCAAAAGTCGGGAAAACATGCTGAAGGTGAGTGTAAGCTGTTTGTCAGAGGAAATGTTTATCTGTCAAACTGCTGGTCTAGATGCCTTAGAAATTGCTAAGCTGCTTAAAACGCAGAGAGACTCCTGAGCTGGATTTCCAGCTCTGTGTGCACCTCTACACGCAGTTCTGTGTTCATTGGTGGCAAAGGGAAACCTGCTGCTGGTTAAGCAGAGGGAAAGATGGATGAGCACAAGTCCTAAAGAGTAGTGAGTGCCCTCAAAATCTTGATGTGTTTTGGGAGGTGGTCAGAGCCGTGTAGTCTGGAACCCTAAATCTCTTTCTTCAGCTTTTTGAAGTCCATCTGAATGAAATGGATGTATTAGGACAAAGTATAGTACAGTTTAGCAGGCAGCCCAGCTGTGAAAAGTAATATGCTCCCTTCGGGTACCAACAAATGTATGTTTTCAAATTAACCTTTGCTATTAATCACTGATATTTTGGAAGTATCAGAAAGAGAAGTTGTTTATTCGGCAGCTTTCTTAATTGCAGTAGCTATTTTGACTTACCCTCCATTTAGCTAACATTTTTATTTACTACATCTTCCTTTCCAAGACCCAGTGATTGTAATACTTCTTGATGAGTAGCAAATCTACTGTCAGTTACTGAATGTTGGCACTTGTCAGTTAAAATAAACAAAATATGTTATGTGAAAGGAAAGTGCTATTAAAAACATTATGTATACATGGGACTTTTATTTTACATGGCAGCTATCTGCAAAAAAGCTAATACACACTAAACCAGAGGTATTTTCAGTATAATGCTGTACTTCCAGTTATAAGTTCTAGAAATCCTAATTTATGTTGAATATGTGTCTTTGAAAGGAAAAGAATTCTGCATTCAAAACATATAATTTCAATATTCAACACAGAGAAAAGACATGGAAAAGGAAGTAAGGTTCTGATGCTGTAGATGGTGAAATGAGACATTTGGAGAGAGAAGAGACAGATTTTTGTCAGTTTTCAGAACAGCCCCTGCTGTTATACTCATGGCTCTTGCATTGTATTTTTAAAAGCTGTGCAAGTGATTTGTCCACAAGGAGACTGCAGAATCACCAGGTTCTCAGTCCTAACTCTGGATCCGAGGTTCTGGGCCAGAATCACAGCTTAATTAATTACTATAATTTTTAAAAAATTACTGTGTCATGCATCAGAGATCATTACCAGATTCTGTTATTAAATGTCTCCTAAACAATGTGAGAGAAAAGGCAAAAACTTGGAGAGAGACCACCTCTTTTTTGGTAATTACAAGTGTGAGGATGAGTGAAGTACTGCATATTCCCATTTTATTTTTTTAAGATATGATTTCATTTGAGCTAATCAAACTGTCCCATCAGCTCCGTCACCTCCTGCAGTAATTTCTCCCATGCAGTCTCTTACAGACTTCATGTGTTTCTTTGAGGCTCTGAATGCCTCTCTGAAATCATCTGACCCCAGTACAACTTCCCAGGGCCTCATTTCTCTCCCCAATACTGCTACATTCCTGTCTCTTCCTGTGGACATACATAAACTTTTCTGAAAACCAAAGAACTGGGGGCAAGGCTTTGAACCAGTAAAGGCATTAGTGCTTTAATTTTTAAGTAGTGGGGTTTTCTTCCTGTGTAGCATTTGCTTGAATAAAATAATCATGCTCTGGGGCCTTCAGGAGATAAAATATACATGGTGGAAAAGGGAAGAAAAGTAGAATTTACTGTGTCAATGAGAATGAAGTTTGGTCAGTTTCATGTTCTGTGATTTGTATTAAACTTTCAGCTCCCTAACTTACTACAAAAGGGAAAAAAAGCGAATGTGTCTACTCTCCTGTTTCAGTTTCAGCTCAGACTTTTCAGGAGAAAAAGATCTGAAGGCACAATAGTGAGGAATGCACTAGAAAGCTAAATGAATGCTACAGGAAGAAGCCAGTAGATTATTTCAACATTTTGTTCTGAAAAGTCAATGTGTGAGAAGCTAAAATGGGTATCGAGTGCGAAAAATGCCTAGCACGTGCTTGGGTGAAACCTGTGCCAGTTAAAGGTGTGGCTTTCATTGTTGGTAGTTGCATTCTTCATGAAGCATTTTAATTCTAGTTTCAAGACATAACGTGTTTGTTGATTTGACACAGGTGAATGGTGTCCATCCAGAATGCAGATTTCAGCTGGAGATTCACAAGGAGGAAACAAGGTGCATGGAACTTCTAAAGAATGCAAAGCCAGTGGACTACAAAGGTAAGAAAAGAAAAGCTGTAATGTAGAGATAACTGGAGTATTGAATATTTTCTCCCTTCACCTTCTTTCCTGCTGCGATTGCAGTTTCCATAGTTGTCTGAACAGTGCTTGGGCTTCCATGATTTTTAGAATTTATTCAAATTTGCATTAAATGTACTGCTGCAGCAAGCATGTGGTGGTAGGTGTGCAGGTGCTAAGAATGCACTGGCTGGGACACCAGCTGGGAGCAAACACATTCACATGTGTTGAGGTGTTGTAGTATCTTCTGACTGGCAGAGGAGCTGCAGGCTGGTGATGACAGGACCAGCAGAAAGAACAAATCTGAGAGAAAGCTGAAAGCTTTGGATCCAAGCATCTCTCTCTAGCTACAGCTGAGAGTAAAGGATCTCTGGGTCTCCCAAGTGGACAGTGTTTCAGACAGAAGATCAGATTCACACCCAGAGGACCATGGAGTCGTGCAAAGGGAAACTCGGACAGTCGTGTTACACCCAAAACCCCAACTCTCTCTGTTACTTTATTGTTTTCATTTTCTTTCTGCATAGAAAGATAAATATATAGGTAGTGATAGCCAACCGTAATTTAATGGAAGTAAGAAGAATAGTAGATGTAAGGGGTTTTGTTAGGTTTTTGGGTTTGTTTGGTTTGGGGTTTTTTGTGGGGTGTTTTGGTTTTTTAGATTTTATTAGATTTCCTTGCTACATTTTTGTGTTAGTAGAACAAAAGTTTATGGAGAAATGACATTTTTCTTCTAATTTGAAGCTGCTGGTAAAGCCATTTGTTCAGCAAACAGAATACAAAGGCAACAGATAAATTCAGCTTGGCAATACGTGGTTTATTTGGGCTTTTTGTGTTCATTCCATTTTGAATGCTCTCTGGAGATGACTATGGGACCTCAGAGACCTGGCATCTGCAGTGCCCTTTGAGCATAAACATGAATCTCAACTCATGATGCTTTTTCCACCCCTCCTCAATTTAAATGTGTAGCTCTCTCAACACATATTCTAATATTAATATGTCTAAAATAAAATAATTCAAAGGATCGTCAACATTTTGTATTTTATTGTAATTTCTCCTTTTTATTAATCCAGATCAGTAATCTTAAAAATATGCAAAATCTTACTGGAATAATTGATCTAGATTAATGGCTTTTGTTTATATATGAGTGGTGAAGAGAGATGGCTACTGCATAAATAATACTAGTGCAGAGCCAGATGGAGAAATAATTAGTAGCCCAGCTTAATGAATTAAATCATGAACCAATAAATTCACTGTTAGCTTTTTTATGGCTTTGAAAGTCAAGACCTCCTCAAGATACACTTTTGTGATCCAAATACTGGGCTGCTCCGAGGGTATCTTTGTGATGGACACCAGTTTTATTTTGGGTTCCCTAGGGGAAGAAAGAAGTTGGCTGTCAGTATTTTCTTCCTGGCCTTTTTTCACTGGAAGAGGGGTGCCTCCTGAAGGCAAACTTCTGTGAAAAAAAACTCAGGTCTTGGAAGGACACAGGATGTCTGATGGTGTTGATTCAACCATGCAGACAGTGGCAAAACAGCAGTGAAAGGATTTATACATTTTATTGAATGTCTGTCTGAAATTAAGGGAATACTCCATTTTGTTGAAAACTGGAACAAAGCCCCTCTGGTGATGAACCCTTAAAACTGCATGTTTAATATTACAGGAGAATTTGTTTTATGCATCCTGTTATAGATATCCTTACCAAGAACCTTCAGAGAGTAGCCTGTGTTAAATGTATGCATTTGCATTTACAAAAATAGACATTCTCTGTGTGTCCATATTTTCATAATAACCTCTCTGTAATCATACAAAGAAGTAAGGACTATTTTGAACAGTAATACTCTGACTGCTGATAAAGAAGAATTACTAATGAAAACTGGCAAGCTGGAACCTGTCCAAGTCGTAGCTCTACATGTGACTTGTAGTACATTTGGAACATAATTCTTTACAATAAATTCCCAAATGTTATTCCACTGTTTCCTGGATTGGAAAGATGGTTATACAGCCCTTGTCATGCTTTTCTAGCTTTAGTATGTGCTACCTGACTTACAAAAGCTGTTAACGAAATCTCGTGAAGGTACTGTCTTGAATTTGGAAATAAAGGTTCCCTGAGATTTTCCACAGAAGGCTCGGACCTCCGTTATCAAAATCAGTGGGAACATTTTCATTAATTTATTGGGCACCTGGGAAGACTTCACACCTCTATGTCACCTCTTTGCTCCAGCTTTTGGCTGGCATGCACAGCTACTGAATTTTGGAGGATCCAAATTATATGGGACAAGTAGTCTCTTCTTTGAACTAGATGGCAATTATGCATTGAGTATCTTGTCTAATCTTCTTAGCTCCTAGTTAGGGTTATAAAGAGGAAACATTTAAAGGCAATTGAGGTTTCTTTGACATGATAAAATGATATTATACCTGAGCTGCCTCAAGACATAGGCTGAGGAATTTCACTGAGTAATTTTTGCATTGCACCTAAAATCACTGACTATGAAGTCCATGAGGCACTTGCTTCCTTCATGGCTTAATAAAGCAGTAGTGTGTCTTGCAAAGAAACACTGTATAAAGACTGTGTAAGTACCCTTTGAACAATGCTAAGGATATGCTAAAACCAAAGAACACAGTTGATCTAAATTCTGTTCATTTGCTAATGTCAAGCTGTGAGACACCAACCCTCCTGCTTTGCACCTTTGGGGGATTTTCAGGCATTAGCACATACTTTTCCATTAGTGGGCAGCATTACACTCCATTTAGGGAAGAGGTCACTCTCCAAAGAGCTGTGGCAGTGCTTTCTTCTCTGTAGTGCTCTTTAGAACATCTGGTTGTTTATTCTATGAAGACTGCATTAGCTTCTATCCACATTTGTTTTCTTCTTTCCTCCTATAATTTGGTCCCTTGAGGTATGGATGCACCTTAGCTGGGAGCCTAGGAGAGGCTGGTTTTTCTTGGTGCACATTTTCTTTGTGAAGGGCGGGTGAACTGCATTCTAACTACCTCATAGTAGCTACAGATTTTGAAGTCTATACGGAAAAAGCTAATTTGTTTTTTTGTCTGCTACCCATGGCTTGTCTTCTTACAAGAAAAATAGAAAGCCCCTAAGAAAAGTGATTGAAAATACATGAAAATTTTCTTGCTGCAAATTTCTTCCTTTATTCTGTATTTAGAATTTTTCTTTATAAAGAAACTGGCTCATTTCTCTTCACCTTTAAGTGAAAAATGAAATTTTATGGTCAAAAATGTTAAAACTCACTCAGCAGAGTTTTAAACAGGGTCCTACAAGAAGAAGTTCTAAAAAGATTTCATTATAAAAAAAAGAAGTTTAGGGTTTTTGATTCATCTTGGACTGAATGTCTACACAGTTAAATGTGTCTTTTCAGATCTTGCTTTCCAAGATTTTTTTTTTGTGAGACTCGTATGTCAGACAACATTTTTAATTTTAGATACGGCGTCTTAACTTTGAGGAAGGGATGTAGATGAAAAGAAAAATGGCTTTGGAAAGAATTTCATAAACCTCTCAAAGAGAAGCTTCATAATGCAGCTAGTAGTAGGAAATTAAAAGAGACAAGACTACCAAAATGATGCTCTTAGTTATTCATAACTTTAAAGCAAGAGGGACCAATATTGCTTTATAATCCAATCTCGTGAATTGCACTGTCAATAGAATTTCCCTCAGTGACTCCAGCACTGAACTCATGATCTTATGGATGAAACAGAGCTGTTCAGAACAGTGGGATGAATATTCAAATGTTGGACCTGTGCAGGTTGTCTGGAAGTCAACTTATCCCACTAACTTGCCTGTTAAGGTTGTTCATCCAGTAAGAAAGGTGCCTGTTTTGCATTTACACTCCACACACACCTCTGTGTATAAGTCGGCAAACCTGGTGATCGCTCTATCATCCACATTAGTCAATAGAAGACTGACACAAAGCCAGATGAGGCCTTTCCTTTGCTACATGAAAAGGAATCTCCTCAAGGTTCCCCCTTTCTTAATGCTCCCTATCTCATCAAGGTCTTGCATCAGGTTATGTTTAGTTTTGAAGCTATTTTCTCTGTAAAATGAGTCAGTAGTTCAGACTGCAGTGTTGCTTACAGTCATCTGAGGTAGCATGCAAAGTAGAATTAAATGAGATGCTGGGATCATGGAACTTCTTTCATGCAGCACCAGTAACTCTTGGAAGAACAACTTTAGCTTTCTTGAATCTCTATGCTGCTGCTTTCCTGGCTGTAGTACAGACATGTTGCTACCTTTTAGTTCACACATTTTTTAATGAAGGAAGCCAAAGGGGCTGCTTTGGATATTTGTCTGTTTAGGCTTTCACTAATTGAAGTGTCGTCATTAATGGCACCACATAAAACTGATCATCCTTACAGTATTGACAATGTCTGGGCTTTGTGGAAGCTGTACTTAAATATTTGAGGGCACAAGGGAGGCAGAGCTTTGTCTTTTGAGGAGGCTGGGTGAGAAAGGTGAGAAAGAGCCTTGAACGAAAGGAGTTGCCTATTGAAAAAAAACTATTAATAAATAAAATAGTGAAGACCAAGAAAATGTCCTGATCAGCCTCATTCAAAAATCTGATATAATAAAGTTTACTAAGAGTGACAATAGCAAACCTTTTTGGAAAGAACAGAAGCACCAGGTGTCCGTAATGATTTTGAAGACATGAAATTTCTGCTCTACCCAAAATGTAAATAGCAATTCAGCAGCAGACATTAATATATGGCATTTGTAGCCCTGAAGAAGGAAAGTGCACAGCCATAAGTGAATTTATTATGTTTTCCAGAAGATTCTGAAGTAAATACTGCCCAGCATAGTTTTGCACTTGAGTCCTGATAAAGACAGCTGTAGCCATGGCAGTCTGTTCTCCATGACATCCAAAGTTCAAATACCACAAGGAAGAAATTTTGAATGCCAAAACACTGAAAAAGCTTCAGCTAATACAACAAATAGCACATGCGTTAGACATGATACATACTAGCAGAAATATATGATCCTACTTCTTAATAGAGACTTTTAGTATTTTGTGGTGGGGTTTATATGAACAGGAGATAGATATTTAATGGTATTTTTGAACAATGTGCAGCATGCCAGAACTGGGGCAACATACAGATGACGGTACCTCTTACAGCTTTGACTATACATATATTAACATCATAAGAATAGAAAATAATGTTCTTATGGTAAGATTAGCATGCTGTCCAGTCTTACAAAAATAAATGCACTTGTCTCCAAAGGACATTTTGAGTAATTGGAAAGCAGGCTTTTCTTGGAAAATTTGGATGAAAATTTGTTTTCTTTTTTGAGAGGGTTTTTTTTTCAAAGTTTTAGCTGGCAACTTCTGTATTTCCCTACAGAACTCTAAAAATATGTAAATTGAATTAAATGTAAAACTGGCCAATAGATTTTTGATTCACTAAAGGGAAACTATTCTTCAAAAGGGAAATAAGACATTTCTTCTGAAGTGTTTCATTTAGTGAAAATCCAGAAATCCCTTCAAAATCTCAGAAACAGTATTTTCACCATTCCTGGTAATAGAACTGGCTTTTGAAGAACCTATGAGCTGCAAACATTTTATGTGAATATGAGATAAACTTTGTGGTTTTCACCATTCTGTTTAAACTAGTTAAATCTGACGTACACTGTAGATTTTCAAATTTCTGTTTGCTGTCTATGGGTAGTGTTCGTTGACTGGAAATTAAAAGTTTTTACATCGGCATTTCCTCAGTATTTCTGAGTAACTCGAGCTGCCTCTTGACCACACTGTAGGCAGTGCTTTCATTTTCAAACGACTGCAGGTGGGCAGCGCCAGGCAGAGGGGCTTTGGGTGGCAGGGTCTGGCAGGGTCCTTCCCCCCAGGCCAGGGCAGCCCCAGCCCCGGGCAGCGGTCACCTCCCTGCGACAGCGACATCAGCCTGCAGAGCTGGGGCAGGACCCGGCCTGGCACAGGGCACCAGGGTCGGGCAGAGCCCTGGGATGGCTGGGCAGGGCCACAGTGGAGCGCTAGGAAGAGGCAGGCACGGCTCTGAGGAGGATGAAGGCAGGTGCAGCCCCAGCGTGACTGAAGGTCCAGCCTGTTCGTGCTCTCAGGACCCTGACCAAAGCAGGTGGCAAAAAACCTCAGTGAGGCAGCGTGGAGCAATGTTTTTTTTTGGGACTGTCTCATTCCTACTCCCGCTCTAAGCAGTTCTGCTTTGCTCCCAATTTGCTAGCTTGCCACTTGTGTAGCACCTCCTTTTCCTTTCCTTTCACTTGTGTGAAAATGCAGAAGGAATGTCAGTCCATATATGTTCGTAATTCCCATGCGACCTAAGTTCCATTCTGTGGCACACAGACCTGCGGTTTAAAAATCATTGCCCATAAGAGGTGAGATGGCTCCTGCTCTGCCAAGTTAAGTACAAAAAGCAAAACGTTTCTCTCTTTGAAAAATAAACCCTAGGCTAGCTGTCGCCCTTCTGACTCATTTTCAAAGCACTCTGTTGTTTTTTCATGTTTTATGCACGCCTAGACAGTTTTAAAAAATGCCAAACCTCTCTTGGAAGTGACAAATTTTAAATCCGAATACGAAGTGCCACCTAGTGGTTATATATTTATAAAATGTGTCTGTAAACAATATTTTCCAGCACAAGCCCCAGTGTTTCCTGTTATTATAGATGAAGAAGTGCACGTAGGTAAGTAAACTTATTGCTCTAAGACTGCATCTCAAAAAGCAGAATGATGGTGGCAGTAATTATGTAAGCTGAAGAAAAAATGAGAAACAAAATATAGTTTATAGTCTGTTTCCTTCCATTATGAACTATCTGCAAATGCATGATGAGCATTAAAGACTAAACATGCAAATGAAGTAAGTGATCTCATTGAAACTAGCTAACAATAGCATCTGCAGTATCCTCTGGAGGAACAGGAGAAGGCATTGGTAGAAGAGACTTCAGAGCGAGTCAGTGAGCAAAGGTTTTCTGGGAAGTTTGGTTGTTTCCTTGGATATTCTGTGAATGACACATCAGAGAAATAAATGGTGTAAATGGAGAGATTGAAAAGGGGTTGTTGTATGCAGGGTGCAGGAGTGTTCTTCTAGAAACCACAGAATCAGGGATGAAGAACCTTTTTTCTTTTTGCCTTTGCTAGCTTTATTAACAGTTGTTAATGGCTTAACCCCAGAGATCAACCCAGCCCCACACAGACACTTGCTCACTCCCACACCAGCAGGGTCAGGGAGAGAATTGGGAAGGTAAAAGCTGGAAAACTCTTGGGTTGAACTAAGGACAATTTAATAGGGAAAGCAAAAACCCTAAAAAAAAGCAAAAAAAAAAAAAAAGGCAAAAATCCAAAACACAGCCCCATATTAGCAACTGTGAAGAAAATTAACTCTATCCCAGCCAGAACCAGCGCAATAGTTAAAGAAAAAGGTAGCAAATATAATAGTGGATGTGCAGAAAAAGTTGAAGAGCTAACATCAATCAAGCTGGACTGGCTTTATATGTACATATCAAAGTGAAAGGACAAAAATACTCAGTGCTTGAGAATTCATTGAAGCACAATGCAAACATAGAGACTAAATCTATTAATGAACATGAAAGAAAAAAGATGTACATTAAAGTACATCTGGGTACTTAGAATATTTTTAAAATATTATAAATAAAGAAAATTGCAGATGTTATGTGAAATAAACATTGGAGCAATTTAAGTTTTGCTTAAAATGTGAGCTGCTTTCTATAGAAATTATCTTTTTACTGGTAAAAATTGTTACCAGAACTAAAACTTAAAACCTTATTTAAAGCTAAAAAATACAAGTATTTTGTATCTTATTTGATTAATATCCTTCAGAGACAGTAGGAAACAGGCCTATGTATGTGAGAGATGGATAAAATTTCCAGAAAATGAGACTTTTGATAATGATTTTATACGTGCTGCACTGAGGGATGATAATCCAGAAATCCCAACACTAGATGAATTAATAGCTGGACAAAGAGTTGAAGAGAGTGAGTAGAGAGGAGAATATTAAGTTTGATCAAGTTAGATATTCTGTGTAGGGAAACAGAAACATGAAGCATAGCATTTGCCACACCTTCACTTCCCAACAGTGTGGTATTTAAAGCACCATAGACTGCTTTGTGGTCACTGGAAAAAAACAGGCAATTGTTGGGAGCAATTAATCTGGCCTAATTTCATGTGTTTTAGGATGAAGTGCCTCATTCTGCGACACCTTCTGGCGTATGTCATTGCATATGTCATTGTTGTACAAGGATACTATGGTGAGTGAAGAGCAGTATCTGGAGACCTGTGAAACTCACCAAGATCTCCATTTATGCCACATCTTTGATTTCCAAAATCAGTAGGGAATTAGTTGCTAGTTTAAATTGTGCTGAATTGAGCTTGTGCTGTACAAAAGAGACACATTGTTGGGACAGAAGAGACAAATTGATGCAAGTGGGACAGAAGAGACAAATTGATGCAAGTGGAGTAAGAGTGGACTCGTTAATTGTATCCCACCTCTGCATAGGGGTATGTTTTCTTAAGGGAAGAGGATATATCACTGCAATATTGTTAAAAATCTGTAGTAATTGGAGGAAGTGGGCAATGAGAAAAGGTATGATTTGAAAGCCCAGAAGGTGCATTGTTTAACAGTTGTAATTCTAGCAGTAATTACACCAGTAACACCATTTCAACATTCAGACCTGACTAGTTTTCAGATGCCCACTGTGGGCATTCAGTGACTATAAATGGCTCCAGGACATTTCAGCAGTTTTCTCAGATGTCCTGTACCATAATCAATAAGCCTGTAGATATACATAAATTGAGGCTTAATATTCTTGGAATTCTGACAATAGCCACTTGAGTTTCACTCACATGATTTTTGATGCATTTGAATGTAGTCTAGATGTAGGAAATATGTCTTTGGTGTTATTTCAGCCATTTGATTTAAGGAGTCTGAAACAGTATCATTCTCTCCTGGGCCATAGATGCCTGCAAAGTCCTAAAATATTGAGGAAAAATAGGGGAAAAAACATATTCCCCAGAAACCATTAGTGACTTGTGATGTTTTGAGCATCAGAACCTTGTATACTGAATTCCTTCCAGCAAGCTGGCTTTGAGATTTGGTACAAATTGTGTTGATTCATTTTGATAGGAATAGGACTTGAACCTAAAGTTTTCTATATAATATTCCATTTAACTGAAGCTTGAATAAGAGTTTTAAGTGGTTTTTGTGGAAAACGTAGCAATCGAGCCCTGAAGATCATGTAGTTCAGGTGCATGTTTGGCAAAACCTTAGCCCAGTCCATATACAGCAGCATAGGAAAAATTTATAAAGGCCTCTGAGCTGTTTGCAGTTTACTGTAACAAACCCACCATTTTACAGAGAGTGGACTAAACAAAAGGGAAGATTTGAGGAAGTTATCAGCTTCCACAGGTGTGGATGAGCATTTTCATTACTCATCTCAGCTCTCAGTGTTAGTGGAAATGGGGCTGAAATAAAAACATCTGATGAAGTATCACAATATGATAATTATTCTTGTGTCCTCTGGGGCTTGTTTATGCTGGCTCAGGCAGTCAATCAGTCAAAGCCAAAAGAGTTTAATTTTTTCACTGTAGTTCTGAGTGCCGGCAGATGAAGCAAATAGTTTCTTTGTCTTTCTGATTACTTGCGTGTAGTGTTGTTGATGTTGTTTTTGGCTTAAAATCAACTGGGGAGGAAGCATGACCTGAATTGGTTCAGGTAAACATTCTTTTACTTTGCGTAAGCCCTGGCGTTGCATCATAGAGATTTGGAGTTGGTTTTGACCCAGAACTGCAGCTCAGGAAGCACCTAAGCATGTTGAAATTCCATTGACTTCAAAGGCTATGAAGGTGACCTG
>WEIT01001516.1:359-57431 GCA_013389985.1 Dryoscopus gambensis
TGGTCAGCTGAGACAAAATGCTCCTCATAGACCTTCTGCTATTTTTTTAGCCATCTATTCTCGGAGAGCTTGTCTTTAGTGCTTCAGGCTGGTTTACCCCTGGAGAGTTTCAACCATCTGTAAGTAAGTTTGTCATTGGAGAATTTGCTGTAGGTAAAATAAAGGAGGAAAATGCTTGGAGAAAAGTAGAAATGCCCTCACTGGACAGCTTACTTTCACTGGAAAAGTCATCCATTTCCTCTAATGCTCACGAGTCATTTACTGGACTGGATTATTTTTAGTTGGGTGGTTTTTAAAGATAGGATTATAAATAAATGTATTCCTGAGTGCTATTCCAACCACTTTTCCTTGACACTGTGAATTGATAGTGCAGGCATCATTACATGGTTTGTACTCTAAGGGGTGAAGGGCTCTGTTAATAAAAGTGTGCTTTATACACAGCCTTTATGCTAGTCTTTTTAGGCTCAGTTATGATTGACTTTAAGCTACATGAATTTCTGGAAAACATTCAAAAATATCCATTGCTTTTCAGCTGAAACAGGAACCTTCTGTAAATTAGGTCTCTGAGAAGGAAGGAAGAAACCAAGGGAATTGAGTATGTCATTCCTTAGTCACCCAGGCATGTCAAGCCTGTCTCAATAAATTACAGCAGACATCAGCTGACAGGCTAGTATGGAGGGGGCATAAAAAAATTAAAGCCAGTAATCTACCCATTTAGAAAGGAAAGGTAAGCAGCATTTAACAGTGCTAAAGATTGTGTGACAATTTATGAGTCAGGATTTTTACCCATTTCATAATGGGCTTGCTGAAGGTCTTCAGTGTGTTATTTTAGATTGGTAGTCAGAAAAATAAGAGCATGCATGCTCTACTGAGAGCAAAAATAATACCAATGATGTTTCATCGTCAGGTTAGTACAAATATTTGTATGTTTATGGTTAACTTTAATTTCTAGCATCTTCGCTTTCCACTAATTCTTGCTGTTAATGTATTAGTTCATATTTGTTTACTAAAGAATAAACTGTCATCATGGCAAAGAAAATAAAGATGAAGAAGATTCTAGAGTTCATCTAAGACACTGATCTACTTTTTAAAGGAATCGACCGACATTTTGGACTGGGGAGAGCATGATCAATCAAATGATAGACTGATTTCATCAAATTGCTTGACATATGTTATAGTTTAACATTTGTCAGGAATGATCATTGCATAGTTACGACTAATGAGCTATTTTACAGTCATGTTTTCATTCCTATAAATAAGATTACAAATTCAGATAATGCAAATATTTTAATAGTGCTCTCAAATCTGCATCTCTGTAATGGCTGATTATGACCAAAGTATTCAATTCATGGCAATGCTTTCATGTACCACCTTTGATACTTCATTGACCACAAGCCCATGAATGACAGACAATAATTCTAATCTAATCTATGATCCTGCATGAAAACAAAACCAACAGCATCTACACTCTTTCCCAACTTGGTACAAATATCCTGTTTGTAAATTGATGATTTCAAGTAACACTAGTGTGCGTATAAATATTGGTGCTAAACCATTAAGGAGGCTGAAATCTCTCTTTCTCTAGGGCAAGATCAGAACTTGCATCCACAGCTTACCTGGGTATCTCCTGCCACATTCCCCAACAACTTCAAACAGCCTCCAGAGGCACCCTTCTTTCTTTCTGTGACAGTCATCTTCAAGACAGCCTGCTCTCAGGACTGATACCAATAGCATTGGTAGAGCTGCAAGTATTTGAACAGTTATTACTTGTATTGATTATATTGAATCTCTGGATAAAACAGCAACACAAAATAATGGAAATTTAATGAAATCATCTAGGTTATTCACCTCAGGCTTAGAAATGCAGCACTAAGACCCTAAACTTGAGAAACATTTTACGCAGGACACATTCAGATTACCATGGAGTCCTAGCCTTTAGAACCTTAGTTTTTATAGGGCAGAAAAAGTAGTGTTTTTTCCAGATCTGCAGAGCTTAAAGGCAATAAGTTTTGTTCAAGCTTATTCTTAAAATATTCTTAGGTTGATAGCTCTTTTAAAATAAACAAAGGTGTGATGGAAGGGCATTGCGGAAGAAATTTTAGTGGAACCTTAACTAAGGTGTCTGTAACAAAATGATTGACAGCATAGCAAGGAATACAATGCAGCAGAGCAGCCTCTCAGCGGCAAGTAACACTGACGTCATAGTTTTAAAATCTGATAGAACACTGTCATCTGGTGGCAGTTTGAACAGAGTACAGACTCTGAGCTTGTTTTAGTTGCACGGCCTTCTTTCATTTGAAGAGGTTCATTTTAATAATAAATTAATTTGCTTCAAATTAGCCAGAACTCAGCCCAAGGTCTGGATTGTTCACATCAATAAAAAGGAAGATTGGCACCACATATCCTGCTAGTTAGTCCAAAAATAAGTTACCACAATTTACAACTTATATTGGAAACAATGCCTTAATATTTTGGTTCTGCAGCTTGTCACAGGCTCCTGCAGCAACCCAGACAGAAGCTCCTACTGGACACAAAGCAAATTTGTGCAAAAAATTCAGAAGATATGGAAGTGGTTAGAAATTTAACAAAATTTTAAAATCCCATGCTACATAAAGGTTGCATCTTACTTAGCAAACTGCTCAGCAGACGTTTCTCTTAGCAATTCAACCACTAATTGTGACTAGGATAACTCAGATAAATAATGAAAAATCATGAAAATCATTATTTTAATCATGAAAAACCAGCTCAGACATTCAGATTTTCTAACAATATGGAGACACTATTGTTGGAAGTATTTCTGGTTTCTAATTTCAGATATTTTTTAATTTCAGAGAATTCTTTGTGAGAAGAAAATCAGTAAGTCTCAGTTCAGATCTCAGCAGAGAAGTTTGTGACCAAATATATACCTGAATACCTTTCGTTGAGAGAAACCTTAGGGCTGTACAAGACCCATACCACAGTCTGAAATAACTTTGTATGAGCCTGAAAAAAATCAGGTTTAAGACCATAACAGGGACAGAAATATATATGGATTCTTACATATATGGTCTCATCAGCAACAGCTTGCTACCATGAGCTCCTGATCCTTACTGAGCTCAGACCCAGAAAAGGCTCTCTTAAAAAGCTTCTCTTAAACCCTTCTCTCAGACTGTCATGTCCCTGGTGCACACCAGCCAAGGACCAACCAGCAGGCCATTTTGGAAACAAATAGTTTACTTCCCCCAGGGCCACTGCTAAAGCAACCCCAGCAAGCTGAGGGACAGACTGATTCCTTTTACTGTGTTTACTGAAGGAACTCAGCAACTGATAACAACTAATAACAGACAGGGCAAGAGTCAGCAGATGCCACTGAAATACTCAGGGTGATGCGAGTGCTTAGAATGCATCACAAGAGCAAAGCATGCTGGCAGCTCTGACACAATACAAATGCAGGTAAATTCAACTGTAAATAGAAAAGAAAACCCACAAAAAATACTGAAGAGCTCCTTTGCATACTCAGGACAGCATGGAAACAGGGAGAAGCAGATTAAAGAGGGCCAGACTCTCAGTTGTGCTGAGCAGGGAAATGGAAGTAGACCATGAAGATGGGTAACTTCAAGCCAACTAATTCTGTAATGTAAAAACATTTGAAAACCTAAAGGATTATTATATTATTACTGATATACTATTACCTACAGATTTATGATAACAGGCTTCAGTTCTACACATTTGTAGTTCTCCCTTGCCACAACAGAATGGATAGGAAAAACAATTGTGATAGACTAGAAGAATCATCGAAGTGTTAGTATCTACATTTTTATTGTGGTAGGACAAAAGCCTCGGTTCTTACTTACTTTCTGTTCAGACAAGCTTTTCCTGCCTGGAGTTATAGGTTTGTGGGACAGACAGAAAGAAAACTAGATAAATTAGATTTACATTTGTTTTTAGGTTTTTGGCCTTGACCAGGATTGTTTGCTGACAACTAAATCCCCTTGGTAGAATTAGGTGGTTATCATTAATGGTGTAGTCACAGCAGGAAGATGGGAGGAGGGAGAATTATGTAGTTTATCACTTGATGTAGCTGTCTGCCAGGATGACCTCATTTTTCACTGCCAAGAATAGCTTTAAGAATTTGTATTTAACTTTCTCTGCTAATGATGAAGCTGGTAAAGTTTCAAATTAAGGCTAATTATACAGGCTACTGCTCAGTTCTTATACATGACATTTGATCAGGACTTCAAGACTGAAAGCAGTTGGTTAATATTTACTATTTCCTCTTTGTTTAAGAAAAGGATTAATGCCTTGACTTTGCAGTGAAGCTGTTGAGGCTGCCTGTAAATTAAATTCATCAATCTAAAAGAAGCATTAGCAACTGAACAACTACATCAAACTCAAATATAGCTGACAAAATTAAATGCTAGGTGAGCTGCTGTTGAACATAACAGTAGTACCCACCAATTTAAGCTTATGAGGAAGGATTCCAGACGTCTAAATAATGATTATGACAGGATATGTTTTAGTTAATTTTGTCAACATCCTAAATGACAGTCTTGTCTCTCTAAAAATCACTGCACAATTGTGGGGTGACTAAATCCATTAGCTGTCTTACTTGGAGACATTTGCCTCTTGCCTGAAACTCCTAGCAAACCAGTCCAAGGCAGACACCTGAGCAGCGCTTCACTGTCCTGGTGATCAGGGCAGTTAGGATGGGTCCAGCTGGGCTTTCAAAACTCCGGTGATGGAGTCTACCCAGCCCAACCCTTTACTGCTCTCATGGGATGTCTGGTATCTACTCAGCTAAGCTCCCCACAGGCACTGTGGTTCTGCAGATGGCTCCCTCCGAAACTCCCTCTCCTCCAGGCTGAATAAGCTCTTGTCTGCCAGTCTCTTCTCATAGGGCAAGTGCCCCCTCATTACCAGTTTGGAGGCTCTCCCTTGGACTTGTTTCAGCTTATTAACATTTTTTTCTGTATTGGCTGGGGAGCTGAAGGGAGAAACAAACCTGGATGTAGTACCCAGATTTGGTCAATCAGGTGCTGAACAGGGAGAATAATGCCCTTTCTGGGTTAGACTATGCTCCTGTTAATGCAGCCCAGGATGCTGATGCCCCTCTCTGCTGTGAGAGCACACTACTCCTCATGCCCAGTTTGCTCATCAGATTTTATAATTGCAAAAGCTTAGTCCTTCCCACGGTTATTTCTTTTCTTTTTTTACTATTAAATTTATTATGGCTTGAATATCTAAACATCTCAAAAACCAAAAACAAATCAACACCAACAAAATCCAGAGACAAAAAACCCCAAACAGCAAAACTTCCTATTAATTATCCAGTTAGGTCACTCAATAGTGTTGTTTGCATAAGAATAAGTTTTACATGTAGCCTTTTTTCTGAAAAAGAACCATTTATGCAATTATTCCAGTGACTGTAGATTCAAAGCAGAGGATGGTCTTCAGTGGAAATTCTCCTGCTTCAGGAAGACATCCAGCTGCTCCTAGTACAAAGTGCTTTAGTACAAAGTGCTTCCACACCTTCAGCCTAAGTGGAAACCAAAGCTGTTCCAATATTCACCGCCTTGAGAACTGATAAGCAAGAGCACAGTATCTCCTTGATTTCATACCCCAAGAGGCCACACATTCAGAGTGGTATAGCATCTTTTATTTTGCCCTTTTTTCACATTAAATGTGCCGTATTGTATACAGTCATAAGTACCTCTCAACATCTTGTCTTAGAGAACTACTGGTTGGTCTGTAGCATTTCAGTTGTGGGGACAGTTCATCCATAACCCTAAGCTGAGGGGGAGCCTTGGTGATCCATCCCTCACACACTGAGATACCATGCAAAACCCCTTGCTTTTTGTATAGCCACAAATATGTCACTCCAGAGAAAAATCTTACATAAAATTCCTTCTCTATCCTTTGTATTAAAAGGGGTACTAAGGTTCCCTAATTGTCACCCTTCTAGTGGGAAGAAGCCTATGACCTGCTTCAGGTGTGACCCCTCAGTGCTGTTATTGCAAGGCTGTAGAACCTAGAGCTGAATGGCTTCTCCCCATTCTACCCTTACTCAGGGCTAACAGGTATGCCGTAGAAGACCCTAACTGGCTGAAATAATTTTGTAGTCTGACAACCTGCTTCTCCTGGAGAGCTTCATATTAGGATGCCTGGGTCTGTCATGAAAGTACACCTGAACCAGTGGAGTTTCCAGCAGGAGCTGTGCCTCTGCATCTTAATGGCAGTGGGGACTGTTTGGAAAACAGTCAGGTCACTGCAGGGAACTCCTCCTCCTACAGAACAAAAGTGCAGTGTCCTAAACCAATGGTGCCATTTCACAGACAAGAGTGACAGTGATTCCTCATGCAGGGCAACCACATGTTAAGACTTAACAAGCTGCATCTGAAACCCGGATACATTTGCAGGCTGACTAAATATGAAGGCAGCTGTACTCATCAATATAAACAGGCTTTCAAATAACCTTAATCAATGATGAAATATCATTAAGTAAGTAATTCACAAGGCACTGGATAGAAGGAGCAGGCAGAAAGGAGTACCCTAATGCTCAGCAGGTCCTTTGTCATTTTTGATCTCTAGATACTGATCCAGTAGCATGAGATTCTGGCTCACTCTATTTAGATCTCAGATGTATGATGTGTAAGTTGCCATATGCCAAAACTAGGGTTGGAAATTTCCAGAAATAATTTTCAAGTACAAAGGATATGTGCATTTAATCAGTTCTTCAACATCTGTTTCATAACATTGCATCATTTTTCTGCGTGGCTCCACAGTTTGTTTCTCCTCTTTGCAGCAACTGATCAACCAAGACACTGACAAGTTAATAACTCTGTTTTCTTTTTACCATATCCCATTTTAGTGCTTTGTTTTGACTCCTGTGACTAAGCAAATTAATACTATGATTCTGCTTTGCCCCAGGAAAGTAACTGAGACCTGTAATTTCAGCTTTTGATGAGATTTGTACAAGATGTTTGCAGGAGTCTCTTGGAGAACTGTGCATCAGAATTAACTTTTCTATTAAGTTAGTCATGTTTCAGTTTATCATTCCAAATACTCAAAATGAAAGTGCACCTCAATTTTTCACAAAGGCTGCATCCTATGATGAGAACCAGCAGCTCTTCACAGATACCAGAGCCATGCTCTAGCCAGAAGCCATAGGGCAGGCAAGAATGGAACAGGACTAAGCAGAAATCTCCCTTTTCCAAGGGAGGGAAACCCAGGCAGACAGCTTGAAGAGAACCAGTCCCCAGGGAAGCAGAGCTCACTTACAGATGCTTGCAGCTTAAGAAATATTACCTCATCTTTTGCAAAGCCAAGAATAATCCCAGAATCTAACAAAGGAAGATGTAACAAAAGCCACGCTGTCAGAAGATCAACTATTTCATAGAATATAATCACTTCAGTATTATCAAGCAGTAACAAGTAGTTGAGAAGGCTGTTTCAGATTAAATTTGCATGTTATGCTTATTAACTTCATTAGTCACAAAATCTCCCTTGGATCTGCATGCAGTTTGACAGCCCATCTGAATGTCATTGGCTGAACAGACAGAGCCAGCCTTTCAAGACCCTGACAGATTATGGCCACCCCTTCTTCCTGCCAGTGTCTGCTAACATTAAAGAGACAAAACACAAGATAAAGTTTTGCTTGCCAGCAAAGCCCCACGAGACATTTCCTGTCATCTCAAAGTATGACCCTTAGGAAGCAGAAGCAGCATAGTAGTTACAGGCAAGCACTAAAACAGGTCCAGTATATAGTCCAGCTGGATATCTCCAAAACAATCTTTCACACTAGGTATGCTTCAAACTCTCCTCTCCTCTTTCCTGCATCCTTATCACATCCTCTCTCCCCCATATCCCCAAAATGAACAACTCTAAGCATAATACCTCTGCAGGTTTGCGTGGTAAGTCCAACATACTGCTTGGGATATAGCATCAAAAGTGTTCTTGTACACTTTTAAGTTACTTCTCTGAGGGTTGCTAAAGAACATGTGTGAATAAAAGAACATGATGGTGTTTCAGTCAAGTTAAATGATGGAATTTTAAAAAACAAACAAGCCTGGTTCATATATTGCATAATTCAGCTTCAGAATTTGTGGCCAAGCAATTAGCAAGATTCAGGAAGCTGGATATTTAGATGAAGAGCCAGAACTTCCTTTATTTACTAATTTAATTAGAGCCATTAAATATTTTACACTATTACATTCTTCATTTCAATATTTAAGCTAAATCTAAAAACCAAAATGGGCCTAAATTATGCACATCAGCACTTCAAACAGCCTTCAGTAAATCATTTGTATTGGCTTGATCCAGGGATGAAACATTGAATATTATGGACTTTTGGTATCATTAGCTCAGGCTTCAGGAACTGCCATGATCTTCTACACATCAAAACACATGCACGATGTGGAAGGTAGAGGTGTTCATTATTACAATTTTACATATAGGAAAATAATCTACCAAAGTGAAAGAACTTTCAGCTTCATGAAAATAAGGAGCAGGACAGAGGATGGAGAATTTTGTTTTCAAACCTCTACTCTAACCATTTCTTAAAAGCAATTCAAAACCACAGTGCTGTTACACACTTTCACACAGAAAATGGCTGACACAACCAATGGTCTATTTCCAGCGTGGTTTATGCTCAGTGTGTGCTGAAGTCAGACTGCTACATTTCAGTGTGCTTTACTACACACAGAATAAACTATCCATCTTAATTCTTAAGCCCTCTCTTTGCATTTTCTTCCTGGTTTACCTTCTAATATCAAATTAAAATACACTTCCATTATTAACAGTTCCATGTTATGACAACATTTCCACCAATCTTGTCCTTTCAAAGGGGACAATATTCAGAAAATGCACTGTGAATGTGTTTCAAACACCACTCCTCTTAAGGCTTTCCAAATTTACTTGCAAGACATCATGTGAATCTTTCCTCCTTGCACATTGGTAGAGCAGCAGCAAGACTTTGTGGCAGCCCAACAGAGAAGCGTTCAGGCTTTTTCAGCTCAACAAAACAGGTTTTTATGTCAACCCTGCTCTCAGGAACTCATCCAAAGTGTTTGATTCTTGTCTCTCTGATCTGGACTTCAGTTCAGCATGTCACTCTGCACCAGTACTGGATTATAGCTGTGGCACAAGGTGATGGGCACATCTGCTATTCAAGATCAAATGGTTTCCAGGTGTGCTTAGAGGTGACTGTGGAACAGTTGCTAACCAAAATAAATCTGCAGAGGTTTATTTATCCAAAGAGTTATGCAGACTTTATCCACTAGAGTTACAGTTCAAAATTCAAAACCTCCAGTTTGTGAGAAATTATGAACCCTACTTGAAGAAGGATGCTAAGTGCTACTAGATACCTGCCTAGCAGTGTCTAGAAATATTTCTGCTGCCACTAAGAATGAGAACTTAAAGGAGCAATACATCCTAAAGAACATGATGCTCACAGCATACTATTGTTATTGAAAATAGTGAGGATAAACACACAGCTCTTAAAAAGGAGCAAGAAGATTGGTAGATGTACCAGTGCTTTGAAAACAGCTTCAGAAATGGATGACAGCTGGCAAACTCCAAGTTGGTTTGTGGTTTGTTCAGCAGGCATAAATCATATTTTTTTCTTCACCTTTTACAACTTCTAAAGAGCCACAGCTGGCTTCTGAAGCCTTCAAATTGATCCACTCCCTGAGAATTAAAGCCATTCAAAGTTAAGGTGTATGGACTCAAAGCTTTGATTTCATCTGGCTCAGATCAGGTGTCTTAGTACAGGTTTAATTTGTATGTGAGTTCCTAAGGGAAATAAGGCCCTTTATAGTTCTTATTTCACTGAAAACTGCATGCCAGATGCTATGGAAATCCAAATGTTCTGTGCCAAAAATAGGAAAGGAGAATAGAAGAATTATTATTATTATTATTATAACAGGAGCTTCAATAGGATCCTGGAAATTTCTACTTCTGGTGATTTAAAAAAAATTAAGTATGCACACTCAGTTTCATAGTAATAACCAGTTACTTTTCACTGATTTAAAATTTTCTTCAAGGGCTAAGGTTTGGCAAGGGCCCGAGCCAGACAGCTACACACCATACATAATCTTCCAGGACACCATCTCGAGGATCAAAGAACCTGTGTTGGATTTTGTCAGCTGGCTCCATATTTCCATTTTGACCTGTAATAGACACTGTATATAGTGCAGAAGTACTCCTAGGTCCCCTGAGCAAGTCACACCATCCAGTTCATAGTCTAACGGCTCACAAATCTGAAGCAAACAAGGCACTATCAGGCCACCTTGCCTTGAGAACACAAAGAGGCAGAGAAGTCTCCCCTCTGTTGGAGACATAGGCCGTGGGACTGAGTGCACCCTCAGCAAATTTACTGATGACACCAAGCTGTGTGGTGTGGTCATCGTGCCGGATGAAAGGGATGCCATCCAGAGGAACCTCGACAGGCTTAAGAGGTGGGCTGGTACAACCCTCATGAACAACACCAAATACGAAGTCCTACAACTGGGTCAGGGCAAACACAGATACAGACTGTGTGTAGAATGGATTGAGATGACTCCAGAGGGGAAAGACTTGTGGATGTTCAAGAAGCTTGACATGACCTAGCAATGTGCACTTGCAGCCCGGAAAGCCAGCTGTATCCTGGGCTGCATCCAAAGCAACATGGCCAGCAACTCAAGAGAGGCTCTTCTTCTCTGCTATGGTGAGACCCCAGCTGGAATAGTGCACCTATCTTTGGGGGCCCCAACATAAGAAGGACATAAACCTGCTGGACTGTGACCAGAGGAGGACCACAAAATTATCAGAGGACTGGAGCACCCCTCCTATGAAGACAGACTGAGAGAGCTGGGGCTCTTCAGCCTAGAGAAGAGACTACAAGGAGACCCTATATACCTTACAGTACCTAAAGGGGACCTATAAGGAAGCCAGAGAGGGACACTCTACAAGTGGTACTGATAGGACAACGGGGAATGGCTTTAAACTAAAAGCAAATATATCTAGATGGGATATTAGGAAGATTTTCTTTACTGTGAGAGAGGTGAGGCATGGGCACAGGTTTCCCAGAGAAGCTGTGGATGCCCCGTTCCTGAAACTGTTTCTGGCCAGGTTGAACGTGGCTCTGAGTAACCTGGTCTGGTGGAAGGTGCCCCGCCCCATGGAAGGGGGTTGGAACCAGGTCATCTTTAAGGTCCCTTCCAACTTTCCCAATTAACACTTTTTTCCCCCTCCAAAGTGCTATTTCACTTGCAGCACAAGACAGAAAGCCAGTATCAATTCTTTAATATCACTGATCTGAGAAGGACAGGATGACAACACCTTTTTGCCTTTCAATTCTACCACCTCTATAAGCACTGGAGACAGAATGGGTCAGAGCTTCACAGCAGGTCATCCCTAACACTTATTAATACTCTACTCACCAGCAACACCCTTAGTATTTAATCTCTTCAGCTTTTCTCCAAGCACTTCCTACAGCACAGGACAATAATAGCTGAGCTCTCGTAACTCCTCAGATACTTAACATCCATGACCAAATCCAGGAGTGCCCTTCTGTACCACAGCAGGAAGCCACCGAGTACTCACCTTTTAGGCCATTCAACTACTCTCCACCTCAGGCTAATCACTCCTTTTCTCTCTTAGAAATTGGTTTAAGGACTATACTTAATAAGGCAACCCTCTTCTCACATTATCCATATTCCCTTGCATACCTAATCCCACGGTTCTCAATCCAGAACACTCTTTTCCTCCAGGAGGTGGAAGGCCCAGACAAACATACATGACAATCTTGTCCCACAAAATATCCTTTCCCTTGTACCCTCCCTAGGAGCTGCCTTCTACAGCCCCATTGTTGCGTTAATTAGATTGTTCTGGTGCATGACTGTGGGGGACTAAGGGAGTTCCCCAAGATGCTCAGCTGCTTGCTGGATCAGAATCCCCATCCTCACAATAATGCTAACTGCTAGAAAAGTCAAGGGAAAGGGGCTATTTGATAACAGACAACATTTGAATGTGGGATGTCTCCTTCATTCATTAGTTCTCTCACGCTGAAAACCATGTGTAGGGACTTTGTCCCAGAACTACCACAGCTGTCTCTCATCAGTATTGTTCTTTTCCATAATTTTAAAGAAAAGTGTTTTCAAAAATTATCAGTGCAAGTGTGACTATGCCCGTGGAGGAACAGCAGTTCACAAGTTCAGCTCAGCAGTGACAGGTGAATGATGGACAACTCTGATGCTCATGCTCAAGGTAAAGGATTGCCATAGCAGCTTGGCACACCAAGTAAAACCATCCATGTCTGGAACACCAAATAAGAAAAATCCCAGTTCTGTGGTGGCCATTACCTTTAAAAGACAAAGCAAGAGCTTGGTTTGTACTTTATGAGCAGTCTTGTAGCATAAGAAATGAGATTTCCAATTTGTTGGAAATTAAAAATATCTTTTAAGTTTTCCTCCCTAACTAGAATGAAGACCCCAAATTTGTTAATTTCCTGCATAAAGGAGGTGTTGTTTCAGAAAGTACAAAAAAGTTCTTGCTGACCTTTTTGAAATCATAGTGATCTAGAATTCACCTTGAGTCCCTGAGACTTTTCTCTGCCCCCTGGGAGATCCCCCCCAGGCAGCCTCTCCTGGAGTGGTAGCTCAAACACCTATTTTTGTTCTGGAAATTTCTGCCACTCTTTGGAGAGCTGAGGTCACTTCTGCATAGCCATGCTCTCCTGCAGGCTCCTTCTACAAGTCACATTCATTGCTCAAAAAATCAACATCCTCCTACACATTTATTTGAGCTCTAACACTGTAGTTAAGAAAACCTGTTAAGGAGTTATGAGCTGTAACTATATGAATTCTTCTCTCTGCAGCACGCAAGGTTATAAATAGAACAGGAAATATATAAAAGTTTCATGTCTTACCCAAGTCCTTTAGCTGGCTAAATTCCATGTCCACAGAACATGTTTCTTCTTTAGTCTTTGATTCTTTCAGAGTGTAGCTGACATTTTGGCTCTTGTACTCTTTGTTCACACTGGCTGAAAAGCTCCAAAATGACCAGAGCCAACTTGATCGTATATGGCTAAAAAAGCTTCCTGCCCACGGCAGTCGGGATGCTGATCACTTCATCAGTTCATCTTGGTAAGCCAGAGGTGTCACAACTGCACTTCTCATCTAGCCAACTGTTCCTTCACAAATAAATGGTTTTATTGTGCCTGGAAGTATTTTATTGGGTCTTTCTGGGGAACCTCCAAAACCCAAAGCTCCTTCAGTCCTGTGAAGGCCCACTCTTCAGTACTAGCCTTAACTACTTTTGCAAAGTTTCAAATCATTCACATTGTATTTCCATCCTTTAGATCTTCATTGGTTGCTGCAAGCACTCCCATTTTTTGTCCCACCTCATCTGAACAGGAATATCCCAGAAATATCCTAGATCAATTTCCTTGTCCAGTGTCTCCTCTTCCTCCATCTGTTTCTTTAGTTGCCCCTTTCTCCTTGTTCTCTTGGTCATTGTCCCATTGGGCACCTGCTGCTTCAGCTCAGTTGGTCAGAGCATGGTACTAATATCACCCAGGTTGTGGGTTTGATTCCCAAATGGGCCATTCACTTAAGAGCTGGACTTGATGATCCCTGTGGGTCCCCTTCCAACTCAGAATATTCTGTGATTCTGTGAAAACCATCTCCAGGCACAGCAATCTCCTGTCAATCACAGCAAGCCTCCTGTGCTTTCCACCTCTTGACCAAAAAGATGGGAGATTCGGCATCACACTGGGGACTGCCCACTCTTTTGCTACCATCCTCAGAAAGCCTGTGTTCACGCATCCTTTCAGGAGACAAAGACACCTCTTGGAGTGAGACTTCCCATCAACAGGTCTGTGCCAGGAAGAACAAGCACACATCTAAACATTCTGCTTAACATATTTGTGGGTGCAACCAAGTGAGGGAAGAACAAATGGGCTCTGCAGCCAAAGGATTAGGGGCCAGCTCCCAGTTATTCTGAATTCCAGACCTCCCAGGTAATTCCCTAGTCTCTCAGAGGTTGCCTGCTTCCCACACAAGCTACCCACTTGCCCTTGGATATGGGGATATGCTGCCCATGCAGAGACTGAACTCAGGTGCAGTCCATGGGCAATAAGGGCATAACACACCTAAACACAGGGCACTCACCTAGAGAACAGATACATGTTTTAAACCACAAAAATACCTAATGCTGACTGCTGCAAACGCCTTTTCACGTTGCTAAGTGAAAGCAGCCATGGGGGCCTTGCATACAGGCTGCTGGCAAGGCAGGAGTCCAGGCAGTCACTCCACACTTCCCAACACCATGGGGACCACCTGCCTTAGAGACTGGGAAGCAAATGAGTAGGTGTCAGGCCTTGCACAGGGCTTCTGGTAAACAGTTGGTCCTGTGTACTGGAGCCAGAGCTCAAGGCATGGAGTCCTTGGCTGGAGTCACAATTATTCACCAAAGCCAGATTAGATCCAAATTTAAGCACTGAGGTGATGTCTATATAGCTGGGCACATATGTTTACAGCAAGCTGCACTTATCTCTACTGGCTAAAAGAAATAAGGTACAGCCTGTCCCAGGGGTACACCCTTTTAGACAGACCTCTCCCACACTAGTGGGGCCACCTGGAACCCCTCGGAGTCTGGCAGCCTTCAAGGACATCCATATGAGATGAGTCTGAGGCAGATAACCCGGAAAAAGACAGCCTATGTGGTGATCTGGGCTTTAAAGGAGAAGAGGACCAAAAGTTGATGGCACAGTGTCCCAGCCCCGAGGTGCTCTGCAGAATTTACAGCATAACAAAACTAGCACCAGTCCCTGGGGCTCGCCACAAAATTTGTCAAGTCTCTGTCATCACAACATGTACAGTTGTGGCTGTGACAGCCCACCCCACAAAGGCAAAAGCAAAGAAAAAATAAATCACTGCCAGGATCCCCTCTCAGCCTCCACATCCAGCAGCTTCTTCATTACCCAGATCCACCATTACCAAGGGGTTTCCTTGGGAGATAACCCTCCAGAAAGGCAGAGAACATTGTAGATGTTTCCTCATCCATCTGCTAAAGGTAAATCCATCTGTTGGAACAGCTTCAGAGCCGGTGAAATCAGGCAGCAAGATGCCCAGCATGCCCAGATGGCTGTTTGGCAAAGACATGGAGATTGTCTGCTCAGTAGCTGGCAATCCCCCTGCACCCACAAGCTGCTGAGTGTGCTGACCCCATGCCAGGCACACTGCTCTGCAGACACTCCTGAGGGTCCCCATTCCCATTTCCCTTCTGGGCAGAGGCCATCTTGACTCCCTTCTGCAGCAGGAGGGAGGTTCTGGGTATTGCAGATATGTCATCTGCTCCTTTGCCCCACTGCCCAGGCCCGTGCAGGAGGGAATGGCCGTCTTATTGCTCTCCTCCATGGGGAAGCATTGAAGAGTGCCAGCTTTGCTGCCCAACAGAGACCCTCCCCTCTGACCTGATAGCATCCAGGTGGGCTTACAGGTAGACACAGGTAGTTTCTGTATGCAGCCTGACACTGGCGCACAGACTACAAGTGCTGTGTGTTGAAGCAAAAGGGTTCATGCTGGGAAAGGATGTTGGTACAAGCTTGAGAATGAAACCTGGTCCTAGCAGTGTGATCTCTGTTTGCCTCTCTCCTGCCTGGATGGCCGAAGGGCAGGACTCCAGTGGTCCCTTTAAAAATGTTGCAGCTTTTTCCTTCAGGTTTAGGAGATCCCAGTATTGACTCAGACAAACCACTCATTGTGTCAAGTCTCCCTCTGACAACATCATCTCTAGGATCACATCACCCACAAAATTCTTGATGTGTCATGCCTGCCACGCTAGCAAGGGGACATGAGAGGGCTGATGAGCTGGCCACAGCACCATCCCCACACACAGCAGTGGCAGCCTGAGACATGCTCAGGAAGGTGACCTAAAGAGCAAACACCAGACATGGCCCCTAAGATTCCTGCCCCAGTGCTCTCACCAGCACTGGGACACTGGTGAAACTGGACCTCATGATGGACAAAGAGGCACAGCTGAGGGCTGAGCTAAAATAACACTTGATTTAAGCCCAAGTTTATATAAATGAAGTCTCCATATGCATTTAAATGATAAAATATACCTTTTTCTGCAGACTAAAAGCAAGGTTTAATTTTTTTTTAAGTGAAAGTCTTGAAATAACTTTTGCTATATTCATTTTGACCAGGAGATGAGTTGGCATAAGTTACTCAGAAGGAACATGTTTTAGGAAAGGAAACATATGTGCTTAGAAAATAAAAAGGCATAGATAAAAACTTCATGATCTCATTTGGACCATTTTATGTGAGTTACTGGAAAGCAGAAAGTCTTTGCTACTGAATATAGGTGGAAAATATAATTTGCCAAAAAATCCTATTGAAAGATGAAATAAAATTCCTTAAGCTGAAAGAACTCAGATGTTAAAGAATTTGTATCCATTACTTATTTTGGCAATAATTATATAGCTGACTAAAGCTTTTAAACAAACATTGAAGAAAACAAAGTATGTCTTTATAATACTCCCTTTCATGAAAAAAAAGGGGATTTGTTCCTATTTGGATCCCCAAATAAGCATTTGCCATTGTTTAGCAAGCACTTTTTCAGCTGCTTTTGAACAACTAGGCATATCCAAGGCAATTAGCCCAGAATCACAGGATACGCTGAGTTGAAAGGCACCCTCAAGATGATAGTATAAGGTTAAAATGATTTTCATATTGTAAACGGGTAATCAAGGGGGGAGGTGGTAGTTAGAAAAGGTACAGTCTGCGAGCTGAACGTTAGGACAGAATGCTAACTTGCTATGGCCAGCATTATGTGATTGTTTCAACCAAATCGAGTGCGACTCAAATCCGGGTGCAATTGTCTAAAACGAATCAAGTATGAAGGGGGTCCGGGTAATACATCAAGGGGAGGGAATAGGTATGATTTCATGTGATCTCGTGATGGTAACTATGGTGAGGGACTTAGTAATTAGGGGGAGTGTGTTAATTAACATGTATTATCAATATGCATAACGTGAAGATATAAAATTGCAAGCTTCCGTGTATCCGGCGGGCACCTGATTTGGGCTTTCTGCTGCCCCTGTGCCCCCGCGCGTTCCAATAAAGCACCGGCATATAATTGCTTTGTGTGGTTATATGTTTTCCAAACGCTAACAAAGGTTCATCAAGCCCAACTCCTGGCCCTGCACAGGACATCCTCAAGGGTCACACCATGTGCCTGAGAGCACTGTCCAAACGCTTCTTGAACTCTGTCAGGCTTGGTGCTGTGACCACTTCCCTGGGAAGCCTGCCAAGTTATACTTGTCCAAGTCTGCCTCTGAAATATCTCCCCCCTCCATAAGTGTCATCATGAGAACTGAGATTTGCTCTACCGGTCCTCCACATTTTCTCATGGAACTAGCAGAGGTTAGCTTGATTGTAAGCTCCAAGAATCTATTCCCTGCACTGAGACACTGGAGGTTCCCCCAGCGCATGCAGAGAAAAGCATTGTTGGCTCCAGTCTTTGGGAACAGGAGATTAAGTCATTGCCAGGGCAGCCAAATCAGAGACCAGCACAGGTGAGAGCAGACAGGCCCTTGGTGGACACCAGAGCCTGAGTGGGGCCTGTTTAGATGGTTAAGACCACTCATGAGATGGGACCAATATCCTATTTTTTCCAGAGTGATTTAACTAAAACCAAATGTAAACAGGAGTATCTCCTCCTCTCAATCTCAGACATTCTACAGAAGAAAAAAGTTGTCAGACTTTAATTGTTTTATTTCAGTCACATATGACTCTTGATTTATTTCACAGCCTGAATCATTTCTGATGACTATAATGGGTCTTATGATAGAAAAAGAAAAAAGAAATTTAAAATTCCAGTTAAGAAAATACTATATTCTCATTTAATTTCAGGTTTTAAGATTGGTAAAGGAATTTTTGTTTCCGTACTGTGATGATCATTTTAAATAATCAATCCAACAAACAATGAGGAATCAAAATACCATTGAGGAGGAATCTCTCTTGCTTAGGAAGCCACTGTGATAGCTCAGTGATTTCATTAACTTACTTCTTTCTCTACACTGCATGCAGCATGAGCATGTCAAATATCAGCCTTACCAAAATTTTAAGCAGCAAAGAACCCCAACATTGCCTACATCATACTGTACTATCCAAAATGAAACCTGAGCTACAGATTGCTGAACTTTTAACTTTTTTAGGTAAAGATTTTCCTATTTAATCTCTTCTCTCATCACAGAGGTCATTTATGTCTTCCTCGTGTCTCCTCTGAAAGACTGGAAAATCCAATCACTGCATTTTCTTCATACTCTGTGAATGGAGACTCCTGAGGGCTGCCCACAAGCTGATGTGTCTGCTCACAGTGGAGGCTCTCCTGAAGTGAGCCGGGCATTTCTGGCCATGCTCCTCTTCTGCACAGAATACTTCTACAATGATGTCCTGTCTCCCTTCAGGCAGAGTCTCACACCACATTTTCAGATGTTCACCCTTCCAACCCAAGACCAAACCCTCTGTGGAGAGACCACACAGACACAAACAGCAGAGGTTCCTCCACTTACCATGCCAGGCACAGCTGGTAAACCCAAACTTGGCTACTAACCTCCAGCTGGGGATGTGATTAAAGCCAGATGCCCTGCCAAGGATGTTGTCTACCTTGAACTGTACTAACCCCCTTCCTGTCCGCTTTCATCTGCCCTCTTTCCAGACAGCAGCAGGAGCCTCTCATGGGCTTTCTCAGGAGGGATTTGCTGGCAAGGGACAGAGCTCTCAGCTACACAAGGTTCCCTCCTTCTTTGATCAAAGGACACACAACTCCACTGACCTCCAGAGCAGGCTGAAAACCCTACTGTTTCCCCCAGCTCTTCATGATGGGGAACAGAGTACAGCCTGGGAGCTGACATGGTATTTCTGGGTTTCAGGTTTCCAGCAATTCACTTTCATTCAGGGGTTGTGGTAGTGAAGAACACTGTACTTTGCTTTCTCTTCTTGATATTTATATTGGGTTTTGTGCTATCCAAAGAATCAATGATCTGATTCCTGAGAGCAGTGACTTCTCAGGGCACTTGGGCTGCTTATTGCCATAGAAAATGTAGCCACTGAAGTCTGTGGTGAGTTTTACTTTCAAACATTTTTCAGCCTAAAAGTATAAGGAACAACTGCTTCTGGAGTCCTCTGGCATCCACGTGGCCATCCATGAACTGCTTCTTGCATCTGGAACATGTGAAAACCTGATTTCAAAAGAAGTTACTACTCATGCATGAACTAGGTTGCTGGTAACAGACTGGCCAATGGATTGCTTCCAGTCCACTTCAGCTAAAAATAAAGAATGTCTGGAAGAAAATTTTCTTCCACTTGCTGTAAATCACTAAGTAGATGTGCTGAAAAATTATGCCTTTTTCTACAAGACTCACCTAAGCCCAGGTGGAGCACATTTTAACCCTTGAGAATGATACCAAAGCTCTAAATATCTTATCATTCTGTAATTTGTCTTAGGATCTTTGAAGGCCACCTAACTACATCTCTCCCTCCTACTCTGGGACACCTCTCCCCAGGTGAGACAGGCTCACAGCTTTTAGGTGTTAAGTAGAGATATAATCAATGTAGAATTAGAAGAAGAGACAGGAAACTTCTGAGTGTGAAGTTTACTTATCTTTATAAAAAATGCCTTACATAAACCAGATCTATGCCCAGAGCTGTGTCTCAATTTGTAGCAAGCCCTTAGGAAAGGATATGTGCAGCTAATGGAAAACAAATGTCTATTTTGGCAGGGCCTGCAGCTAATGTCAGGTTTTTCCCCCTTTGCTAGAGAAATAAAAAAATCGTCACAATGAAACAGGCTGACTGAAATATTTTGCTTTTCTCTTAACCGTTTGAGTGCTTCTCTGATACACAACATATGTGACAGACCTTATCTCTGTGGTTCATGAAGAGGAAAAAATGCTGAAGAAATCATGTTCATTAAAACATACAATGTCCTCAGGAAGGAAGTTCAGAGTTGAAAACACAGATATGCTTCATGGCTTGATAGCTCTCAGTAAGGACTGTTTTAATTAGAATGTAGCTTCTAGACTTTGTTTTGCTGGACTCTGGCCAGAAGCAAAACAAGAGCACCACACAATCTTTAAACTGTTTACTAAAGAAAACAAAAGCCTAAAGAGGGCAGAATTATTGGCTGTGGCTAATACATCAGAGCAAATTAACATAAAGTATAGTTATTGTTCATTTCTGGGACAAGAGCTGTACTGTCAACACAAGCACAGAAACCACCAGAAAAAAAAAATCATCATCAGGATTATGGTCACTAGCTCATATAAACCATACCAAACCACAACCCAGAACACAAGTAGGAGTCTGAATTTAACTCAGTAACAACATGAACTGAGGGTCACCAAATAGCCTGTAGGATGTTGGCTTATACCATGGCTGAGAAATCGTTAATATGGAATTACCAGGGCTGGTAGGAAATTCCATGAATTTTACCTTTCTGGGCCTGAAGGGTCTGATTCCCCAAGGCTTTTTCTCCTCTGGGACAGCAGATCCCAAAGGCTGCAAGGGTGTACAGGAGAAGAATCACTCCTCCACCATGCTTCCTTTCCTTAGGCAGCTGCTGGAAGCATGGTTACAGGGAGATCAGACTGGCCTTGGTTTCATCAGGCCATTGCAGTCTTCCCCTCTCCCCCAAGCATGCAGCTGAGGAGGCTCGCATGCTGAACCCAGTTGCAGCACCTTGCCCTTGGGCTTCCTACATCTCATGAGATTTCCATGCACCCACTTCTTGAGCCTGTCCAAGATAACACAGGCAGAGTCACACAGTCACTGGTATGTGACACTGGGAGTAAGCCACCAAAGAGTTTTCTGGGATAGGTGTTAGAAAATGTGCCTTGTGACTGTAAGACAAGAAACAACATCTGTTTTTTGACTACTTTCATGTTAATGCCCATAAGCCTCTTTGGCCCTTTAAAAATAAAGCCAGAGAAACAGTAAGGCAAGTAGACATTGTAGCTTTCCAAATCTGAGGAGAAATTCAAACCACTGGCATGACCTAAATTTTGAGAAACAGGCTTTTCAAGAAACAAAAGAGATCAGAAGCTTTTAAACTGATCCGGAAGTTGCTAACATGAGTCCTGCTGGAGTGATTCATACCTCAGGCAGCCATTTCTCTACCTTCAATACAAGGAGTAATCTTCCATAAAATAACAGCTCACAGCCAGCAGTGACTAAATGCATCTTCTTGTAATCTCTCTGTCTGCCCAGACATTGTCTTTTTGCTCTGATCTTCCATCTTTGTGCTTCAGCCCAAAAGCCTTTGTGCATCAGACTTTCCTGACTCCACTGACTCAGGCTTTGTTTAGTCTTTACTGCAAGGTCTAACAGCCTGGTCTTCCGTCTCAGTGGGCACCACCTCTCTGCACTGCCCCTGAGCTCATGTCTGTGCTCTCTCGCTGCTTCTGTCTTCACGACAAACTGAACCTCAGATTGTCGGGCTGCTGGGCTTCTCTGCACATACGTCGGCAAAGATCTGCCAATAAAATGATGGAGGTAAGAGATGTTAGATCCACAAAAAACCTAATGTTAAAGACTTCAGTCAAAAGTCACCACCTGGGTAGTGAACTGGACCCACCAGAGAACTTTGCTACAACAGGAATTTCACAACCTTTTGTGTAGCCGATACAGATTCAGGACATGGAGTTCAGATTGTTTCAGTTCAAATAAGGAAAACATCTGCTAGTTTAGGAGGACCGGTTGCTAAGAAGCCTGTTTCTTTTGGTTAATTATCCAGCTACATAAATTGTTGGGAAGATGGAAAAAAGGTGCCTCTATCTTGAAGATGCCATCTCTGAAAGACATAAAACAATAAAGAATATTCTAGGCTAGAAGCCCCCTGCATTTATTTGGATTCAGTTTGGTTCAGCTTGGGGTTGATCTTAAATTAATGCCTTCAACGCAGCTTGAAGATATTTTTTAAGGAACTGTCCTCATCTCAGATATTATCAATCACAGAGCATGAGTCCAAAAAAGACTGATGCAGCGAGAAGAGGCTCTAGAAACAACCACCTCATCATTTGGTAATTGCAAAGGACAACGTCATCTTACAAACTATTAAAGATTGTGCAGAGATTTTGGCCGTCATTTATCAAAAGAAAAAGACATCAGAGACCATCTAGAGCTGGCCACAGAGAAGTTACCAAAGTCACCATGAAGGAATATCATATTCTGCACCACACACAGATGTTACCCTTGGGTGCAGGAGTGGATCTGCTTATTTTTCTGTGCTGGATTTTAAAAGCAAGCAATGACAAATGGACCGAGAAGATTTGGGAAAGTCAACAGCACAGGCTCTGAGTCAACAGAAAAGATTGTGGTTGTAACAGCTTGTAGAACACAGATGATCTTGGAATAGCTGCCAGACCTCTCTAACCATCTTGGCTAAATCCAGATTCCAATATGTTGCTTGCTAAAAAAAAAACCAAACCAGCAGAGAAGCATAATCAGCAAGGATAGAATTTCCATCCACAAAAGCAAAATAAGACTGTGCAAAACCAGCCAACTTTCCAGCTTTACAGATGTGCAGAGTTCTGTAGGGCTCTGCCATGACAGGAAGTACATTCGGGACTTCTACAGGATCCTGGAAAAACTCCACACACTTAGTGGAAATCGGAGAATATTTCTCTGGTCACCTGAAAGCAATGAAACTTTTCTGAAATTTTAAGACACCCTCATGACCCCTCATCTTGGTTTTCTTGTGTCTCAAAATTCCTAATACTGGACAGAGATGCTACTGCATGTGGTTTGGGGACAGCATTATGACACAAGCACACAAAAAATACCTCATGAAGTAATGCTGGTCTGGTACAATAAAACTTAAGACCCTGCAGATAAACAATTATATCAGTCATAAGACGCATCTGAATATAAATTATCCTTGGCACAGCTCGGATGTCTTCTAGCAATCACAGTTACTTCAGAAATGAAGCCTCAAACACACAAATTGGGAAATGGAGACCCTGTTAGCAGCCAAAATTGTCATTAATAGATGCTGTGCCCATCCCAGGGTCTCCCATGCATTCTCCCTTGGACAATGCATATGCTTTGCATTAAATACAATCGTCGTGATTCAGAAAATCTCACCATTTATTTTTCCTCTAATCATTTTGCCCCGGAAACCTACTAATGTGTCCGTAATCCAATGGGAAGTCATTGGAATTCAAATTGGAGTTTTAACTTCCTGTAATAGTGTTTCTCAGGGATTTAGCTCTCCAGCCAACATCCCTGTGCCACTGGCTTGCAATGGATTTGCAAAGTGGTAACACGAGGACCTCTTCTGGCTCAGCAAGGACCAAGATCTGATCACCCAAATAGTTTTATTTCCTGAAACATAATGGAGCTTGCTAGGAAACAACAAGGTTCTTGGGAGTTTATGCTCTCCAGTCACTATCTTCATGGGCTTCTATGAGTCTTCCTAAAGTACCTGGCAAGTGAGTGCTTCCAGATGTTCTGCAGACTTCAAGGCTGTGAGCAGTGTAACCCCAGCATGAAGTGGATCCCAGTGGGAGCACAAGGCAAAATTGCACCCAACCATGACTGACAGGACTGCTGAGACACCCCCTCAGTAGCACTTCTGGCTACACCAGACCAGCTGTTCTGCTGACATTAGCCAAGCTTTTCAGTGTCAACCCAGATTTCTTGCAAACACTGCCCTTGGGCTGCTACCTCTCCTTCCAGGCCCAAGTGCAAACAGGTAGAGAGGGGACAGAGCTTTTGCTCAGAGAAGAAAAATACTGGGAAGGTATAGATGGTTACATTTTCTGACTAAGCAAGCAACTCTATTCTTCTCAAAGATAAGACGTGGGAACTTTTTTTATGGGGAAAAGCAGATGATTAAAAAACTGCATGCCCCTTCATTCTTTTAATCTGTAAAGTTTTATGGAAAAGACAAAATCACTTTTATCATGTTGCTGAAACCAAAAGGTCTTTATTCTTTTACTCCCCTACCAAAGATAGGATAGAATATGTCAAAAGATCTTTCCATCTTGTGTTCTGTCTCCCACATCTTTCCCTGCCTCTGTGTCTGTGGCCATGTGGAATCCTGCTAATGCAGCCTTTTGCATGGAGGTGAAGAGATCATTCATAACTGTGCACTTAGAGCAGCTCTCCCAGAAATTTTCAAGCAAGCCATTCACTATAGTCCTCTGAAAGAGATGTATGAAATAATCTCTCCATGTTAGTATTACATTATTTATGCTTCATTCCAGCTATCTCCTTATTTCCTGTGGACAGCATGTTGATTTATTCATGCTGTCAGCCAGCCTCCTCTGACTCTGTTTTCAGTAAAAAACTGAAAGGGAGATTTACCCATCTACTCCCCAGATGTGCAGTGGCTCCAGCTCTACAGCATCTGTGTAAACATCAGCAATAAACTTCTAACTTAGAGTTTAAATATGGAGAGTTTTCCTTTTACCTCACATTCAGGCCCCTTGCATGGAAATCTTTTAGAGGCATCTCTGGCATTTTTTGTTACAAAAGCATTTTTCATGCTGTTCATCAAGGAAATATGTCCCCAGAAAACCATCCACCACTGGGAGACATCAAGTCATAGGACAACCCCAGTGTCAAGGCTGTCATGTTCCCACCAGGGAATATGCCAAGGAAGAGCACAGCTCTGAGCTGTGCAGGTGTTAAACACGAATGCCAAGGTCTGGTTGAGCTGTGGAGGTGTCGCTGCTGTCACACAAATGAGGATGTTATAAGAGTGGTTGTCCTAGGGTATTTAAATATTATCAAGTTAATCGTGTTGTTTAACTAATGGTACTTACTTATATGTAAAAAGAAAAACAAATAGACAAAAAATTTTAAAGTATCAGCAACTTGCTGCTTATCAACATAGTGATTAATTCCCTGAAATCAGTGATCTGTTTGACTACCTCATAGGAGTCAAAGCAATGCTCGTATTTAGCAATGTACTACAGAAATGGCCTGGAGGAAGGGCACCAGTGGAGCATAGCTGCCTTGAGAAGTGCATGGTCTGGAAAGCTCCTTTGCACTTGAGACAGGTCCAGTTCATTACCCTAATGACATTTTTTTGTTCTACTCAGCTTGTACACTGTACTTGGGCCCACAACTGGCTGGGGGGTAGAAGAAGGGCTGCCAGAACAGAAGGGATCAGCACTTGTACAGGGCAGCCAGTAGGGCTGGATGAGGACAGAGCAGCCTGGTTTACACCGACACCAACATTTTCTTAATTGTAGCTTCCTGCAGTAGCAGATTTCGACCTGCAGGACTCTGAAAGGGAAGCGCCCTCTGTTACCTTCCACATCACTCACTCGTTACTAGGTTTACAACTGCTGGCAAAGGGGGCACTGGCTGAGGGCTGCATTGATTTTCCTGATGCTTCAGTGCTTGACTTCTCAAACTTCTCATGGAAATATTTTTAATATATTTTAATACAAGAACTGTAGCAGTTTCTTATTGAAACCCACTTAAATTGCCCTATTCAGTGATGAGTTTAATCCTTGAATTATTAATATCCACCAATGAAAGACAGTAGATAGATGTTATTTCCCTGAGCTGGGAATGTTGCTAGAAGAAGAAAGCACTACACTAACAGACAACAGACAGACAAAGGACTGCAGACTTAGTCTGTGTGGATGGTTTTTCAGTTCTGCAACAGCTGATTTCAATCACCCCTAAACAAACTTCTGAAGTATTTTGTACAACCAGCTAATGCCTCTATAAATATCTTCTGTTTAACTATAGACAAATTATCTCCCAGCTTGAAAAGCTAACCAGGATTTGTTGAGGGGGGTGTTTCCTTCATCTATTTATGACAAATACTTATCAATAAGAGACAAACTGTTGCTTTGGAGCTCACATAGCTGAATCCTGCCATGTGTTCTGTGTAGCTATAGAATACAGAACCACTGTGTCCTATTCATCTTTGTAACTGGAAAACTCCAGCAGCCTTACAATTAAATTCCCTGCCTTGTTCGGGGTTGCTTTCTGAGTCAAACATCGAAACCCAAGAGTGCCCCAGACGTCAACTTAATGAGGAGAGTCTTTTGGCCTTACTTCGCTTTAGAGTGGAGTCTAAGATGCATGGCCTCCTTGGACCAGAGCATGACTTTGGCCAGCAGACTGTCCCGCAGAAGGAGCTGCTGGCCATCTGCATCCTATCAAAACCCATTGGAAATTGCACAGTATAATGTCCGTCTGAGTAAACCTCAGCTTTGTGGAGCTGTCCAGAGAGCTTCTGGGTTAAAACACAGGCTTCTGGGAGCACTGGACATTATTTGTCCCTTAGATGTTTTCTGCCTGTCCGTGTGTCCATCCCACATGTCACCCCCAGCACCAGGTGAGCTGTGGACAGGAGTTTCCCCTCAAAGCACACAACAGGCAAGCCAAAGAAGACAGGGAGCCAGGACTTAGCTGGCTGATGCAGGGCAGGGCTCAGTGGCAAACAGCAGCGGTCGGGGATCTCTCACTTTTCACAGCCTGAAACCTGCTGCTTGTACCATCCTCGGAGGAAGATTCCCACTAGGAAGGGGAAGATGGCATAACACAGGCGATATCCTCCTGCAACCCCTTCACATTTCGCCTTGGCCCCCTCTGTCCCCTCCTGTGCCAACAGGCATAAGAATGTAGGTTGGGTTTTCTGACTCAAACACACATATCTTGACATGGTTTTTTGTAAGCAGGTCATTTAAAACTATTTTCATAAAAGCTTATGTGGCTATGAGAATCATTATATGTTATATTTGAGTGAAAGCCATGTCTTCTTTTGGTAAACAAAAATTTTCTTAAATGTTCTGATGGGAATTACTCTAAGGAAGCTGGTGCATTGCGCATACCAGCCAAGGCAGAGAGAGCCTGAACAAGTCCAGCTCTGAAAAAATTACTTCAAATTTTCCACTAGGAACTGTGGGTGTGCCGTACAGCATGGCTCCTAACAAAGGAATTCTTCATTTGAAAAAAAACCCGAAAACACTACTGGGGCTTAGGTATGGGACAAAATGAAAACATTTATACTTCTGTCTTTCATAAATTCAAAATACATGGTGTTTTGAAAATGCCATACCAAAATTTAAAGCAATTATTGAAATCTCGATTTATGCTACGCTTAAACCCAGCTTTGAAACATCTGCTTGTCAGTGACTGTATCATTATGAGCAGATGCTGTCTTCAAAGACTCAGACAACACAAGGGAAGGAGATACTTCTTTTTTTCTCTCTCCTGTGTATATGTATGTACACCCATACACAACAATCCAGAGAAATTGCACTTGAAGAAAAATATGGAGCTATGCCACAGCACCCTGGCATAATAAACATATCTATGTCTACAGCCATCCATTACACATGAGCACTATGGCAGAGATCTGTAATTTTATCACCATGCAGTTCCCCTTCATTATACTGACAGCCCTAATAGGTTCCAAAGAGTTTGGCTTCCGTTATATCCTGCAGCTGAAAAAGCTTGGCAAGCAATAACTTAGCAGTAAACTTCAATTTTCCCTTACCTTTGAAAAAAAATTAAAGAAAGAAAATAAAGAAGGAAGAGGAAAACTTTGGCATAATATCCATGTGTAAAAAGAATAGCACAGCAGTAGTGAAACCATTTTGCTGTTATCTGCTGGCAATCAGAGAGGTAGCAAAAATACAGTGTGTGTACGTATCACTGTTTTCCTCCTTTTAAAGACACGTAAGACAATCCTCCTAGTAAGCTAATAAAGAAAAATATACCTGAACCTCCTTCTTTTCAAGCAGGAATTTCTTATATACTTGAAAGTTCCTGTGCACATCTATTACTAGAATTTTGCTAATATTATCATTATCACTGAGTTCTCTGGGGAATGCAGTGATTACCAAGTAGCAAGGAACACATCTGTAGTATGTCTACATAAAGGGTCCAAAAAACACATACCTTGATGCTCTGTGTCCCAAAGAAAACCTTCACTGTTACTGTTCATTAACCAACCTTTTATGAAAGGCACGGTTAGAGGGTTCACGTATGAGGTCCTCACCAGGCTATGATTTGTGGATGACGTCTAGCACCCCAGTGGTATTTACATCACCACAAGTAATCAGGGGCCGTGGAAAAGACTGCCAGCACCACGTGCAAGAAAACTGAGTTTGGAGTTTGATCTTGTGACTCAGATTTGGTACAACGGGAATGTAGAAGACTATTTACACAAGAAGGAAAAAAAACTACCCAGACAGGATCTCAAAATCACCTACAAATGAGACAAAGAAATGATTGCTGTTGCTGGCAAGGGGCAAACTGACTCACACTTCATTCGTGTGGCTGCACTCTCTTCTGTAGGATCTGAGTTTCCCGTGAGAAATAACTGAGTAAGGGAACAGAGGTTCTGGTTTCACCAATTTGATTTTGTGAATTACTATGCCTCTGTCCTTTATTAATGAACCTGCTCTCTCCAAATGACATAGGTCTGCCTTTTTCAATGTCAACTGATTTAATATTATTATTGTGGCTTCCACTATGTTGCCACAAGACAAGGCATTCAATTTTAGAAAAAAAGCCACTTTCTCAATTGTACACAGAACTTGAATACTCGCCATTAATACAAGCGCACAGGCAAAATGGTTTCTTTATCATTGCAAGGCAATTTAAAGATTGACTCAATTATTTTCTGGATTAAAGTACCTAGAATGCACCTTTTTGTTTCCCCTTTACAGAACAAAAGGGCACAAGTCAATGGGGTCCTCTGTGAAGCCAGGTGCAAGCACATGTGGAATATTCTCCTTTGCACCCATTTTTAAGGATAGCCTACCAAGTGTCACTTTTTCAACATCCCTGGAGAATGGCTGTTCTCTTCATAGAGGCTTTTCATCTCTAGGCTTTTTGCTCTCCATGAGCCTGCATGATACAAAATTTGGTGTTCAGATGTAAAAATGTCTTCTGCCATCTGAACTGCCCTGGCCTCTAGAGCAACAGGAAGACACCATAAGCCAGGCTGCAAATCAGTCCCTGGTGACACTCTTCAAATGTTGACCAAATTCATGCATAATCCAGGATTACAATTTTAACAATCATTTCCTAGGAAAGTGTTCACATTTTAAACCCCTCAAAAATTTATGCAATAGTAGAGTAACATTATTGCTTCTGTCTGAGTCATTTTTTCTGTCCACAATGAAAAGCTGTCTTGCTAAAAAGCCACTCAGTGGGTTCCAATGGCTTCATCTTCTACACAAAGAGGTAAAAAACCCTCTATCAAATTCTGATGGTTTTCAGCCAGCTCTTAGTATCACCTTGTCTGTTTATAACAGCAACATAAAGAAACAGAAATTCCTGTTTCCAAGAGTCACCATGACACCCATAAAACTGGACAGGCTGAAAGATTAAAACAAAAGCCTTAAAAAAGATACAGTATAAATCACCTAACCAAAAATACTTTAAAGGTGGTTTCATAAAATGTCAACACATCCACATTTTTAGAAAATGATGAAAAGGTAAGTATCTAAAATAATTTGATTTATACTGACTGCATGGTTGTTCTCATGTCAAAACTGGATAGTACTCATAAAAACAAGAATAAAAAGATCTTCCATACTTTTAAAGCAAGATAATGTTTTATCTATAGTCATCCGCCCTTCCAAAAGCAAGTTATACTGCAATGCTTTGTGCGGAGAGACATTAAACCTGGAAAACCTATCAAATGGCTACAACATATTTAAAAAAAAAAAATCAACGATAATGCTCTGCAGGAGCAGTGAAAAATAATGACATCAAACCAAATACATGGCCTATGCAGTTAATACATTTCTATGTGCTGGCTTTGTACAAAGTAAAGAGGACAAACGAAAAAGAATAAAGCAAACAACAACAAAACCCATGAAAAATCTCAGTTAAACAGACCCTGAATCAAAATTGCAGATCTGAATGCTCTGAGTGTCCATGAAAAAAACCAAACAGTCTAATCAATGCAGATGAAGTAAAATTTCACTTCTCACTCAGTGAAGGTGACTAGAAAAAACAACAAACCAAAATGAATTTTATATCAGTTTTACGTCCACCCAAATCACTCTATGACTATCAAACATGACCATGTAGGATTTGATGTAACTCTATGTCTTGGTCTTGTTACAGCTTTCCGTGGGAGATGCTTTCGTGCATCATGTGCCAGATGGACCTCAAATAACACTGAATCCCAACAGCTCAAATGTGTTCTGCACAATGGTAATGGACACAAGTATGTTTATCTGGCTAGAAATAAAAAACTATTAGTCTGTTGGAGCTCAGGCTTGTTTTGAAAGAATCATTTCCTTCCAAATCACTGGGTGGCAACAAAGAGGGCATGTCAAAAATCCCATGTCAATAGTCTCCTTGGAAAAGAAATGTGTTTGAAGGAATCTCAGCCCATGGGCTGAAATCTCCCCTCTCGACAAATTGCAAAAGGTAATTTGGGACTTTTAGGCAAAAGCAATTGTCATCACCCCAAAATCACTACGACAATACAGCAAGAGCTAAATTGTGGCTTCAGCATAGAATAGCTGATCTTTATTGAAAGGCAAAAGATTTGAGGAAACCAGGAGAACTGTATTATACACACTGTGGCCGATGCTGGCTGTCTGCTACCAGATAAGATTTTCAGTCACGCAATAGTTCAACAGAGAAACTGGAAACACTGAAATCTAAATTAGACAGGAAAGCTCACAATCTAAAGTTGCCTGATGTCTCTCCAGCTCCAGACAAACTTAAGGTCTCTGTTAGAAGGGGAAGGTTAAACAGACTGACATCTGCTGAATGAGCACAGGATTTTACCATTCCTCCATCTTGGCCCAGTCCAAGAGATTTCCTTCCCTTTCCTCCTTGTTTTGGGCAGAATGCCTTCTGCTTGCATGACCTCACCATCTGGTCCAGCCCAAAGGTACATCCCTGCCTTATCAGTTCAGCACCTCTTTTCACATTTGACTTGAAAATGCACATGCCAGATAAGGAGAAATTTCTTCCAGATGTCAGAAGCTGAACATGAACTTATCCGTATATAGAGAGAGGTGGTATTATGTGATGAGAACACTGTGGGATAATTAGAAATAGAAAAAAGTCTTTTAGAGGTCAGTGTTTAGCTGTCTGTCAAGATATTGTAAGTATTTTGTGTCTCTGCAGAATTCCCCACTCTAACTATGCCATCCATAATTCACCTCAATAAAGACTTGGGAACATTTCAGAAATATGGTCTATGTATTGAAGAAAAAAACCTGAAAAGATGATACAGACAAATCTCCCTTAAATCCAGCTTGGTCCTAGAATCTGTCCTATCCAGCACCAAGGGAGTGCCTTTCACACCCGCAGCTTCCCTATGGGAAGTGGGTGCACTTCACCATGAGATATCAACTCAGCATTCCCACCTGTGGGAACAGGAGTGAAGGGACACCCTTTGCACTGGAGCTACAAACTCCAACTTACACAAGTGGGGCATTTTCTAGACCCAAGGCGAGTTTTCTCAGCTCCTCACCACTACAACTTTGCTCGTACGATGGGAACAAAACAAATGCACCCCTTGTGCCAAAATCCAAGTGTGGTACATGCATGTGATTGAATGCTTGCTGCCATAGTAGTGGTTTATGACTTACCACATTTAGCCTAGTTCTTTGTAGCTGCGTTAATATATATTATTTTGCTTCACATGAGACTAAGTCTGGTTTTGGTTAGGCTTGTGGAGAGCTGTCAGAAAGTCAGACTCGAGCAAATAAGCCCCAGTAGGTTCTCTTGGAAAAGCCCATAAAATGTCTGCTGTTCATTTAAATTAGGCTCAGAAAGAAACACAAACCTGAAAGCTGCCAGTGTTTATACATTTGTTTAAGATTTTTTTTTTCTTGTGGGGCAGAGGAGGCTGGGAGAGGAGTTATTCTGGGTATAAGCCTAGTCAGAGAGCAGCCATGGGCCCAGACCCTCATTCCTGCACACAAAGCAGAGGAAAAACAGGCTTATGCAGGCACCCTGAGCTGTAGTATAAATCCCTCCCATGAATTTAAGCCCAGTAGTGGAGGAGCAGCATGACTACTTTGCAGTCATTTCTGAAACCATTAGGTTGTGGCAGTGGCTAAAGCGAGTTCTTAGAATGCTCTCCTATAAGTGGCTTGCTTAATCACAGTTTTTCTACACATCTCTGAGCCTCAGTTGAGGAAATCTTGCCACAACCCAGATGGCAAGGCAAGATTTCCCATGGCACCTGAGCCCCCCCCACATCTAGCTCAGGCCTTCTCACGGGGCTGCCATCCCCAGAACACGGTCTCTGTCCTACACTTAAACGCCTCTACACGCAGTAACATTTTGCCCTGCTTAGAATGGATATGTCTACCAGCCCCTTTATCTAGTACTGTAGTTTTATCTTCTTAAGTGCTCTCTGGTTTATATATCCATGCTTTAGCTGCCAGGGGTGAGGTCTGCAGCACCAGCTGAGATGATGACATTGCTCTGTCATCTTCAACTCTCCCTCTGTGCTGTCTGCAACTCTCCTTACAGTTGGGTTTACTTTGGAGGCATCACTTGAGCACCTGTCTCTACTGTTTCTGAGCCAAGCAGGCTGGCTGCCCCCTGCCCCTCTCCCTTTCATGCATGAGCATGTTGATCCTCAGCTATCCCACACCCCTGACTCACACATTCTCCATGTGTGATAATAGGCTCAAAACTTCATTTCTTTGCTCTGTCTCATCTGGGTCCCACAGGCTCCAGCGCGTCCCTTCCCCATGTGCAGAACCGTGGCTGCCCTCCAGAGCCTTCCTCCAGGTGCCTGCCTGCACATTTTCCCTCCGAACACAGTCTCTCAGGTTTTGGGGTCACATCTCCTACTGCTGGGCTGCCATAAATCCAGGATTGCCTCCCGAAGCCTCCGACTGTATGGATTTTTTTGAGGGATTCACCTGACCACTGTAAACATGTGCACACACTGGTTTTGTCTGCTGCTTCTGCTCAGCACTTTCTCAACATTTTTTTGGCCTCCCAAGCTGTGGCAGAGGACAGGAACAACCTCTGAGGTCCCTGAGGGTCCAGAGCCTCTCCCAGGACCTCCACCAGCTGCTAGTCCCAAACTCTTCAGGGGTTAAATGAGTCCCATCCCTGTACAAGCGTCCTGGCCTTGGGGTTGCCATTCTAGGGGGACAGAGAGGACAAATTTCCTCTGGATTTTGATGACTGCTAATTATTTAACAGTCTGAGAAATAAATAGACCTAAATACAACTTGGAAGTCCTGCATACCTGTCTTTGATCACTCTGGATCAGCATCTAAGTCTTCAGCAGGGAAATTCGTACCTTGGATCCCACAGAGAGAGAATTTCTCTTTCCTTTCTCTTTTTTCTCTCTGGCCATCTGCTCAAAAGCTTACAGGGATGTTGGAGCTTCTGCATCTAAGCTACCAGAACAAAGTCCCTTGCTGCCCACTGCAAGGTCCTGGGGACAGTTTGGGAATCTCTCAGTATTGAAACTTTCTATTGATTGTTCTTATTTTTGTCAGCAGGAAGGTGGGAAGGCACTGGTTAGCCCAGAAGGGCAAGTGACAGGTGCTGCCCTCCGTTCAGTCCAAACCTCTCCTTCCTACCACATCAGGGTCAGGCTGCATTTGGCTAAACACACACATGCTAATTGTAGAAAGCAGTTAATAGGCACAAAGCATTATCTGTATCTTATCTAGTGCTGGCATTTGATTAATTGTTCCCAAAGACTGAGGCTTTTCAGACTTTCATTTTAATTAGGAGGAACAGTTGCCAAAAGCAATTTCTCTCAGGGAACTTTCACCATTTGTTGAAGTATTCATTTATCTGATGTTATTCCAAGGCCGGGTTAAAACAACAACAACAACAACAACAAAAACCACCCTATAAGAACAGCCCATCTATTCAAATTCCAAGAAGTCTCCTAGACAGCAGCTAGGGGGGAAGAGCTTGCCTTGTGAAATATCTACTGTCCTTGGCCCAGACAAATCTCCCAAGCAGCTTTGTTTCCTATGTGCACTCCATGCTTCAGGGAGATAAGGAGGAAGCTACTTTTAAGCCTGTTCAAAAATAAGGGAAAAGTGGACAGTTACCTTCAAGAATGTTTAAAGGCCCACATATTTCAGGGGTGACTTAGGGAGTCTCTCAGTGTAAGAGGCAATCTGCCTTTTGATCATATTCCCTCTAATTCTTCCTCCCTGCCTTTATTACTCATAGGAATTTGTGCATATAAACACTCATCCAGATGCCTGGGTTGTTTTTATTTATATCAGATGATGGAGCTGTTCTAAGTGCACAGTACTGAGGCACAGAGAGTGATTGATCCTGTGCAACAGGAGGGTGGATGGGTCCACAGCCAGCTTATAGCACTAGGGGAGCACGTTGCACCAAGCAGAGATAATGCTAAGGCTGCATTTGCTTTGCAGACACATCACCTGTGAAATCCAGCCCTGCTGCACAAAAGGTAATAAACTGTTCCTGACCCAAAGATTTTAGTCTGAAAGCTGCACAGTAGATGTATTGTGGAGGAAGAACCATGAGAACAATAACCACATCCAGAGGGTGCACAGAGATTTAGATACATTAACTGGGTATTTCAGCAACAGAGGCAGCCCTGAACATGTTGACTGCTTGCCTGTTAGTGGTTGCATGATGCAGACAAGAAGCGATGGCACCAAATAGCCTGGGGAAAGTGCCATCCAACCAAGGGAACAGACTTCAAAGCTCTGGACTTACAGATAAACAACACAAATCCAGAATCATGGCAGAAAATACTTTTAAAAGGGTATTTTATCTGTGACAAATGCCATACATATATTGTGGAGATGCCTGTGAAGGCCCTTGGCAAATTTAAGAGGTAGGCAAATACAACTAAGGAAAAAAGCGTGTCTTAAGAAATGAGAGCCATGTCATCAATAAATCAAAAGGCAAGATTAGACGACTTATAAAATATTTCAATGTTATTTAAAGCTCTTGCTTCAAACCATCAGGTACATAAGTTCCATTCTTTTCATGAGAAATTTCTAGTATTTCATTCCGTTAATACTGACAGAAACCTGTCCACTGAATGGTCTCTTATATTCCAACCAGTTTATAGCGATGCTCTTCACATTTATTTCTTCTCTTGGCAAAGTGAACATAAAAAGAGCGAAGTAAGATATTTTCCTTTGCATTATCAAGCTCCAGGTAGCTACTTCAAAACTTTGGAAGGCTGGTTACTAAACTCTGTTCAGGCAGCTTAATGCAAAGTATCACCCTGCAGTAAGTTTAGCAATAGAGGAACACTCCAAGATGCACTACGGCATTCACAGACACCATTGTCATGGTATGCGTGCAAATGGATGTCCAAAGTTCAGCATTTCTAAAACAACTATGCCATTCCTATGAAAAGCATTTAAAAATCAAGAGTCCACCAAAAAATGTGTGGATGAATTAAGTTCTAGGGGGGAAAAGACTCATTGGTTTGAAACAACTGACCATAATAAAGCTTATTAGCTGATCACAGATATTGAGCCCCTTTCCACAGAGACACTACAATGGTACAATGAAACAGATAAATGTATGACACAAAGCTCTTCTCAGGCCTTATCCTGAATACTGTGCACCATTTCTAGTCATCTGTGCTCAAGAAAGATGGACTGAAACAGAAATATACCCAGAGCCACCCAGAAAGGATAATCAAGGCAATGAAAAACCTCTCTTCAGAGGAAATGGAAAAATTTGGTGGTTTTAGTCCAGAGAAACAAAAACTAGGAGAAAAGATGATTGCTGTCATCAGTGGGGCAAATACCAAAGGCGGGAACAAGGACTTCTGAAGATAATCACACTGGCAGAAGAACAAAAAGGTATAGCCTGGAAATGAATAAGTTTGGGCTGGATTCAGAAGAAAACTTCCAAGCATTAGAGAAATGACATTCTGGAACAACACTGCAATAAAAGATAGAGCAGGGTGCAAAACAAACTTTCTTTTAAAACAGTAATTAATAAGTTGAAGAACATAATTATCCAAACCAGTTGCTGTGACAGCAGTGTCCCCTCCAGCTGTATCCTGACGGTTCAGCAGGTGCAATTGACTCCATCTTTGATTAGAAAATGACCAGAAGGTGCAGCTAAAAGCAGGAAGTACTCTCCTGATCCAGACAGCAGAATTCATTAGAAAAACATTTATTTCACTCATAGACAAAGGGAATAATGGAGCAACTTGCCAGTCAGCCATCGCAACTGACCAATGACGCAGAATATAACAATCTTGCAAGCTGCCATTTTCTTGAACTAGGTAAGAACTAGAAATAATTTTAAAAGAACAAATGTTAAGAGTAGTTAATTTTCAATCTGAATTTCAGTTTGGAATTTGTTTTTATGTGTGTTCTTCAAGAAGATTGGTCAGAATATAAACAGATAAATACCATTCACTTTGGAAAGACTCATTAATTTAGTTTTGAAAAATTGACCCCCCCAAAAAAACTAAATTCAAACACTTTCTCCAATAACAGATTGATAGTGATGTTCATCTTACAACCCATGTGTCAGGATTTTCACATTCTTATCAGGCAGCAAACTTCAATAGTTCAACCAGCAAACTAATTCTCCATTTGACATCTGTTGATACTACTCCGATCTGTGACTATTACACATTTAATTGCAAACCTCACTTTGGCAACCAGCTTTTAAAACTGCAGCTGAACTGAAAATCTGATTCTTCTGTTCCTAAGGCAATAGTGCCATCTCGTGGGAAATATTCGGCTTTGTGGTCTATGCTGGGTAAAGGAGCCCGGAGCCTTTCTTAGACAAAAAATTCCTCAAGAAAATGAGATGTAATTTTTTTTTTTCCCCTAAGTTGGCTCCCTTGGGGTAACATACAAACTTTCATCTAAAATGCCCACTAGCCCTTTCTGGTCACTATGGTAAGGTTTCGTAAGGTTTTTGCTCTGCTCCAAGGTGTTCTACAAACCGTAGGCCCTGTTTGGATACAGCCCAAGGGAGCACGGGTCCTGCGTCCTGCCAGGAGGGTCCCATGGGCAGGAGGGAGAGCTCCCAGCCCAACTGCAAGCAATGTTACTCTGCATTGTCCAGCAAGATCAGCCTCACCGACCAAGTCCACACTGTGAGCCCTCGGCTCTGCTGCACGAGTTACACACACACCCAATTGCCAGTCATATCTTAACACTGCTTCTCCTGTCAACATCTTTGGACCATTTTATCTGATTTTGTGCCTCTTCTCTTTTTGATGGCTTTTTCCCTCAGTTTTTGCAGAGTCAAAACACAAACAACATCTCAGAAGCCAGAGAGCATCAGACACCTTTTTACATTTAAAATTCTGTCTGTCCTGCAGAGTGAAAACAATGAAGATGCATCTGTTTTTTCCACAAGCAGTGGAAGAAGTGTGCCAGAAACAAGGCCCTTTCATCTAGAGAGGTCCATGTGCATGGCTTCATGGTAAAAATGAAAACTAATGGACCCAAATCAGCTTGCTTTTACTCAAGGCAGGTTTAAACAGAAACAGGTTGCCTGCTTTAGACTCCAGCATTTTCTGCAAGGCTTCTCCTACCAGTGTGCTGGTGGTTTTTGACTCCTCAAAGGCTTTAAAGGCTCTCCCACCAAAATCACAGCAGGCTGTAACTCCATCTGGGTGCCAGTCAACCTTCTTCTTTGTAAGCAAATAAAGGGAACTCTCAGCACACTTCTTTTTGCTAGTTCCCTGATAAAGATGGTGAGTTATGGAGCCATCAGATAGATATTAACCGGAAATAGGAATTAAATAGGATCATGTATTCACCGCAAGTTTCTTTTTGCAGTCTGCACTCACAGGTTCAAGACATGCTCAAGAAGGAATCCTAGCTGGTACTTCCATGATGCTCTTTGTTCAGCATAACCAATGAAGCCAAGAAAAAGCTGGAAAAGCCTAGAAAAAGCTGTACATTGTTACTTTCATTTATAATACTGGCAGGAGCACACAAGATTTGTATTCATATTTTATAATACCAGTATTATAAAATGGAACTGTCACACCTATCTATTTCTGTCTTCCTCTAGGAGGCTCTAGCCTGTTTCTCTGAACTGTTATATATGTGGTATAAGACAAACATGCACTCCCAAGCTTAACATTCTTTTGGTGGACAATTTATCACAACTCTCAATAAATTGTGCCACTATAGTTACAGAAGCATTAACAAAACAAGAATAGAAATGAAAAAAGAAAAGTTTACAAAGAATAGATGTCACCTTGAAGTTTGACATCAAAACTAAATTCAGAGCGGGTCAGGTGCAGATACTGTAAGATAGAAAGAGTTTAGGCTTGGTATTGTATTAATTCTTGAAAACACCCCCAAAACAAATTACAGTACAGTTTTGAGGTACTAGTTTAAAACACATTGTTTATTCAGACTAATCAAAATGTTATTCAGATTGCAGCTAGCCATTACTGAAATTTCCATCTCAGTAAGAAAAACAGGTTACTAACTGGTATTAATCAACTGAAAACAGTTACATTCTAAATTTCATACACATTTCACTCATTTAATAGCTGAATTATTTGAAGACATTGCTACTTTTAAATCACAAGTTCTTCAGGTTGAACAGTACACCATATAGTGACTGGAAATTAAAATATTAATTGTACTTCAATATAATAAACTGGCACAGTTCTAAGTATGTCTGGTTTTAGTTGGGTACATTCCTGTCCAAATTACAGCAGCATAAAGAAATAATCGAGTTTCCTTTTCTGAGCACAGGTGCAATATTCAGGTTAATGTTGAGGGCTTAAGAGTGTGTCTTGGGGAGGACTTCGCACTGAACCAGCTGATACTTCACATGCCCTCATGTGAGCAATTTACCTCAATCTGAAGAGTAAATAATTCACTTGCTTGCAGCATGTAAAGGACTTTCAAAGAACAAAACATTCAGTTTATGATTGAGACATAATATCGCACATAAAGGTTTGTAAAAAGGAAGTCTGTCTGCAAGCTTTAACAAACAGGTTTTCATTTCTTTAATACAAAGTTAGACTATTTAATACAACAGTAAGAAAATCATTGTGTAGTTAACACCAATCAAAAATGGCTGACAAAATTGAAAGAGTATTTAATTCTGATGGCACTTTCCTGGGATGATAAACATCTGCAGTACATAAATGCATGTTAGTGTAAAGTTAAAAGGATCCAGTCGTGGGAGATGTACAGGCATATCTCTTCCAGGGAGCATTTTGATAATTTTTGGCATTAACATTTACTTCCTTCAGGCTGTGGAGTATTTTTGCCTTAACTTACTACTCATGTCCAAAGCTTCCTACAAGACAACCAGCATCCCAGCTCACTGCCAGCTAAGACTAGGTGGCAGGACTCCACCAACCTTCTGCTCTCAACTTTGTCTCCTATGCCAGGAAAATCTAGCTAAGATACTTTTTGAATTTAAATCTTCATTGTGCAATAGCAAATTTAGCTGAGCCATTTATCTTCAGCATCTGTTAGCTCTGGACAAGTCTCTATAATTCTGAGCTGTAAACATTGAAAAACAAAGACTGCAGATATTTTGACGATACTGTATTTTCTCTGAAATAGGTGATAAAATATCCACATGTTTAGACTGGCTCTGAGAGAGCCTTTGAGTTGAGACAGACAACATCAGCATTTAAAGGGCTGACATGCAAGAGAAATTTTTCAGCAATCTCAAAATCCCTCATAAAAATGTTCTACTTGAACACTTTGGCCCAAAGGTGGTGCTTTTTTACATTCTGTGCAGTCTCATTTCTGCCAGTCCAATCTGCAAAGAGCTTAAATTGGCTCAAAATCTAGCCTTCTCTTTCCTGATAGTAACACTTTGACCATGATCATACTGCTCTAAAATTATCTTCTAGTTGAAGTCTGACTGGCTTTTTGGCACCTATTAGAATTCACCCTCATTGTTTCTACTTTGCTGTAATTAAAAGTGTGGCATTATCCACATTTATTATTTAGAGGAGAAGGAAAAACAAAATCTTACTTAAGATGTTAAAAACTCTTATTAAAATAGCAGGTCATCAATTTCACATTCATGATCTATTCTTTTATTGTCTTACAAGCCACTACAGACCCTCCCTTTTTATATGTGATTTTGCATTTTTTGGTTCATGCCATGTAATCTTTATTCTCATTCTCTGCACTGTGGATAAAAACCAGCATAGGAGCTATTAGCATCTAACTTGACAACAAAAGCAATCTTCTATCTGATAAATAGATTTAATTGGCTATAAATAAGCAGTGCAGGCAACCAGTACAAAACAGTATATTGCAAAAAAAAAAAAAAGACTGTGGGTTGCCAAGTACAACGGAGTAGAATAAAGTTTGTTTAGCTGTTACCATGCTGTGGACAGACTTTGTATTTTTCTGAAAATGGTTTGTTCAGCTCTGAAACATTATGAAAAAAAAAATCCTAGAGCTGTTCTTTCACTACTAAACAAGTCATTGGCTGTCATTTCATTGGTTTTCTCTTTTACTTTGAGACTAAGTAGTTCTCAGGTACTTGTTGGGGGAGTAAGATGAAATCATCCACCAACCACTGTGAATTTGTCTTATGGCAATTTTAGATCTTTGGGAATACTAGTTTCTAGTGGCGTCACAAGCATGTGCAAGTCTGGAACTACCCTGCCTTTCATGCTTGTCAAGAAAAACGTATGTTCTTCCATGTAGTCTTAGCTTTCTCACAATTGGTATGGAAACTGTTTTTCATAACACAGACATGTCTTGGTAATTATATGCAGAAGACAAACACACACCTAATTTTTTTAAAAACTACATCTCTTTAGCTCTTGGTAGTTACAAGGCTTTGAGAAAATCTTCATTTTTTTCTTCTTGAAACCATACTCCGGATACCTAATTTTCTTCTCTTGCCACACAGGTTGCAGTTGCTCAGTTTTTCCAGAACTGTGGTGAATTGAGTTATGAGATCATTGCTGAAACATGCAGGTTTCCAAGATACAGAGTAGTGAACCACAATCAGGCTCTTAAAAGAGTGAACATATTGCTTTTTATTTTCTGACTTTCTTAGACAACAAAAAAAGTACACCACATATGTGCACGTGCCATTGTGCCCCCTGAGTTCATTCAGAGTGGTTCTGTGAATGACTCCCTATGTACAGGACCTCTTTTACTTTTGTTGGTCACTAATGGGCCTAATTCCAATGAAAATACATCTGTAGACTAGAGTCAACTCATGGGAACCAATTCTAAAATATGCCTGAAATCTGATCCTGTGCCAGCAAGCCTTGTGCCAAAGTCTTAAGCCACACAAGTAGAGAGAAAGTGCATGGATGTGTAAATCTGCATAAGATCCTTGGAAAGGGATCACAATATCTGTTCCTGTAACTTAATTTCAAGGACTAAATAGTTTCAGAACTAACAAAAATACATTTGTTCATTTTATTACAGTAGTATTAATGAGCAGTCCTATTCCAGAGCATAGGGTAAATAAGAAAAGAATTTTCCCTCCTTGTATTCCAAAATTTTGGGGACCAATTTGGGGAAAGCTCCACATACCTTTGAAGCATCAGGTATTGACGGGAATGGGACAGGGGATTTGGTGAATTACACCTCAGCTCTATTATGACATTTTCTGTGTAAAAGCACAAAGATCCAAGCAGCCACTTGTGTGGTTTGTACTAAAGGCTGGTCCTACAGATCATGTTCTGAGAGAGAGACATTATCTGTTCTCAAAAACAAAAATACTGATAATAAAATAAACACTTACAATGGGAACAAACTATTTAAAGTACCAGAATAAAATCATAGAATCACAGAATATTTTGGGTTGGAAGGGACATTAAAGATTGTTTAGTTCCAACCTCCCTGTCATGAGCAGGGACGCGTTTCACTAGACCAGGTTGCTCAAAGCCCCATCCAACCTGTCCTTGAACACTTCCAGGGATGCGTGTCAACAACTTCTGTGAACAACTTGTTTCAGTGCCGCACCACCCTCACAGGAAATAATTTCTTCCTAAAATCTAATCTAAACCTATCCTCTTTCAGCTGAAGGCCATTCTACCTCATCATATCACATGTCCTTATAATAAGTCCATCTCCAGCTCTCTTGTAGGCCCCTTTTAGGTACCAGAAGGTGCTATAAGGGCTCCCCAGAGCCTTCTCTTCTCCAGGCTGAACCCTAGTTCTCTGAGACTGTCTTCATAGAAGTGCTCCAGCTCTCTGATTATCTTGATGGCCCTCCTCTAGACTCGCTCCAGCAGGTCAACATCTTTCTTGTGCTGAAGCCCCTGCAGTAACGCAGGCAGAGTCTCAAGAGCAGAGAGATCAAACTACCTCCCTCAACCTACTGGTCACACCTCTTTTGATGCAGCCTAGGATGTGGTTGGCAAGCACATTTCTGAGTCATTGCTGCCCTTAAGCTTTTTGTCCACAAACAAATACCTCTAAGTCCTTCTCCCCAGGGCTAGTCTTGATCCATTCTCCACCCAGCCTGTATTTGTGGTTGGGATTACCCCAGTCCAGGTGCAACTTCTACAACTTCTACAACTTTGGCAAGGTGGCTGGAGCACTTATTGGTGAAGACTGAGGCAAAAAAGTCATTGAATGCCTCAGTCTTCTCCATGTCCTGGGTAACTAAGTCTTCCATATCCTTCCTGACAGGACCCATGTTTTTCTCTAGTCTTTCTCTTATTGCTGATGCACCTGAAGGAGCTTTCTTTGTTGGCCAGATTTACTTCTGCCCATGCTTTTGGTTTCCTAAACAGATCTTTGGCTGTTTGGACAATTTCTCTGTGTTCATCCCAGGCTACCTTCCCCTGTTTCCACCCTCTGTAAGCTACCTGCTTAAGTTTGTCCAGGAGTTTCTTGTTAATCCATGCAAGTCCCCTGGTTTTCTTCCCTGATTTCATCTTTGTAGGAATACATTGCTTTTGAGCCTGGAGGAGACAACCCTTGAATATCATGCAGCACTCTTGGGCCCTTCTACCCTCCAGGGCTCTATCCCACAGGACTCTATCAAGGAGATCCTTGAAGAGACCAAAGTCTGCTTTCCTGAAGCACAGGGTAGCGAGCTTGCTTCTCACTCTTCTCATTGTCTCAAGGATCTCAAACTACATGACTTTGTGGTCACTGCAGCCCAGGCTGCCCTTGAGCTTCACAGTCCCCACCAGCTGCTCCTTGTTGGTGAGAATGAGGTCTGGCATACACGCCCCCCTCACTGGCTCCTCTGTCACTTAGAGAAGGAAGCTATCATCAATGCATTTCTGGAACCTCCTGAACTGCCTGTGCCCTGCTGTGTTGTCCCTTCAGCAGGTATCAGGGTGGTTGAAGTCCCTCATGAAGACCAGCTCCTACCTGTCTGTAGTGGGCCTCATCGCCTCAGTCTTTCTGGCCAGGTGGCCTGCAGCAGTTTCCCACTTATCATGTCACCTGTCCCTGCCCTCCCTTTAATCCTTACCCATAAGCTCTCAGTCAGCTCCTCATTCACGCCCAGGCAGAGCTCCATGCACTCCAGCTGGTCGAGAGGGCAACACCACTCATCTCCTCTGCCTCTCCTTCCTAAGAGCCTTTGCCCTTCCATTCCAGCACTGCAGACATGGGAGCCATCCCACCACTTGTCAGGATGGCAATAAGGTCATAGCCCTGCAGGCATGCGCCCGTCTCTAGGTTCTCCTATTTACTCCCCATGCTGCCTGCCTGTTTTAGAATAGAGGAATTTAAGCTGGGCCCCTGGTGAAGCTGACTTTCTGCCTGGAGTCAGAGGAGGAACTCCTTGGTGCTGTTACTTCAGGTGTTCTCCAGTGACCTGCACACCCTCTCCAGGTTCTGGTCATCTCTTTCTGGCTTGGATATCTAAATGGTATGAGTGGGATGGCATGTCATCCCACATCTTATCACTGTTAAATCTCTTCAGGTGTCTCTAATTTTTACACTTAAAGTGCAATAAATGCCCACAGTAAGAGATAATTGGACAGGATTTTTTCACTGGATTCACAACAATTACTGATCTATCAATATAGTATGAAAGCCCATTAAGTGTGACACTGAAGAGGCCTCAATCAAATATTTTAAGCCTACAAATACTCAGTGGCACACTTTCAAAATACTTTTAGTGTCAAACTACAAATTTTTATTATAATAATTTCTAAGTAACAGTGTACTTAAACAAGGACTATTACTGCCTTGCTAAAGCACACGTGCATGCAATCATACAGAAATAGCAATAAAGCCCTGGGAATTGCTGGAGTATTGGCAGTTTATGATTGTTCTGTGCAACTTCTGCATTGTAGTTAGAAAATTCAGTTTATCACAAGGCTTTTTAAAAGGCTGCTGTGTGAGACTGGCACATCCAAAGATTATCACTATTTTCTAAAATTGTAAATAAGCACCAATTAATTACATTGTTTTCAAGTAACAGCTAACCTCAACATTCTGCAACATTCACCATTTAGATTATAATAAACATCCTATCAAGATAAACTGCATAATTTGGAATCTGTGGAAAGCAAACATCCTAGATGCAATAATTCTATCCCCACCTGCAAGATTACATCATGGGTTCTTGAGAGCTTTGCAAATTTTGCCAAATGATCCTGTACTGCGTGCACTTTTTTTTTTTAATCAAAAGAGTTTAGTGTCTAAAATTATAAATAAGCCTTCTATAATTCTAAAAAACACACTGAACACAAACTCCATTTGAAATGACAATTGCCATTCACATTATTGAGAGATTTGAGGTATTTCTGAAGAGAAAAGGCACCAGCAAAGTTGTTGAATCCAGATGCACTGCACCACAGGAACATGTTCAGTTAGTACCCTATGGAAGAAAAAGGTACATTTCAGTACAACTGTATTTTCTAAATCTCTAAATTGGGTTAGCTTTGAGATAGGCACACATTCATACTGCCTGAAATCCCTCACTTCACTGTCACCACTTAGCTATCTTTTTGGAATTTAAAAGGCAGGGAGCCAGCAGGTGTGCAGCAGCAAACTGTCTCTTGCGTAGGGAAGGGAGCAAGTTTTACTTACTACAGCACTGGCCAGAGTGAAGGAAACCAGCAGAGAGAAACCACGACAGTGGTCCAAGTAGAGTGAAAAAACAAGCTCTCCTCCAAGTCAGAAACTTCAGCCTTTTTCCACACATAAGAAAAGGGCTACCCAATTTAAAAATAAGACTTGGGCAAGTATTTTATAATCGAAGATGTTCAACATGTTATTTTGTTTCTTTGTTCAATTGTTCAAGGGCTTAATGTGAAAACCATGAGTCATTAGGAGCCAACATGCCCACTTACTTGAAGTTTTGACCCTCACTGTTGAAAGACTACGGCTTCGAGTCACCTGCAAGATAAACAGAAAAGGAAAATCAGGCGTGCTAAACAACTGTACCCAAGAAAACCACCTGGGGACCCATCAACATTCAGAAAATTTGCACATGTCTATCAGTGCTGCTCTACTGTTACAAAATCAAGTTCAACAGCTTTCTAGGGGTTTTTTTTCCACAGCCTGCACACACACAAAATTGTGAGCCCTACCCAAAGCCTCTCACATTTTCAATATTCACATTTAAGCTGAGGGCACCTATGTCCATTCAATAAGATGGGCTAACAATTAGAAAAATAAACATGTTTTTTAAAGAAATAATTTAAAATGTTGTGTAACTATAGTATATGCAGAACTCTGCTAAGGTTTCACATCTCTTATTTTTATCACCTCAGTTCTTCCCTTCCTGCTCACCCTACACTTATTTTCTGCTCCTTTGATGCATTTAGTAAATTAGGAGTGTATTTAGGTTACTAATTCCAGGAGGCAGGAACTATGTGTTGTATATGTACTCCAAGATGACTAAATCACTTCCAGAGGATGTAATTATTTATTCAGAAGGGCACTAAAGCAAGGGTATTAAGGGGAAAACATTCCAAGATACACAATTGATACTTCTGAGAATTACTACTTCTCCTACAGTATCCCTACTTATCATTATACCAAGCAACTATCTGTCAGTTCAGCTTCACCTCATTCGAGGCGTTCAAGCAAAGGCATTTATTCCCAGTGTTAAAATGTACATGTGGCACATCAGCATTTTTAATAGGTTGCCTACATTTCTAGTTAAAATACTTTATGCTGTTAACACTACAAACATTCAGCTGAGCCTTACTTGACCAGGCAGGAGACGACGGCCACAGCTGCAGCTTCTGCTTCTAATTCTGCGTCTGGGAGAACACTACAAGAGAAGAGTTTGACAAACCTCTTTTGAAAAAGAAGGTTTAATAAAGACAGACTCTGCAAGCAGACTTGCCATGATGGAGACAAGGTTTGAGTACAGAGAGGAAATGCAGTAAGCTTTCTCCTTAGAACAGGCTTTGCCGACAACCATACATCTGCATAATTAATACATTAAGGACAATGGAACTATTCATCCTAAATACAGGATGAGACACTAAAATTTAATTGATATTTGATATACTACTCCATCCATAGAGGGAACAGTTAAAAACTTATCTTTTTAAATTTTAAAAACAGTGTTGAAACCCACAGATTTCCCTTAACATAATACATACCCGAACGATTCTTTTAGTGACTACCTCTCCCTTCACAATTACAGTACCATTTTCCATCAGAGCAGGCCAGACGTGATAGGCCACAAAGGGAGATGTGAAATCTGAGTCACAACTACGATAGTACCTGTTGAAACACACAGTACAAAAAATGTCTGCATATAAGTGCCAAAGGATAAATATGTTTCAAATCATCAATGCTGACGAAAAGCAGCTACAGCTCTAATATCTTTCTTGGCAGTGTTTCCACATCACAAAAATAAGTACTCTTTAGGTGATCCTGTAAAAGAAATGCACTTGGAAGACAGACTAAGCAGAACATGCTGTTTACTTATACTGACAGACATTCCAATAAAGCCATCTAACACTTCAGAAGGCCACTAGACCTTAATTTTTGCATAAGCCCCACACAAGCTAGGGCTCCTGTGTCCACTGACAGATTAAACCTTCTGAGCAGCAATTTGGCAGGCACACTCATCCCCTCTTCCTGAAATATCTTGCTAAAACAAGCCCCCTATAAAGGATATTACAGAAATAGTCAACTATAAAGTTACATCCTAGTATCTTATGAGACATGATTAGCAAGATCCTCATATACTGATAATGAAACAGTGGCATTTTAGCTATGAAAAATTAACTCAAAGGTATGTATACTACCTCTCTAAGTCTGAAATATGGTCTAACTAATACATCTGGCTTTATGGATACAAACTCAGAACAAATACCAACTAACAGAAGTTTTTAAAAAGCAATGCATTTATACTTTAGTAACGTATTACAACAGCAAGTTGTATAAAACAATGTCATAACCAGAGGCGTGAAGCAAGGCATAGGGTACAATGATGTTTGGCTAGCCCTTTATAGAATGGTATCACACATAACAGAGATATTTTAATTTCTACAAGTTTTGCTCCACCTCTGTGTACCACGTATACATGGAAACATATACATATGCCACATTTATCTAGATAGATAGATAGATAGACAGACAGATATATGTCTCCCACAGCAGCACGCAAAAACATATTACATGTGGTTTTTTAAGGCCATACACATCAAGTAGGTGGAGAAAGCATCCTCAGACTGTACCACAGTGTTGCTGCTTCTTAATTTAGCCAATAGCTTTGAGTGTCAAAAGCTAACTGTCCAATATTTGGATAGGATTATTGATTAGCCCTGTATGACTTTGCACTCTCCTGTTGAGAGTCTACTTTCATCTTCTCTATTTCCCTCCTTGACTTCTCAAGCTCTTCACCACCTGGATTCCATTCTATTCTAGAATGGAATTTTTATTCCATTACTAGAAACTGCCTTAGTGATGTAATTTTGCTTTTGAAAGCAATTTTTTATCATCTATCAATCCCATTAATTTTCTAGACAACATGGAAGCACTCTACAGTTCTCTGCCTGCTAAAAAGCAGCCTGATCCTATAGAAAAATGAAAAATTATGTCATGGTATGAATTTTTTGAACAAAATCCCCATTTTTAAGAGGCAGTTTTGGTTTTGCTCAGCTCTAAACCAGAAGAGATAGGAGCATATTAATACTCGTATGTTGTACAGCAGCCACAGCCTGGAGGTTGCAGCAAACACGTTGATGATCCCGGTAAGAGACACCAACTGCCAGATCTCAGTAAACATGACTTTTACAGAACAGGCCAGTAAAGAGGAACAAAGACGCAAACATTTTTTAAAATGTGGATAGAAACTAAACAGGGAAAGCTGATTATCATTTTCTTTTTAAATGATAAATTAAATATACTCTTGAGACTGAGGTTTATCCAGAAAATTGCTCAGCTCTTCACTAAAAAAAAAAAAATTGTTCACATTTGTCTACATGCTGGTATTTATACACTATCATAAACCTTAAAGACATACCAAATTCACTACAGGCCAGGGGTTTTTGCCCCAGTTAATGTTTAGCAATCTCAAACTTTTCTATTAATTAGGAAACAAGTAGACTACACAACCTTTAATGGTAAGAGTCTTACTGAATATAAATATTTCTTACATAGTCCTCTTGAAAAGTTCTCCATCAACACCATGGGCAATGTCAAGAGGAGGAATGAGTGTCTGCATTGAAAAAGCCAAACAGCACAACTCTCGAATCAAAGTGCGGATCACACAGAAATCAACGGCTGGTGGATATGGAAGCTTTGGGTTCACGTTCATGGAGCAAATTACGTTCTGAAAATAAGCATACATGAGTAAGTTGTACTCACTAACAATTTTATTCACAAGCAAGTATAGAAATCCCCCCTAAATATGCCTCTCAGCTTTCTACATTTAAAAATCAGTATGAAAAGTTCGTAGTAATGCTGCCCTAGACTATTCCAGAAAACAATATCTTTAGAAAGGATGTGCTACTATAAACAAATAAAACAAGCTATTACTAAGTCCTACATATACTAGTCCTAGCAATATAGTTTTGGAAAGTAAACTGCTACAAGTCCATACAGTAACTTTTTTCTTCTTTAGGTTACAGTGCATTTCTAGTTTACATATTCTGAATTTACTAGCTCCTGAAAGAGGAGCTAGCCACATCATTTCCCCACTGCCCTTGACTTACCTCGACACTCTGACAAACGTCATACAGATCCTTATGGCGAGCTATATAATCCAGGGCAGCAACTTCAAGTGGCTCAGGTCCAATGTGATCTATAGCCAAAGTCTCTTTTACACGTAATTTGAGCTTCCAGAAGGCCATCTTTGCTGCACGAAAAGATTCCTGCAAACATAAAGTACATCTAGTTAAATACAGGAGACCAAGATTAATTTTTTATCAGTTATCTGAAAAAATTAATTTAACCCACTATCATCATAATAAGGAGTAATATAATATACTGATGTAAAGGAGAAAGTTAACTCACCGGGACAGAATTCTCTGATTGAGTGTAATTTACTTGCAGAAGATAAGATTGAAAAGTTTCCCACCTAACCGTCTATATTTGCATAGGATTCCATCACACACCCATAATCAATGCAATCACATTCAAAGATATCATGAGTAATAGTATTTTATGTGCCACATAAGACAGGAGCATCTCGTTTTTTGGAGTAAGAAGTTGAACTGGAGAGTGTAAACTGAATGACAGTTGAAAGAAAAAACCTTCAGTAAGTTAAATGTGCTTGGGATCACACATATTAAGAGATGCTGCCTCTCTGACACAGGTATGTGTTACATCATTTTTATAGAAAAGAAGATTCAATACAGAAAAAATGAAAACAACTTTCTTCAAACTGAGCTCATGGTAAATGTGAGGCATCTAGGTGGTTTCAAGGGACTCAATTAAACTAAAAAAGCAGATAACTACAAGCAAAATTAAAGAATGATATGGAAAAATTTTTAGCTTTGTAGTGTTGTACTATTTAATGTAGCATTCCTAAAAGAATTTTTCTGAACAAGGCAATGTCGATCACTGCAGGCAGCATCTACTTTTCAGACCAAATCAGTCTTCTTTTAGCACCTGTACTATAAATCACTGGCCTTGTTCCAATCTTGGGACACATCAGGTAGAACACCACATTGATTGTTCAATATAGAAGTGTGAGGGGAAGAAAGAAAAATCACAATAAATAAAGGAGGAAAGCTTTTCTTCTCTGCACTTCACAGAAATGCTAATTTACCCACAATTTAATCCAATGCAGACATAGTATTTTACAAAACACTTCTGGCTTGTAAAAAAAGGAAATACTGTTTCTTTCTTACCACAGCTGCAACATATATTATCCTCTGCACCGTCTCCATGTCACAGATGAATGTCCTCAAAAGGGCCTCTGCATTCAAGCGTTCTCGAGCATAAATGAAGCCAAAGCGAGCTATGAGGCAGGCGCGATGCGAGGCATTGACCCGCCCGGCCCGGGCAGGTGACCAGGTCCTCACGGAAACGGCGCAGCGAGGCTTGCTCACACCGCACCTGCAAGGAGAGCGGCTCCGCGCAAGCCTAGGACACACATGCAAAGAAGCTTCATATCACTTTACCAGCCTCAGATGTTTTTCCCTAGGGCAGATATTTTTGTCAATTTAATTTTTACTAGGGTAAGGTGAGATTTTGAGCCAACGTAATTAAAGAAGATGCAGTTGGTTAGTCTAATATGAAGGTGTTTGCATCAATATGTTTTATGGGCTAAAGCCTAAATGGTAAAAGTAAAGTAATTCCTAAAGCACGTGTAGCCAAGCACTTTGCTCCTAGGAAACACACTTGTAACTAGTAATATTTTGAAGATTTGTTCCGCTTTCAGTACCACTTGAAGAGTACAGCTGAAGTCAAACAAGTGAAAATTGAACACTGTACAGTTACAGGGCAGAACTTGTTATAAGAGGATTCATCAACAAAAAAACTATCTCTTTTTATTTTGTACAGTTGCTCTCAATGTATTTTGTAAAACTGCATTATTTGCTGTTTTGTCTGAAACTTAACATAGCTGCTTTAAAGTAAAATATTTGGGTAGTAGAAGAAATCATCTAAAGAGTTTATGTTCCTTCATAATAAGGTAAAAAAGCTTAGCTTTTGTTTATACTTCAATCTCAAATGAGGAGGAAATTGATGCTACCTAACATGACTCTTTTCTATGATTCAGTGACTTCTCTGAATAAGGCCTCTACCTGCTCCGGAGAACAGACTTTTGGGCATCCAGGAGAGCAATCTCATGCTGCAGTGCTTGAATCTGTTGCTCACAGTCCTTCACTTCCTCTAACTGCCTCAAGGTTCTGCACTCGTCAGCACGGGAAGCCCTCAGACTTAATCACACAGAACAGTCAGTCACAAGGTGTCCTTCTATCAATGTAAACTATCGATCAATTAATCCTCATCATCAAGGAACAAGAGCAGAAAAAAGAGGAAAATTATTGAGCAAGCTCCTTGTGCTGAAATACAGGAAAAATCAAGAGTTTAAAGATGCATAAAACAAAGCAGACCCTTAATCTTACATTAAATTGTATAAGTGTATTGTGTCAGGAGAGTGGATACACTACACTCTGTGCTACAGGAAAAAATCACCTGTTAACATTTGGTGTCCTTACACTAGCTTAGCTGATGAGGTCTAAAAGAAATTGATTGCTTTCTCGTATTTAAGATGTTAACTAAACCAGCTCAGTTTTCTTTTCTACAGATTAAGAACCGAGGTATTTTCTTCTATCAGGTTCTTGGGCTCTTTTTTTTGCTGTAATATATTAGTCAGTCAAAGGATATCACAGATGTTATTCAACTAATAGCAAAAGCTAACAGTTCCTCTCCTGCTGCCCCCCCCAAAAAGGAGTGTTTCTTAAAGATTGGCAGACAAGCAAGTTTATCTTCTGTCCTTTACTCTTACTTCATATTAAAAACCACCCCAACATCTCTGCTTTCCCTGTAAACACTGGTATTACTGTTGCTTTCTCCTTACTAAACATGTATAGAAAAAATAAAAATATGTTTTCTATTTATTTTGAAGATATTCACTGTGTCCTTCCTTTTCTTTACTGGAGGACCCTGGTGAGATTTTTGAGGATCTGAACCAACAAAAGCTCTAACACTTATCAGTTGACAAGATTCTTGTTCCACCTTTTTAAGGAGCAGGCTGATTGAGATAACCGAAGGTAAAAAGGCCAGCAACATCTGCTAAGAGGAAAGACTGCCCAGTTCTATTCTTAGTCAGCTCCTTGAGGAAGGACTTCTGGCAGAATAGTAGTAAAAGAGAGCTAAAGAATTCTACTATAAAGGACAGCTGGGAAAGAAAAGTAGATTTGGGAAGATGAGTTCTAGAAATAGGCATGGGGAAAATCCAAACTGATGTTCTTAGAACCACTTAGTAAGGGCATGTAATTATATCACTTAATGTACTGACCCAAGACTTGTGAACATTCATTGTTCACATGCTAATAGGATGCATGAGAATGTGTCTGCCACTTGGAGCTACCTCTTAAATGACTCTCGAACTGGTAATAACTGCACAAAATTGTATCTGAAGCAATTTAGTAATTTTTATATTACAGTGCTCCACAAAATATGGTTCATGCAACTAGGCAAAAACTGTTCAGGTCTAGTCACTTTTCTGGAAATCCAACTCTCTTCCTCCATCTTACGACAGTGGCTTTTATCTTCTCAGATATTTACATATCAATTACATAGCATAATTAATTGTGACATTTTGTGGGTCCTTCAATAAATGTTACGCTATAGCCACTCAATTGATTTGTTATTTACAGTTGCTCAGCATGCAACATTTCATAGACTATAATTCAAATGGGATTGTCATGGACTATACAAAATCTTCTTATGTAGAATACTGGCATGTTTTCCAACACCTCTGCCAGAAGCAAAACCTACCAAGTAAATTTATGCATGTGGGTGTGACTGTATCATTTGTACCCCACTTTGGATACATACACACGATACAGAGCCTAGATGCATTCTGAAACTCTGGTTTTAGGCCAGAAATGAAAAATTTTACAAATCTTTATCAGTCTTTAGCTGTCAAGGGAAAAATGTGACTTGTTGAAAAACAAAATGCAAACAAAAAGAGTTGCAGTTCATTTCCCTACTCTTGTTCCATCTGCTTGATCTGCACACGAGTTGCATATAGTTTGTCCTCCAGCTCTTGCAGTTGACAACTGTGACTGCTGCCCATATCTCTCAGCGGTAGCTCTTCCACAAGTGGACCCTACCAGGAAATGAAGTCACACTGCTTGAATGTTCTATCTTACAGATTCCCTCAGCAATGTCCTATAGCATTACTGGCTGATGTATTTCTAAATATTTCAGTAATGACCACGTTTAAAGAAACTGAGAACAAAAACAATTGCATTCTCTCTGAGACATAAGCAATACCTTTCAGGCACACCAAATGAAGGCTCAATTATATCAAGAAAAATATTCACTTATTTTATATACCTCATGGTAGAAATTATGGAAGGTGTACATATGCAGATTTATTGCCTGAATCATCAGAACAAAGCATTTTGCAGATGTGTTGCACAGCTGGGTTTTTCAGTTGGTCAACTTCTGATTGACTACATCACCAACTCAAGTAAACTTTTTGGGAATTCATGTACACAAAACAATGGAAAAAGTTATTAGAACAGAGGAGGCAAGTATTGTCATTCCAGAAAGCACACTACTACACATGCAGCTGTCTTTAACAACTCATAAAATGGCCTAATAGAACTGGAATAAAATAAGTAACTGTGCAATAGGCTTTTCTTTAGATTTTGAATGTCACATGCAATGACAAATCTGTAACTGGTGTGCCTGGTGTACTGTCATTTAATAGCATCATTATTTTATACTTTGGGGGGGGGTTGGGCAGAACCCTGCTCGTGCATCTCTTAAGGGATATCACTTTTTATTTGTCCTATTTTAATTGTGAAAGATTTTGACAGAGCAGGTGTAAAAATGAGAAACCAAAGAATATGGAGACATCACTGTCAAACCTCAGGATCTTGAAGATCTTCTCCTAGTCTGAATTACCCAACTCTCTTATTTTCTTTCAAAGCAGAAAGCCACAACAGATCTATCTTTTCTGTCAAACTGTTAGTATTACAGCCCCTTCAGTAAACATCAAATACATACTAACTCCAAATATCATGGCAGGAGCATGGAGGTATCAAAACATGCATAAGTGCTTTTTTTTAACTCTTCAGGAAATAATATAATGTTAAGATAGTTTTAGAGTTTTTTTCTTAAAAAAAATTAAAGGAGCTCACAGATTAATGCATGGAGTTTATGCAAACCTTCAGCTTACACATGTATTTTCACATAGTGTTATTTTTTCTAAAAGACTTATGGCATAAATACTTCTGTGATGTCTCTGCAAATGTAAACATAGCAAATCTTTACCTAGAAAAGGAAAGCAGTATAATAACATAGATTTCTTATACAATGCAAATTCCTCCACAATAGCATGGTTGTCTCCATAGGTGTCCCCATGAGCAACCAAGGACATATATCATTAAGTAAAATCTGAGAGGGAGGCTAATATTAACAGAAATTCATTAGAGCTCTTCTGCAGGTATAAATTCACATGGTTCTATTCCCTTAAAATAAGTTTCTTACACACCTCAGAGATAGTGAGGGAGTTTTCACCTCCTGAATCTAGGCTTGGCTGGAGACGCTGTTTTACTGTGTCTGCACCTTCATTATGAGCACCTAAGAAAACACACACATTAAGAAATGGTGAGAACTCTTACAGAGAGACAGGGTTGGAAAAATGTCACATGTGAAACATGTTAGTAATTAGACAAGGCACTGATTTACCTTCTCGAGATGCTTCATTGAGAATTGAGAAGAGCTGCTTTTGAATTGCAGTGTTCAAGTCTAATATTTCACAGCATCGGTTCAGATTTTGACCAGCAGAATTAGCCTGTAAATAACGTGCATTACTACATCTGTGTAATCTTTCTTACCTAAAGTTATTCCTGTTACAATCATGGCATTTTTCTCCCCCTATAGTTACATCTTCCCAACCTTTTCTTACTGGATCCATTAGAATACTCCTTTTTTAAGGTTCACATTTTTAATAGGCAAATGAACAAGACATCAGGACCTCTATGACCCAGTTAATTCACTACTTGAGAAAAGGTATCCCTTTCCCATCATAAAGAGGCTGCAACCACAAGCGTCTCTAAAAGAAGAATCATAGTAATTGTGAATCTGAGTTACAATCTTTCAACAGTTATTAAAATAATAATCCAGCAGATTGTTGGATTTAAAAAAATGTAGTTCAAAAAATATAGTTTTCCATATTAGCTGAAATAATAGATATAAGGCTCTTATCTTGCTTTGTCAGCAGTCACATGAAGCCTCCATGCAATTTCACCTGATTTTTAAGAGTTACAAACGGAAACAAATGCTACTGAAGAAAGAGAAAAACCCAGCATTATGCCTAGAAAAGAGCAAAACATCATCACTTTCAGCAAATGCAGTTTTGAAAAGGAGTCAATGGGGTTAATCTGTCCAGGATACTACTGCACCTGCCAGGAAAATGCACACTTTGTACCTGCTTCTTTAATCTTTATCTGTAACCTGTGTATCACCTTCCACATAGATCTCCCTCTAGGTCTTCAGGTTTTGATGACTCCATATGGTTTCTACAAGCTTCCAAAACAGCTGAAATTCCCATCCGTGCCCCCATCAGCCTGTGTTTTGATTGCTGCAACATGCTTTCCTCAGGCCTTGGGGAGCACAGTCAACCTGCTCACCTCCACAAGAACACGGCTGCAAAGTGCATTTTGCCAGCTTAATTACAGAGACATAACACCCACGGTGTTTCCATCTGCCAGTTCCTCTTTTTCTGAAACAGCAGCCTGAAACTGTTCATCTTCATTTCCCAAGACCTGAAAGACTATTCCCAATTCACTTATTATGAAGAGGTCAGCCCCCACTACTGCTCAGCCCTCCTAAGGTCTACCTCCACCACTCATTTGCAAGATTTTAAAATGCATGGCACTGTTCCTCCTCTGGCATCCTCTGTAGTAGCTCTACCAGCTACTCTCAAACTCCTTAAAACTGTCGTTTGCCACGAATCCTGCAGAGAGTTACACTGGCTATGTAACTGTAACTCCTATCCACCATGAAGTAAAAAAAAAAACAAACAACACAACCCTGACTTCCCCTGAAAACGCTGCATCTCTGCTCAGCACCTTTTCTCACCAACCACAGCACACAGTAGGTGCGACCAAGGGCTCAGGCTCGTGACCAATCATATGCATCCTGAAGATACAGAAACCTGGGGACGCAGGAAGCAAAACTCAGTTAAGATTTTCCACTGAGCAAAATCACAGCTGTCAAGTCTCATGTTCCTTCACCTCATCTTTCCCTAATTTTACACCTTCTCTACTGCTTCCACTGTTTTACCTCCTCAGTTTCCTGTTCCTCCTCCACGGATACCACTACACACAACTGCAGCCTTCTCATACCCGAAACTCTTCCCTCACACCCGCTTGCCCCGTTCTGAAGCCCTCCGGCGGCCGTGCTGCCTTGCAGCAGCCTCTCAACTCTAACAGGTTTCCCCACCCATAAGAGCTGAGATGCTGCATAACCCGTGCTCACTTTCAGCACCCTTTTCCCTCACGTTCTCCTGACTGTTCCTGGGCCACAGCCGATTGCTTCTGAGCACAACCCCACCCGTGGTCCTTCCACCTGCCGCTCTTTTCCTCCAACGCTCTTCTGTTCTAAACACAGCCAGTACCGCTCAAACCTCACTTTTAACCTCCAACCTTTGTTTTCGGGGAACCTTGTCATGGAGAAAAAAGTCGAATAGCTGAAGCTGTGAGTTCTTTAAAGGTGTTAAAACTGCGGTAACTGGATGCGCGTGCGGGGCAGTCTCCCAAACCGGCCCGTGGAACGCCGAGCGGGGGCCCCGAGGAGCCGCAGGACCCACCTCGTACTCCCGTTGCCAGTTCTCCAGTTTCTCCTGCAGCGCCCGGGCGCTCCCCGTGCTCACCAGACTCCTTAAGTCCTGGGCCATGGCCAGATGTCAGCTCGCTCCCGGGGGCACTGTACTGACTCCCCTGTTCCTCCAGGAGCCCTTCTCGGGCGGCGCAGGTGTAACGGAGATGGTACAGCCAGCCCGGCCCCCTGCCCTGGGCTGCGCCGCGTCCGAGGGCCTTTACAGCCGCGGTGGTGACGCGAGGGCCGGCGCGGCGGCGGCGGTGCCACGGTAAACC